>CM045042.1:20500544-21038044 GCA_024542945.1 allo-octoploid hybrid of Carassius auratus x Cyprinus carpio
AGGTTCATGTCTTTTGTATGTGCTTTGTTAAATATTGAGCTGTTTTACTCAAGATGACTTTAAAGGAGATACCAAAGATAATCATAACCAATGTCCATCACATAAGTAGATTAATATCTGAAATTTTATTTTTCTTCTTCTCACTAACAATTAGATATTAAAACTGAATAAAACACCAACAGTTAAAACATCTAGCTATATATTTTTTTTTTTTTACAAAAGCTGTCACTGGGACAGTACCCTTTCAAAAGGTACATATTTGTGCCTATTAACCCTTAAAGGGATACTCCACCCCAAAATGAAAATTTTGTCATTCACTTACCCCCTTTACTAACTATTAATAAGCAGCAAATTAGGAGTTCATTTAAGCAAAGGTCCTAGTTAATGGTTTGTTAAAAGTGTGAATTGGACCTTAAAATTAAATGTGATCCAAACATCTAGTTGTCCAGTACGGTTCTGTTCACACAGCAGAACCTCGCTGAAAATCCAATTGTGAGTCTTGAAAATTTACAGCTGTGAGTTCAGTTATAGAATGCTCTTGCCACTCCCGTAAATAACCAAAATGTGTGTGAATGCAGCCATATTAATGAATTGCTGCCTGTGAACATTGCCTTCAATATAGGCCAAGAGCTGTCAATGACATCAGACTGATTATTAACACCTCCATTGTCTTGTTTTGTCCTCATATATTGCAACGGTTTAATTAGTAAAGAGTAGTATCTCGTTTAGTGCTGGGCCAGCAATTGGGGTTAATGTTTATCTTAGCTTACAGCTCCTCTTCTTCTCAGGCACATTAATGATGCTCTGCACTGAAAACCCAATTACGCTTGGACCTCAGAGGCAATGGCCTCTCTAGAAAAATCAGCATAACTTGATCGCTAGGAACACGGAAACCGTGCCTTTGTACAAATTAATTACATTGTTTGTTAAAAAGTTGCCGTTGAGCCTTTATTCTTTGACAGCTCTGCATTTTCTAGCCAGAGGAAGCACGCTAGGGTGCCAAAGTCCTTTATCATTAGTGACTTGATTTGACTTCAAAGCATGGTGCTAACTTTAACCTCTGTTAGACCACGATCAAGAAAGCGATCTACGAACTCTTGGCGAAATTACATACTGAAACTTGCAGCTCTCTCTCCGTTACTTGACTGACTGAATGGAAAGCAGTCAGGGTGGAATGAAGACATTTCTTATGTGAACCTTTTGTCCTGAGGGACTGACTCACTAAAGCCCATCTCATCTCCCTGTCCTTTGTGCTTAGTTGCCTTGGAAACCCAGAGGTAACTACTCTGAGGCTCGGAAACAGGAGCGCGATATTGACTTGGTGTCGGAATGCTCTACACAAGATCATCAGTCACATCACATTCCTCCAAACACAAACTCAATGGGCTCCATTATTCTTTCCCTCTTCAAATCGCACGGCTTGCTTGAAATAAGTCACCAACTGGTATTTTTCACGTGAAAAGCTCCAGGTTCTGGCAGCACTATGTTCAGCATGACTGAAAGAAATGGAAAACCCTGAATGTTCCTCCTTTCTAGGAGTTGTTCTGTAGAGCTTGAGGGGAAGATGTACATGTTTTATTGATTTACCGCGAAAACACACATTCATGAGTTTCATTGTAATTCGTCCTCCACTGTGCCATCACAGAAAGACTTGTGTTTATGAGGCATCAAGAACCTGTCGCCCAGCCTCCTGTCGGTTCCGCTTCTGTGTTGCAGGCGAGGGCAGCTGAACTACCGTAATCGCTGCATCAATTACATGCATCTGCGGAGAGCGCTTGTTACTCAATATGTATGAGATTAGAGGCCTGAGTTCAATTGCCTTATTCATGTTTGTGAGGGAACAATGTCAGGAGAAATTACAGAGTGCACTACTTTTTTTCTCTACTTTTGTTCTCCTGCTCATGTCTGGTTTATACGGACACAATTAGACTTTATTTTCACCTGCTGGAGAAGCTGTTGGGTCTTACTGATGTGGACTGTTATGATCTTAAATGTTTCTTCATTATGTTGCATGTGCTCATTTGTCATGCAGGGTATTATGCTGATGCTGGCTTTACGGTTTAAAATATGTATGTATCTTTGACGAGTATTAATTATGGCATCTTACATCATGCACTCTAGTTCTGCATCTGTTTATATGTCTACTGTTGTCTGCATTCTTTGAACTTCAACAATGAAAAATTAAATAGTAATTTTTCCATCTTTCTTTGCAAAAAGGCTAACCAGTATTGTAGATCAAATTCCGTTGAAAGCAGTGTTTAAACCCTAAACAGACATGAGTGGAATATGATTAGCCAAAAAACATCTTGTGTCACTTTTTATATCATCTGGATGCACTTATATTTTAATTATATTTTGGATTCTTTAAGTTGTATCTCTCAAGATATGTTGCTTTATTAGGGTATACAAAACCAAAGTCTTCAATATTTCTGTGTTTTATTTGATGCAAAAGTGTGTAATATTTAAAATAATCACGCATGTATGACGTTTAAGTTAAGTCTACTATCCTGCAGATATCCTCAAGCCCTAATCAAACACACATGCTTGTTATTGAGGTGTGCTTGATAATTAGGGTTAGTGTTAAACTCTCCAGGATGGTACCATTGACTACCCCGTTCACCCATAAAATGAGCTTAATTAAATGGTTTGCAAGACAATATCTAGTCAAAATGCAAAGATGTAAATATACTATCAGTTTAGCATAGTGATATTAACATATACTCAATTTTAAAACCTCAAAATTCATGTCAATATTGCGGATTAAACTTTTTCTTACCTCAGTCTCTCAATGTTCACAATCAATATGATCAATTCTATTTATTTGACAAAAGAAAGGTAACTTTAAAATAGAGTATTAATTACTTTCCACAAAGTCAGAATGTCTGGAACCATGGGCAGCTGTGTTGACTTTGGGGTCGGCCTGACTAAATGATCTCAGAAAACCAAGTCATGCAACCGACATACTCAGACAGACCCAGTTATGATGAATAAAGGTTGGGAGTTCGCACCACTACTGAGTATGTTCACTAAAATATGAAATATTATTATTTTATTTATTTATTTATGCATTTATTTTACATCTGAATATATTATCTAAAGAGACTTTAGTTTTAAGTATAGATTGCAACAGTTCATGCATTTCCTGGGAATCAAACCCATGACTTCAGCAGCTCTAGCATCACTATCTGACACTTTAATTTAGAGACCGATTCTCACTATTAACTAGATGCTTATTAGCATGCATATTACTAGCATATTGGCTGTTTGTTAGTAATTATAAAGCACATATTAATGCCTTATTCTACATGACCATATTTTAGATCCCTTCATCCTACCTCATAATGTAACTAAATTTAACCCATGACATTACATGTTTTCTTCTAATATTAGGATGTAAAGCACTTTTTGATCACATATAGAACCAATAATATTAAATGACTCAAACATGTTTGTCTGTAAAAGGTTATACTTAAAGAGACTTTCTAGAAACAAGCTCCAAAATATAACAGTATATAGTGTTTTTATCCATATCCCATCCCTTATATCCTGCTGTCAAGAAAGAACAATATCCAGAACCCATGTTTCACCTCTTTTACGCCATCTTCTCCCAGCAGAATGTCTTCAGCCTTGTTTCTGTTTCAGCAAGCTTTACTTCTTGAGCTGCACATTTTGCGCTTGTTGTCAGGTTGCTGGTTGCACATGGACTCACGGGAGATGCCAGTGAGTGATCTGAGGTGACAGCCCAGCACGGCGGCAAGTGAGCGAGAATTTATGCCCCCCTCCACATATACACTTTGCTGCGACATGGCCCTGCCAGTGTCCCATGGGCCTCCAGTCACTAGAGTCATGGGAGATGGTGAGACCCCAGGGTTCATAATTTAATTATTTGAAAGAGAGAAAGATTGAGAGAGTAGGGTCTGATATCACACAACACATTACTTAAAACCAAACACACAGTCTTGCCCCCACCCCATCACTCACACATATAAACACGCACACGCGGATAAACACACAGAGCTGTCCGTGGAGAGGAATGGTAGAAGGAATTACATTAACATGGCTGTGAGCTGAGGGGGGTTTGATACTCATGCAACCTGATTGCGGCAGGAGGAGCGTGAGGGATGGGGATGAGCGCCGGCCCTGCTGTCCTCTACCCTGCGGAGATATTTATCCAAATGAGAGTAGAGAGAGTGGCAGCGCGCTCATACTGAGGCCAAGATGCCTTCCTCAGACACTGCATTGGTTAAGCCTGTGGGGAAATGTTTTCTGTCTCTCTGCTTTTGAACAATTCTTCTTCATAAGTTTCTACATGAGTTGTGCTTTTCTCGCTGGGTGATGAAGATGGTGAAAATTAAGCTGGTGATGATAATGCTAGTGATATTGAAGGTGATGTTAAAGACGGAGCTGGTAGTAAAAGTGATGGTGATAAAAGAATTGCACTGATGATGAAGATAATGGTGGTGATGACCCTCACCACTGTTATCACTTTCATCACATAGTAAAGTGATGATAATGATGACAATGATGCTAATCGTGATGATGATGGTGATAACAGTGATGGTACTGTACGGTACAGTGCTTTAATGGCCATTATGGTGATTATAGTGATAGTGATGATACAGTGATGATAACAATGAACAGTGTAGTGATGATGGCATGATGGTGACAATGTGATGATTTTGGTTATAACATCGGTAGTGATTAGGATGATAATAATGAAGATTGTAGTTACTGCACAAAAAATAAGATGATGACGCATTAACCATATAACCGTGGTGGTGCCTATGATTGTGATAAAAAAGATGATGATGAAGATGATGATGATAACAATAATACTGTTGATAATTGTAATAATAATGAAGATGATGTTGCCAATAACATTTATGGTATGTGTATGATACAGTGATGATGGTGATGAACAGTGTTAGTGATCATGATAGTGACAATGATGTTGGTGATGGGTGGTGGTGATGATGATAGTGCATAACAGTGATGATGATGATAGCAGTGGTGATGATGAAAATCAAGCTGCTGCTGGTGGTGATTGTGGTCGTTATATAAAGTGGTGATGGTGATTACAGTAGTGATGGTGATGATAACATTGGTAATGATAAAGATAAAGCTGGTCATTTTTTCATGATAGTGGTGAGCATACTGGCAATAATCTGATGGTGTTGATAACAGTGGTAGTGACTGATAGTACTAACAGTGATGATGATGATGGTGATAATAGTGCTTTTTGTGGTGATGGTGGTGAACAGCAGTGGTGATTATAATAGTGACAATGTGATGATGTTTGTGACAACGGGTTGTAATTATGATTTGATAACATTATTAATAATGTCGGTCACCTGATGTAATGACAGCAGTGGTGATGATGATGATGATGGTGATGATTATGTAGAACTCATAATGCGATGATATTGGTGATAACGATGCTGGTGATTATGATGGTGATAACAGTGGCAATGATCCAAGGTGTGTTATCATGAGTTATATTTCCACTTCACTTTGGTTTAAAATACTACACTCACTATAAAGTATCTCTACCATTCTTTGAAAAGGAGAGCTGAGAAAAAAAAATCCATCTAGACCCATAAATAAAGCCAAAGCTGTCACTGGCCATAAGGTAGGAATCGACTATCCTACTACAACTGGCCCAAGGCTGTTCCACACCACTGAAACCCACATTACCACATCAGTCGCTACAGCTACTGCTGTAGTACATTATACATCACAATACTGTATTATACATTCTACACATACTGAGATGTCCATGTTAAACAACACTAGATCTTTAACAAGGCTTCAATAACACAGATATAGTATAATTACCCAGTGCTAATCCAGACACAAAACACTTTCTGGCCCCTTTTCAATAGCCTCATCCATATCCCATCAACTGAAGCCTTGAAAAACCAGACTGTGAAAACTCACTGACACATTGAACAGTGTTTATTTCTCAGGGACAGCTGTCTCCCTTCAGACTGTGAGATTGGTGGACGGCCACAGGCAGCAGACAGAACTGGAAAAATTGAGGACCAACATTCCAGCAGCTAATTTTAGAAAAGGCATCTCATCTTCATCCCATTTCATGGCATGAGAAGACTTGTCTCAAAACTGTGGCACGTGACGTATATAACAATGATTTGTGAAGTATCACATTGGAGCAGAAAGAATAGCATTGCAGTAAATCACAAATGGAATGTGGGGAATATACAAATGAGAAGGCAGAGGAAAAAGTGAGAAAGAGATAGACTAGGAGGGAATCTCACATCAAAGTGAGGATACTTTTACTTTCCCAAGGCAAGCCTCCAGCTTAACCTGCTGCATTTCCTCATGGAGAGAGTTCATTCCTGGTGCAGTGAGAAGAGGGAGAGGGAAGGGAGGGAGAAAGCCAGGAAGAACAAGCAACATCACTTTACAGAAAGGCCTAAGAATAGTGGTGGAAAGAGTACTAAGAAATTGTACTTAAGTAAAATATTGCTACTTAAGGAATAATTTACTTGAGTACATGTAAAAGTCCTGAAAAAAAATATGACTCAAGTAAGAGTAAAAAAGTAGTTTGCTGAAAAACTACTCAACTTCTGCTTTACTTTAGTATTATTTTTCTTTGTTTACCCAAAATGAGACGATGTGCGCATTATGGAGCAGGGTTAACCCTGTTAGGTTAAACATAAAGGTACTTTAATGTCTGTTTCACAAGTGAGACACAGGAAATCCCTTATATGGACAAATGCATCAGATATCACTACAACTGAATAACATGCAGATAGAGATGCTTTGACTGATGAACCGTAGAAGACAATAAACACCCAATTTCAATACAACGCTTATTGACATAGCTTGTATCACAGTTAAGATTATTATAAAGAATATTTTCTGTCTCACTGTGATAAGAAGCAACATGGAACCACAGAAGCTAACTGTTTCAAACACGAATGATGTAATATAGTGAATTTAGAGTAAAACATGATACAACTCTCATAAATTGTCATGTTTGACACTGTGTTAACCAAACATACTACCTATCCTTGTTGCCAGGAGCAACTGTTTTATAACTAATTTTGAAAAGTACATTCACACATAAGATTATGTGGCTGTTCAAATTCAGTGTGGAACGGTTTTGATATTGTTCATCTTTATCTGCTGTACTCATAAATAATAATGGCAAAAAGACCAAAATTAAAACAAAATGATGCTTTAAAAAGCTTAATGTAATAAATAATATATAATATATAAATAAAATATATATAATAAAATATTAATTAATGCACACTATTTAAAACTCATTTGAAATATAAAAGCGTGTTGTTTACTTCACTGTCTTCAAGCTTTGAGTCCATGCTTGTTACTTCTAAAAGTAAAGAAATAAACTTAAATAAATATATGCATTTAAAATCAATTAAATTTTTTACTCTTCCCCCTCTCTCTATCATATATGACTTTGTACCAGCCATTTCCTCTGCACTGCAGTCTGAGCTATACCTGATACACACCATTACTGACACTCAAAGGCAATTACTGTGTGTCCAGTCTGCCTGTGCTGCTATGGGATCTCTGTTTCCCCCTCTCTCTCTCTCTTTCACTTTCTCAGTCTAAACCTGTTATTCCTTGTATTGGACCTTGTCTAACAGTTTCCACTCTCCCTGCTGACAGGTCTGAAGCATATAGGGAGTTTGCAGTGCATGTGCATGTATAGATGTTGGCATTTGCATATGTGTTTGCCCGCATGTGTGGGTTTGTGTGTGGACAGGGAATGTTGTCTACTTCCAATATAGGCAGCTACTTTTCAAGAAGGCATCCAAACTTGGAATGCTGTACATAAGCAGCATAATGACGCAAACAGTATAATGCTTGGAAGACTCACAAGTGATAATGTTGCTAAATATAAAAATTCAGACGTGTGGTGCAGGATCACGTTAATTATTTTTATAATAGTAGTTTTATTTCCTAGCAGTAGGATATTCTATATCTGTATTCCTGAAGGTCGATGAATACAGGAATATGAATGCAACCTTAAACCTTAAACCTTTATTCCAGTGCCATTCTCCATGTGGCCTTGTCCTCCAACACAAGTTCAAGAATCTAAGCAGCTTAACAGACACCTTTCAAAAGAGTGTACATCAGCGCTTTAAATGTGCACTCTATCTATAAATTCATCCCCTGCCAATTAGCCTCACAATATAATTTTAATTGCAAATTTGAATAAGCACAAACAGTGAGGGCCAGCGAGTAAGAACTAGCACCGCTTGCAAGATCTTAATTAAGAGCGTGTTTTGATGAATCTATTTTGACGAAAGCATTGATCAGACAGAACGAAAGGACAAGCTCTATACTGAGACATGAATGATGATTATCTGTCATTATTTATGCTTCACAGGTTTTAAATGCAGTTGTTTTAGGTTTTTTTTCTTCTTCTTCTTTTCTTCTTTTTAGTTCATAAGGAAAGCATCAATATTATTATTGCTCATTCTTAAAGGAATGGTTCACTGCAAAATTTAAATTTGCTGAAAGTTTACTCACCCTAATGCCATCCAAGATGTAAATGAGTATGTTTCTTCATCATAACAGATTTGGAGAAATTTAGCATTACATCACTTGTTCACCAATGAATCCTATGCAGTGAATGGGTGCCGTCAGAATGAGAGTCCAAACAGCTGATAAAAACATTTTAATAATCCACACAACACCATCAATTAACATCTTGCGAAGTGAAAAGTGGATTACTTATTGTGATATTTTTATCAGCTGTTTGGACTCTCATTCTGACGGCACCCATTTACTGCAGAGGATCCATTAGTAATGTAATGTTAAATTCCTCCAAATCTGTTTAAAGATACCAACTCATTTACATTTTGGATGACCTGAGGGTGAATACATATATATATATATATATATATATATATATATATATATATATATATATATATATATATATATATATATATATATATAGCAAATGTTAACTTTTGGGAGTACTATAAACACTATAAGGTAGAATTAAGTATTAACCCTAACATTATCAATATCTCTTGCTACACCTTTTATGACATTCTAAATTACAAATAGTCAGTGGTAATTGAGACATTTATGGAAAAGAGAAACTTTTTTTTAACATTGGGAATAAAACTACTGGTAAAGTCATTCATTATAATGTAATTTTCAGGTTCATAAAGAATAATGGCAATAGGAATATGAAATCATTGCAAAATGGTATCACATTGTGATGATAACATTATCATAGTAATATTACTGCTATAATATTATCAGTAAATTATTATCAGAGTCATGCCCACATACAATCAAATTCATATAAACTAGAACATGTATAATATCACAACAATGGAGAGACTCGCAATCAGCCGCAGGATTTAATCAGGCGAGATAATGGAGCGATCTATTTTTGATTGCTATAGTTATCCCTTCACAGTAAGAGCTTAGCATTACGAGAAAATTCCCCTACGTCACAGTATTCCCTAGTCATCCACAGAGACCTAGAAATAGAGCGGGGGTTAAGTGTACCATCTGGGAGTAATTAATACTTAATTAGTGTGTGAGGTGTTGAATACTCGTTAGGGGGGACATTTGGGAGCACCTTCCATCTCCTAAAAATATCCAGTGTTCTGCCAAAACTGACTATGCACAAACAGCCTCGAAGCCTCTTGCTGACATTTAAACACGTGAAGTGCCCACAAGAAAACTGAATCAGTCTTTTCAGCACCTCAGAAGGTATTCAGTTTCATCAAACAAACATTATTACAGAGCAGGTTTTTTTTCATAAATTATCTCTAGATTTACTATTCATTACCTACACTCTTAGGTGCCCAATTTTACACGTGAAAAGCATCCGATGAGTCAAACTAAATGTTCAAAATAGACATCACAAATGAGTCATGGCATATTTGGAAAATGTTAGAGAAACGGAAAGAAACATTAATGAGTTGTGTTCTTAATTATATAAATTCAATAGTTCTGCTTCTAGAGAATATTCCATATTAAAATGTTTATTTTGTAGATTTTATTCACCAGTAAAAAAATAAATAAAAATAAAGTATGAGTAATTTCATTTGTTGCTGGTGTCAACATAAAAACACAAGTGTGTTGGAGCAATGGCACAGAGCGGAGCATTTTGCTCATGCCACGTAAGGAGCTGTTGTTCTCAGAAGGAAACCAGTTTCAAGTCTGATCTAAGCCGAATCCTGATCCTATTCTCCCTGTGTGTGTGTGTGTGTGTGTGTGTGTCAACATTGTCTTGTCAGCTGTCCATAATAAAGGTAAAAAGTCATTAAAATAGACAATGTGTTAAAACCCACTTTATTTTCTAATATAATATAAAATCACTGATTAATTATTTCACTATAAATGGTATAATCAGCATAACAATTTGAGTGAAAAGCTGCATTTAAAAATGAACAGAATTCAAGAATGTTTTACACTACTGTTCAAAAGTTTGGAAAAATTAAAATTTGCCAATAGATCCTCTGCAGGGAATGGGTGCCGCCAGTCCAAACAGCTGATAAACACATCACAATAATCCACACTCCAGTCCATGAGTTAACATCTTGTGAAGTGAACAGCTACGTGTTTGTAAGAAACAAATCTACAAATCTAAAAAAAAAGTCTATAATCCATAATAACACTTTCTTCAGATTATTGTGGTGTTTTTATCAGCTGTTTGGACTCTCACTCTGACGGCACCCATTCACTGCAGAGGATCCATTGGTGAACACGTAATGTATTGTAATGCTACATTTATCCAAATCTGTTGTAATGAACTAACAAACTAATCTCATCTTGGATATATTTATATATTTAGCTGACGCTTTTATCCAAAGCGACTTACAGTGCATTCAAGCTATATATTTTTTACGAGTGCATGTGTTCCTTGGGAATCGAACCCACAACCTTTTGCGCTGCTAACGCAATGCTCTACGACTGAGTCACAGGAACACCTAAGATAGCCTGTGAGTGAATATGAATAAAATGCAATCAAATCCTTTCGAAAACATTTTCCAGTTACATTTAAAGTTCCTGTTTTTGACATCCCAATAACTCAGGACACTGAAAACACCATCAGCCACACGTGTGTTCGGAGCTCAAATCGCTTCATCGCGAAAGCAAAGGCATTCTGCGCCTCCATCAGTTTCCCGGGCCTTTGCATAAGCCCCTCAGATCATCTCTCAGTTCAAAGAGGGAAAAAAAAAAAGAAAAGAAAAAAAGCACACGGCTCAAGACAGCTTTTAGCCTCTCTGTTTCAACAGCTGTGTGCCTCTGCATCTGTTAGGATGCACGTTTCGGGTTTTCTCGCCACTCTTTTGGTTTTCCTTTCTTTCCATGCCAAGAGTCAAAATCTCTTTCATAAGAGCCGCAGGCGAGCAACTACCTCCGCTGGTGAGAGACACTTAGTAAAACAATACAAGACAACCTTTTATTATCGCGGTACCTCATTACTTTTTAACGAGTATAATCCTAACATGCTACTACTCATGAATAATTTAAGGAGGAGAGCTCACCCTGGAGTGACAGGAGAACAGGAGGAAAAGTTACAAAGAGCGAGTTTATGACTTCAGCTGCGGCACTTATAATTAAGATCGCTTCATGAAAAGTACCTTTTAATTGCACCATCATTGATCCACGGGAAAGGTGAAGCAAAAGCCTTTGATAACTAGTTAATAACACAGTGACATGAACACGGGTATCGTCAGCTACGGCTCGTGCCCTTTATAGTGCTCTTTGAATCTGCGGTGAAATGGAAACCGCACTGATTACTCTCTCTTTTAGTCGTCTGTCATAAGAGATGGTTACAGCGTACAGAGGTGTCTGGGTTCACCTCGCAGTCATTAAAATCCAATACAAAACAATTACTGTTTCACTGACTAGATTTAGCTGTAAATGGATGAGATTATGAAGGTAAAGGTCTGGAGGGGAAAATGTTTGTTTATCGACTGTGTTGTCATCATCTCGGAAGGAATGTGATTTTGTGATGATTTTGGAGAGCCGTGTGACACCTTTGCAACCACGAATACAGAAGATGTTGTTTTCATAAATGACTTAAAGGCCCGATGGCTCTGAAACCAATGAGTCATCAGGTGAGCTGAGATATTGGGGTGAATGTGTTAAGTGAGGACACGAGGATGAAAGGAAACATTAGCGCAGTGAATGTGGAAAGCCTCGGGGTGGATGCTGTGTTTCGAAGAACTGCTTCACGCCGCTAGTTTGGACACATTAACTAGCATTCCAGCTACATATGAGAACACTTGCTTTCTTTCCAAAGCTGTTTTCATACTGCAAAGGTGGCACAGAAGATGCATCTGAATTGGCAAATACTATAAAAAAGTGTTGAATGTTTACTGTTAAATGAATGTCTGATACTCAACTAGGAAAATCTTTGGTCAGGGCAGCCCTAAATGGGTCACAGAACTGTTGTAATCTCACAACTGCAGGAAACAATGTATGTTTTTGAAGAAAAACTTTATGTGGTTGAAAAGATGGTCTACTTCATTGGCTAAGTTAGCAAAACAGCAGTCACATTTGATTCTGAACCTCTTAGCGCACAGGTCAAATAGAAGTCAAACGTCTATGAGAAGGTAAAGACATCAAGAAAAAAGGTGAAATCATGCCTACTTTCAAACAGAGCCAATTTGTAAAACTGAAGCATGTTAGTTATTTGGAACAAATCCATCCTCTCGCACCCTCATTAACCTCTCTCTGAGGAACACAGACCAAACACAAGGCAATTTCCTTCTGGATTCATCATTCTTCATGCATTTCTAATTTAGTTTAGCTTTTTTATTATGCGATTATTTAATAATATAAAAAAGGGTCAGAATTGCTGGACAAATTATTCTTTTAATTTAAGCATTATTCCAATTTGTAACTTCACAACATAAAGTCTAATAATGACAAATTGATTACTGAAATCCAAAGTACACTACCACTGAAAAATTTGACATCTACAACTTTTAATGAAAGTAACTATGAAATAAAACAAATGAAAGGTGGAAATCATCCTGGGAGGATTTTAAAACAGTGTTTAAGGTGTTCATATCAGTGTTATTTTAGTATAATTTAAAAGTATTATAGTTTTTATTAATATCTTGATTTTTTCCCCCCATTTTAATATTTTCTGTTTTCATTTTAATTAATATTGTGGTAATTTTGTGTGATTTTGTGATTTTTATTTGAGTTTTTTTCATCAAGTTAAACTTAATGGAAATGAGAATGTTTTTGAGAAAAGTATTTGCGTTAACATTTAACTTAGTTTCAGTTAACACTTATTTTATTTGAAGTAACAAAATGGCTTTTTTGGTTTAGTTTAATTTTAGTTATATATATATATATATATATATATATATATATATATATATATATATATATATATATATATATATATATATATATATATATATATACAATAAAATAAAAAATAGTTTCGTAGGACATTCATATAGGCATAATTTATGTTTGTCTACAGAGCAATTTATAAAGCCTTTCTGCGATCATGAGAAACATAAATTCATACACCATAAGAAGTTTCCACCCTTTTGGCACTTGACTTATGAGGCACCAAAACGCAGCTTTGCAAGATGACAAAGTGTTTTCATGCCAATATATTGAATTAACTTAAATGTGTTATTATAAGACACTTTGGGAAGGGGTACAATAAGGCAACATCCACAGAGAGCCACTCATCACCATCTAGCACACGACTATCTTTGGCCTGATAAAACATTTGAGCGACTCATTGGAGCGTGACTTTCCCTTGAGGCACCAAGAGTCCCCAGTGTGGAATGAGATCATTAAAATAATCAAATTACGGCCACTATGAAAAAAATCACCAATGCCTAAAGTTGTTTAAGAGTATTATAAATAATGGCACTAATGTTGCAGAGAAAGAGAGTCATTTAGAGAGCTTAAACAAACCTTGAGCTCTCCACACTTCTCAATTATAGACACAATTCAATAGCTCCCATACTAACGTAAGCATATCAACATGAAAGATTTTGGCACATTGCAAAGACAAATGTACGAAGTCACATTACAAAGGTCAGTTTGATGCTGATTGCAAGGTTCAAAACAATTAAAGCATGTCTTTCTGGCCGACTAAATAAATATCAAGCAAATTATAAAGGCAAAGTTTTGTTCACGCAAAATAAACATCTTAACTTTAATTACGAATCGTTTAATTTCCCTTTCCTTCGGCACCTATAAAAAAGATCTCCTTTGAGGCTGTCTGTTATGAAAATGCCGTTTAATTTAAAGGAGAATTAAGACAGCAGTAATTACTTTATCCTCTCATCTGATGATCTTTATTGTTGGCTAAAAAAAAAAAAAAAAAAAAAAAACAATATTTCATTTCCCAAGGGAGTCTGAAAATAAGACTGTATTTCCCCTGCCTCCTCATCAACTTTGCATCAGCCTTGGGAAGACGAGCAGAAATTGTTCTCATTTGAACCAATAATCTCCTTGTCAATGCCACTTATCAAAAAGCTTCCAAATTAATTACGGCAAATGCACGTTGTTTTGTTTTTGCATCGGATCTGTGAAATTGCAAGCGTGCCATCAGTTAGGAACGGCTCTGCAGCGATTACAGTTGATTTTATTTTCTTTAATGAATCTAATGTTGCCTTTTTTCTTCCCTTCTTTTGGTTAATTGGATTATAATGTCTGTCTGCTTTAATGTTTGGGAAGAATGAAAAGCGAAAAGAAGTCTTTGCGCTCATATCTATAATGAAAGTTTTCTCTTGGTCCCCGAAGATTAAACCAGCTTCTTTATTTGTTCGAAATCTCACTCTTGACACAGAATGATAGGAAATGAAAGGGTGACAAGTGATTACTGAAGCATGCATTCTTTTGTTCTGCTTTGATAGTGCAAAGTCTGCAGAAATAATGAGGACGGGGTGGGGGAACAAAAAAAATAAAGACATAAAAAAAAAAAATAAAGACGCAATGACTCATTTTGAGATGTTGTCCAAAATGATCAGTCTGCCCTAAATATAGAGGGATGTGAGAACAAGGCAATAGTATGGAAGACACTGTGGCAGAAATGGCGAGAACATGCTACATTCTCCACACTTCTGCACCAGCCAGTCAGTGTCATCGCTGTACAGGTTTGGTGGACAGCAGAACATCTGTGCATTGAAGATTTGATAACGTTGTTTTTATTAACTTAAGACTAAACAGTGCTAAAGACATTAAAGTATGATCACTTCTCTCTTCATTATTGCTCTTGGCTGAGCTGTCAAATAAAGGTAAAAAAAGCATTCTTCCAATACAGAACATGCCAGTTACAACCATTTTTATCAGTCCACCCAAAACATAATTCTCAGGCTGTTTGTGAAAAGAAAATGATCATTGAATCTGGCTAATTTGGCAAGGCAAACATTTGTTTGTGTCATAGACATTCCTATATGTCAAAAGAGCTTTTAACGTTTGTATGACATTAAACATATGTTATTCAATGCATTAGGATACTGCACATGTGCTCAAGGTATTTATGATCCAGCTTGAGAAAATAGATTCAGGTGTTTACATGCTAATTTTTTTCCTGTTGGTCTGATTATTTCAGGTCTATACCAAACTTACTAAATCAGATCGAATATTAATTCAGATGCTCAGTCGGATTGATTGTGGTGTTTACATGAAGCCTTTTCAGTCTGATTGAGCCAACAATCTGATTCTAAACAAATTATTTGGGTGCATATTTAATGTGTTTCAGTTAAAATACTGTAGAAAAGGTTTGATTATAGTTACAGTGGCATGTGGAAGTTTGGGAATCCCTTGCAGAATCTGTGAAAAAAATGTAACAAAATAAGAGAGATCATACAAAATGCATGATATTTTTTATTGAGTACTGTCCTGATTAAGATATTTTACATCAAAGATGTTTGCGTATAGTCCACAAGACCAAAATAACCCCCTTCAAAAGTTTGTGAACCCTTGGTTCTTAATACTGTGTGTGATTACCTGGATTATCCACGACTGTATTTTGTTTTGTGATGGTTGTTCATGAGTCCCTTGTTTGTTCTGAACAGATAAACTGAGTTCTGTTCTTCAGAAAAATCCTCCATGTCCTGAAGATTCTTCAGTTTTCAAGCATCTTTTGCATATTTGAACACTTTCCAGAAGTGAATGTATGATTTTGAGATTCATCTTTTAACACTGAGGACAACTGAGGGACTCAAACACAACTAATAAAAAAGGTTCAAACATTCACTGATGCTCCAGAAGGAAACACAATGCATTAAGAGCCAGGGGGTGAAAACTTTTGAACAGGATGGCGATGTCAAAATTTTCTTATTTTGTTGAAATATCTTCTTCTTTTTTTTATTTTTTTTAATTTTCTATTTTTATTTAGTACTGTCCTTCGGAAGCAACAGAAGATACTTGCATGTTTCCCAGAACACAAATTAAGTACAATTTACTGGACCTTGATCTTCAAATTCAAAAAGTTTTCACCCCCTGGCTCTTAATGCAATTATTTATTCATTCATTTTATTTAATTTTGGACACTGCTATAATATTGTTATTGAGAGTTATTTTCGCAATGATAATCAAATTCAACTTTAACTTTATCATTTGGTCATTCGGATAAACACATTATTTTGATAATCCACTTTCGACATTCAACTAACTACAGTACATGTCAACTACCAGTCATTTATTTGCAACTACTTGTCAACTAACTCTATTAGTAAACGGTTAGGTTAGGGTTAGAGTTAGTAGACATCCATTTGCAAAGTTACTTATAGTTAGTAGATTACTTGTGGGGGTCCATCAAATAAAGTGTCAGCAGATATTAAGCAGATAGTCTACTACTGTAATACTCTACGTACTGCTAGTTGAAATGTACTTACAAAGTTAGTAGAATGTCTAAAGTAGACTTTCAAAATGAAGTTTCATTATACCGTTTATTTATTTGTTTGTTTTCTCTCTTTTTAACAATGAATCACACTCAAAATAAAAGTGTAGGGATGTTAAGGAAAAGTTTATGATTTTTTTTTTTTTTTTAGATGTCATGATCATAGAGCGCAACAATTGAATTACAGAAGCAAAAACTCAATTAATTTTCTCCACAGGGGAATTGATTTTTAACAATAACTGACAAACCTGCAAATATAGACCTGTCGTGGGCTCAGAGATTGTTAATCGATTATGCTTTTGTTGAAGCCATCCGTTAATAATGATAATTTTAATAGCCAAATTCTTGGCGAAAAGTATATTACCCATGATGCTGTCCAGAAAATTTCACCAATTAGAGAGCAAAGCGCACCAAACAAGCTCTTTAGCTCTGCCCATTCCCAAGAAGCACTGGAAATTGGTCTCCCTACGCTCTCAAATTACTTAAAAATTAGTGTGCATAATATGCAATACAATTAAAATAGACTGTTTCTATAGATACAATGAACAACATTAAATAAATAGTTTTATATTTCTCCATCATTTTTTATTTGATTATGTCGCAGTGCTTCATATGTGACTGTAGTTCTTTTCCTTATCAAAGCCGATAGGTACAGTAAACAGTCTTGTACCTTTGTTTTTTGTGTAATTTTCATATATGTTTTTGCTTTACATGAAACGGTGTAATGTTGTGATTCTCCTCATAGCTGGTTGGTTTGGTTCTGGGCCTGAGGTGCTTTAAAAAAATCCCTATGTGGAAAATAAATGAGGAAAAAAAAACACACAGAACCAGAGCTGAAAAAATATTCACTTATGCATTCTATAATCAACATTCTAGCATATTAACCTATTTTATAGTAAACAAATTGATGACTATGATCAACTATTGGATACATTTTCACATAATTTCATCAGAAAACAAAAATAAATAAAAAAAGAGCCCTGCTAATCATGGAGTCCACTGCATCTTCTATGACAAAACAGGCACTATATAAACAAAATTGCCTCAACTTGACTTGAACATAGACCAGACTTCATGCCGATAGTGAAGTCCAACTGTTTGGCACTACTTAGCGGTCATCATCATCGAAGTGATTCCTCTTTGTCTACATCCTTAAGTGAGGAAGTGAGTTCGTCTAGTTATTCAAAAGTACTTCACATCAGATGTGCTGGAAGTGTCTACTTGATGAAAGCAAAGAAAAGAAAGGAGATACACGCAGTCTAAAACATGTTTCCTGTCTGAGACAACCCAAAGACAAGAAAGAGAGGAAGTTTGCATTTAGTCTAACTAGACAATGGCAGTGAGAGACAAACCTCTTCCATTTTTCACTGTCAAAAAGACCTGATTCCTGCCGTATAGACAAAAGCGAAAACAGCGCTGTAAGGATCTAACAGTGTATTGTGTTAAACCGAGAGAATCAGAGAAGTGACACTGTGTGTGCGTGAATGTATGAAGCTGGTTTGAAACACCAGGAGGTATTCCATAATGAGCAGGGCTGAGGAAACCGCTGCGTCCTGTGAAGGAATTAGGTGCGCGAGGCATCAGAGCGGCGCAGCACTGTCATTAACGCACTTCCAAAATCACCATTTTCGCTGTATTAGTACCCTTTAGTTACACACACATATTTTCTTTTTCTTCCCACAATACGAATACAAGAGCAAGGAGCGAATGACTTGTCAGTTCCGCGGCAATTTCAGAACCATTTCAAGAAAAATTATGCTAATAGGGTGTAGCCGCTAGCAAACGTATAACTATTCCATCCAAACCCGGTATGAAATAAATGACTTCCTTACAAAGGCCTACTGAAGAACGAAACACTAGGGTCTGAAAATCAAGGCGGAATCGGCCTGGTTTGAAATAACGAAGGCCATTTGTGTTTCATCTTGCAGTCCCCTGCTGCTTCCCACCAGGCAAATTTGATAATTTGGTTGGAAATAACATTAGTATTTATTTATTATTTCCTTGCTGACCACTTGTTAACATAGATGTGAACTGCTGCCGCTGACTGCATGCTCACACACATAAAACACCTGTTTATAAATTGTGCTTTTAGCTCCTGCGTCTTTAAAGGTGCACAGAGGTATTACATCCGTGTGCACACACACACATACACCGCTGAGATGACTGTGGGAAAAGGGTGGGAGTCCTTGTGCTCCACTAAGTGGAAAACTCGATCTTCTTACCTCAGCAGCTTCATACAGGGGAGAGCAGAGGACATATGCGCCAGAGAGAGGTCTTATGTTGTTGATTAGCAGTTTGCATGGGAAGTACTAGCAGACTTCTCTTAATAAAACATCAAGCTCTCACTGAAACTGGTGCATGGCCAGCATTCACTGGGAATGTTTATATGGCCAGTGAATCCACTATGAATCACACATTTGTCCAGCTGTATGTCATTACAAAGACTTTGGATACCCAATAGGTATTGGTTCGGGTTAAGGCATCTGAAATATGGTTATGCAGAATAGGACATTAATATGTGCTTTATAAGTACTAATAAACAGCCACTATGCTAGTAATATGCATGTTAATAAGCAACTAGTTAATAGTGAGAATTGATCCACAAAATAAAGTGTTACTGGAATTTCCTCTATGGATTTACTCAAAAGGAGGAGTTTTTCTTTTTACATTCAGTGAAAGTGAATGGGAACCAAGGCTGTCAATTTCCAAAGATGGCAAAAAAGCACCATGAATATAGTCAACTGGTGACTTTATTCCAAGTCTTGCAATTTCCTGTGAGGACAAGAACAAAACTGAAACTGTTATTCGCTAAAAACTGTCCCATCTATTATAGCTCTCAGTTCTAATTTGCATTCAGGATCTAAAATATTTAATTACATAATAATAATGACAGAGTAACAGTCATGGTGATTTTTGTCTTGGCTGTGTTCCATCAACACCATTACCACCTTCTCCAAAAGTCAAGACCAGTCATCATAGACATCACCCTCTTCTGTCCTCTCAATCTGACCTTTCTGCAACTCTTTAATCCATTTTTCCCTCTTTGTTCCTTTCCACCCTGTCTTTGTCTGACCAACTTAAGTTTAGCAGTCTAGGAATCCCTCATAATAATGTCAACTGGCAGTCTTCCTCATGCACATCCACTTTTCTCTCCGTCTCAGCGTTTGTGTGTGTGACTCATTCAGGGAGTCCGGATGCAGGTATGAAAATGTTTATGCAGCACAATAACTTTCCCCTTAATTGCATTGAGTGTTCTCCAACACCTGAGATCCATAAACCTCCATCGTCATCACTCATTACCCATCACTCTTGCACATTCTTAAAGATTTTTTTTTTACGATGTTAAAATACCTTCTCCTATCCCAGTTTAATATGCAGAGAGGACTATAAATGAACCATTCATAAGGCCTATTGGGATGGGACGAGTTTTCTAAACTACTGTTATACGTCTTATTACAGTATGTCTATGATTTTGTGTTTATTACACAGATGGGAGTGTGTTTCTTCTAGATGTGACCATTACAGAAAGTCATGTGCTGTGGTTGGATGTATCCCATATGACATATTTGTGTCTTTTAATTATTATTATTTTTTTTTATTTAATTACAATTCTAATTAAACTTCACATAAATTCATAAAAGTGTCAGCTTATGATAAATCTGGTCATATGTACCACACCTGATGCTGATATTAAAATAGTCAATCAGAAAGTTTTGTGATTTGGCTTTCGTCAGAAGAAGTAATATGACTTTCAATATTTCAATATGGACTTTTAAAACACATGATGAGAACCGATGGGATAGTAAAATATCAGCAAGCACAGACAACATTCACATTTGGAGCGGATCAGATTTCTCAGAGGACCAATAAGTTTGCCAAAAAACAGTAATTTGCTCTGGAATTTTTGTGTGAGAAGAACACAGAGTTGGCAGATTTGGACGAGATTCAAATCACAAAGTATGTCTTTGAAACACAAATTTCTATCATGTCCTCTGGGAAAACTAGTCCCTTCCAAATAGGACTATAGACTGATTTCCAGCAAACTTAAATGGTGTGGTGCTTTCAGAAAATCCTCTGTTAGTTTAAGCGGCCTTACAAGTCAACTTCTATAAAACAGGTGAAAGAATCATTGACATCATTGAGGGTTTCTGTAGCTCAAACTGTGAAACCTGGTGCTAACAATGCAAAGGTCATGGGTTCAATTCCCATGGACTGGGTGAACTGATTTTTTTTGGAAACACTTTACTTAAGGCCTTTATGTATAATGCATTATAAAAGTAGTTTTAATGCATCAATTATGCCTTGTAATGGACCTTATAATGCATTGTACAACCTCATGAATAATTGTAACCACAGTTAATACATTATAACACTTATCAATTCTTTGTTGCACCATGCATTTTAAATTTGGTTATAATTATTTATGACAAGATATAATGTATTACAATGCATAAAATAATTATAATGCATTTTACCCTTTAATAGCCCTTTATAGTGCATTTTACATAAAGACTTTAAAGTCCACATGAAATCAAAATAAAAGTTTTTTGGGTGTTAGTATCAATATGTTAGTCTTAAACTGTGTCTACACCGGATCGGAGTGGTGTGGCGCGACAAAATGCTATAGAACTCATTATAATCAGTGATGCTGTCTACACTGGATGCGGCGCGGCATGACAAATCCCCAACAGAAAAATGCTGCTGCGTTCTATTTATGACATGCTGACACAAATTTCAAATGATTTTCAACGGTCGCTTTGTCGCATCCAGTGTAGACAGACTTCAGCTGTTGCGGCATGGTGCGACAATTGTCGCGTCTGGTGTAGACACGGTGTTAAGGTTATCTATAGGGCAGTGTGCTACAAAACAGTAACAAAATTTGCATTTAGAAGATATAAGCATTCAAAGCATGCAGTTCGTCACTTCCGCCAAAATGAGATTTTTTTTTGACGTCACATCGTACTTCATCTTCTCATCAAATCTTCTGACCAATAATATGCTCTCTAGAATCCAAAGCACCCACCCCCTGCATTATAAAAAATGCTGAAGCTGCGGCTGAGATCGGTCATTTGTTCACAGTGTAGTATTTCCTGTACAGTGAATGGCTCATAGTGCACAATGTAGGTGATAGGGAACGATTCAGACAGTGTAAATAAGCTTTCGATTGGCGCAAATTGGGGTCTGGTTTCACGTTGTTTCACGCGAACTGCGGTAGCACACACAGTCTGATCCGGACTTTGGCCCTGGCCCAGAGACGCAATCACATAGAGCAGATCATATGCAAGAGTCGGCATATTAAAAACTTTTACAACTACACAGCCTCAGCATGATTATGACCACTTTTTTGTTTTACTAAGAGTTTCATATTGAATCTAGGGGGTAATCTATTAGACTGTGGCTGTCAAATGCGTCTTTACCAAGCACAACGGCTCAGGTCCAAGCAGATATAAACCAAACGCTACTGCCTATTTTAAAAAGGGGGCGGGACTGCTAGATATGTCCCGCCCCCTCTTCCTGTTTCAGTTGAAATTACGTCACCACTTTGAATAATGCTGTGTGTTTCAAGGCACTTCAGGAGACCTTTTTTTTTTTTTTGCCTGAATGCAATGTAAGATGATTTGGATAAAACAAAAATATAAGTTTAAGTAAGTATCTATCTAGATATCTAGGTACCAGACACCAGAATCTATCTACAGTCATGGCCATAATTTTTGGCAGTGACATAAATTTTGTGTTTTGCAAAGTGCTTAAGCTG
Source organism: allo-octoploid hybrid of Carassius auratus x Cyprinus carpio (assembly GCA_024542945.1). NCBI lineage: Eukaryota > Metazoa > Chordata > Actinopteri > Cypriniformes > allo-octoploid hybrid of Carassius auratus x Cyprinus carpio. The sequence goes on from CM045042.1 coordinate 20,523,164, forward strand.
TTGTGGTGTTCATTCACATTGTTTCTAGATTATTGTGTAGAGTGATCAGATGCATTTTAAATAATTGTTAAAAGCTTCATTTGCCAAAAGATGAACTTTTCACAAACAAAAAACAAAAAAACAAAAACAAAAAAAAATTAATACAAAACTAATTTCACTGTTTTTTGATCTTGACACAAAATGACCAGTTAACATTAATTGACTAATCATATCAGCAGCACATGTGGAAGTGTGAATTAGTACTGGTCAGGTGAAATCACTATCATACTAAATAGATTGTAAGAGCAGACTGATTGCTGTAAAAGGAAGGAAGAAGTGCTTCCAATCACTGTGTTCTTGTTAGCAATGGTTACCTCCAAAGAAACATGTGCAGCCATCATCGCTTTGCATCAAAATGGTCTCACATGCAAGGCAATTGCTACAAAGAATATTGCACCTGAAAGAACCAGATTATCAAGAACTTCAAAAGTTCAAAGTTCAAAAGTTTTCAGGACGTCCCAGAGTGTCCAGCAAGCGCCAGGACTGTCTCCTCCTGAGGAGTCAGCTACGGAATCCTGTCACCAGCAGTGCACAGCTTACTCAGGAATGGCAGCAGGTTGGTGTGAGAGCATCTGCATGCACAGTGAGGCCAAGACTTTTGGACAACAGCCTGGTGTCAAGAAGGGCAGCAAAGAAGCTACGTACTTCTCTCCAAGAAAAACGTCAAGGACAGACTGAAATTCTGCAGGAAGTACAAAGACTGGACAGCAGAAGACTGGTGCAAAGTTATTTTCTCTGATGAAGCTCCCTTCCGACTGTTTGGGACATCTGGAAAATCGATTGTTCGGAGAAGATAAGGTGAACGCTACCATAAGTCCTGTGTTGTGCCAACAGTGAAGCATCCTGAGACCATCCATGTGTGGGGTTGCTTTTCAACCAAAGGAGTGGGCTCTTTCATAATTCTGCCCAAAAACACTGCCATGAATAAAGAATGGTATCAAAACGTCCTGAAAGAGCGACTTCTTCCAACGATCCACAAGCAATTTGGTGATGATCCGTGCATTTTCCAGCATGATGGAGCCCCATGTCACAAAGCAAGAGAGATAAAGAAGTGGCTCGAAGATCATTACATTGAAATTTTGCATTCGTTGCCAGGCAACTCCCTGGATCTCAATCCAATAGAGAACCTTTGGTCAGTCCTCAAAAGGCGAGTGGACAAGCAGAAGCCCACAAATTGTGATCAACTTGTGAGAACTAATAAGGCAAGAATGGATCGCCATCAGTCAGGATTTGGCCCAGAAGCTAATATCCAGCATGCCAGAGCGAATTGCAAAGGTTATGAAGAACAAGGGTCAACCCTGTAAATATTGACTCATTATATTTTTCTGCCAATAAAAGCCTTTAAAACTTATGCTAGGCTTATGACTGCTTTTCAGTATACCAAAGAAACATGTGGAAAAATAATTTACAAATACTGAAGCAGCAAACGTTGCAAAACACAAAATTTATGTCACTGCCAAAACTTTTGGCCACGACTATACATTTAATTTCTAAAAAACACACTTACAGTGGAGTTTCCCAACCCTGTTCCTGCAGGCACACCAACTACCATTTTCAAACTTTTCCAAATCAAAAGAAAGGGAAAGGATGTGAGGCCAAGTAGGTGACCCATACTCAGATTTTGTGCTCTGCATTTAACCCATCCAAGTGCACACACACAGAGCAGTGAGTAGTGAACAAACAAACACACCTGGCAAGCGGGGAGCAGTTTGGTTCATTACTCAAGGGTCTCACCTCAGTCGTGATATTGAGGGTGGAAGAAGGGTGGATTCACTCCCCCCACCTACAATCTCTGCGGGTACCGAGACTCGAACCCACAACCTTTGGGTTAAAAGTCTGACTCTCTAACTATTAGGCCACAACGCAAACACACGTGAACCTATTCATCAGCTCATGAGTAGAGAATCTAATACCTGAAATAGATGGGGCAGGTAAGGGAGACATCCAAAATGTATACTTTTGGTGTGCCTCAATGAACAGGGTTGGGTAACATTGGTGCATCTTATTAGTTAAAGATCTGGGCTGGTTACTGAAAGGTTGCAGGTTCAAGTCTTTTAATAATGATCAATCAACAATGTGAAAGTGGCAAGGCAATTAACCCCAGGATGCCCTTGTAATAAGTCTACTGTAACACATTTGGGATACAAGAGTCAAGTAAATGTAGACTATCTACCACACAAGAGGATTGATGCTGGGCTTCACAACAATGTTAAGTCAGTCATCAGCCTTCAACTTCTTATGTCAAGTTCATGACCATGACTAATTAACATTTTCTAGGACTTATTAAAGACTCTTCATATAAAGTGTTGCCTTGGAAACAATGACATCACGGGCCTGTCATGCCTTTATACTAGATGAGACTATGTGATTATGAGTGTCAGGCTCCTCTATACAATGGGTGGATCAGTGCCACACTCCGACAATCAGAATTATTACAGCAGAATGACAAGCCACAGTACTGCCATTCAGCACTGTCGAAAGTAGTTATTTTGCCTTGAACCCCTTGTGAGCAAGTTTATATATAGTACAGCACATATGCGACATGTTACAGAAGGGGAACGGTAGTTAGTGAACAATTAAGTGAGTGACTGTCTCGTTCACTGGTCAGATGACAAGTGCTGCTTAGCGAGACAGACCGAGATCTGTACGGACTCTTGAGGAGTGATGGGGATGGAACTAAAGTGTCACATAGAGCAGATGAGACTCATGGGAGCTGACACACTTTCAGAAAAAAATGTACAAAAAGTGTACCTTTAGGGGTACAACAGCTTGTCACTGGGGAAGTACCCTCAAAAGGACACATCTGTACCTTATTTACCCCTAAAGGGTTCAGAATAGTACTATAAGAGTACATATTACTACCCTAAGGTACTAATATGCACCCTTTAAGGGTAAAGAAGTTACAAAAGTGTCCCTTTGAAAGTTCTGCCCCAGTGACAAGCTGTTGTACCACATCCACATGAAGCCAGAGCTTTAAACACCTGAAAACTACCATCGGTCCATGGTGAATATGTAATAGGTAGGTGTACTTTGGGGCTTTGTCTTTTTTGAAAAGGAAATCTTCTTCTGACTGATAAATGGCCGATATGAAAATGTTAATCAATTTTGTCAAAATTAATTAAAATAAAATACTAAAACTACAATCAATCATGTTAAATGTGAAATTATAATAAAAAAACTTTTTTAAAACTCTAATATCAGCCTGATATGGCTCAGATTGTATTGACATATATTGTTTGCTTCTAAATTAAAGATAATTTTGTACATTTTGTATTAACTGTAAAAAAAGCTTTTAAATTTAATACTGTAAAAATACTGTAAAAATGCTATTTTTTTTTTTTGGTGAGTAAAATCTATGAATTACCATATGAAAGTGAAAAAAAGTAAAATGACATTTCTTACATGACAAATCGCATATGATTATATATATATATATATATATATATATATATATATATATATATATATATATATATATATATATATATATATATATATATGAATTATGTTTCTTCTTATATTTGTAATCAGTAATGTACATTGTGATCTTTACGGTTTATTTTGTGTTATTTAGTTAATGTTTATTGCATTATTTTAGTGTTGTGTATTATCTAAATATGTTTTTTCTGGTCATATACAATGAAGTCATTCATCATGTGGCTTTCTTTTGTGCAAACTGTATTATCATGGTGGTTATCAGTGCTTTTTTTAGGTATAAAGGAGTTTTTGGCACTTCCAATAAATTGGTATATAAAGATTATGCATACTACTTTTGGTTGTAGATGGTAAAATATACAGGCACCAACATGCCACCCTGTAATACTTGAAAAACTATCACCATATTTTTTACAGTGAATCTGTGGCAACCACAGCTGCTTATATATATATATATATATATATATATATATATATATATATATATATATTAATAGGATTTTTTACAGCACTTATAATTGTAGGGTCAAATGATGATCGAATAAAAGAAAGTAGAAAGTACCTCCAAAAAACATAAATATCAAACACAGTTCATTCGTTACAGTGATTTTTTTTTAGCGTGTGTGTGTTTCTGGATACATGCAAGGAATCTATGGCTCATTATCACCTGCTCATTGTAGTGCTAGTATGTGTGCCGGGAAGGTAATTTGAGAGTGCATTGAGTGTTTGAGGATTGCGTCTGTGTGATTTGTTTCCCTAAACTGAGTTTACTGCTTGCTAATCGATACCATTGTGCCAGAGCTCTCTGCATAACAATACAGTCCCCTTCCCTAATCACGAAACACTTATATATCTCCTCCCTCTAGTGTAAAAATATGAGCATTCATCACGCTCAAGATGTTTGCCATTTCACCGTGCGCTCGCAGTTCCTGAAAATTTCTCGTTCAACCTCCCCAACCGTGCGCGAGGCCCCAATCACCAGCCCCGCACTTCTATTCAAACCACACCTGCATAATTGCCACATCTGACCTTTTCCAACCTGTCTCAGGCAAGCGCGAATGCACAATTGAGCCGCGGTATAAATAGCAGCTCATTTCATGCTGCTGAGGCATAAAACAAAGCTTGATTTTCATACCCACTTCATCTCACCAACTCCGAACCAAGCCACCAGGGCCCGTTTCCCGTAATGATACCAACCGAAACCAACGGCGCAGCCAGCAAAGAGTCACGGGATGTTAAAAGACAATGTAAATACAACCTTGTTGTCATTACATTATCAAACTGCTTGGATTGCGGAATCAATTCAACGGCATAATTCGATTCTCGCCAACCCTTGTGAATTGGTAATGGCTCTCTGGATGACTAACTTCGATTACTGACAGCCGTTCTTTAAGTAGGGCAGGAAAAAAAAGTTTTGATATTAAAAGCGGCTCATAGGCTTAATCCATAATTATCCTTAAAGCTCTCCTCTGTCTAGGAGCTGCTGTGCCCCGTATTGATTTGCCGGAGATTTCTTCAGCGTGTGAGCGAGCATTAGAGCACAGATTTGCAAACAATGCACACATGCATAACAACATGCAAAGCACACAAGTCGCATCTTCTTAACCAGCTCGTTGCATACATCGCGGCTAAATGGCATCTCGGCGCATTCAAAAAACATGACCCCGATGTGTTGTGGATTATGCTTTTGTGTTCTTGAGGCACGATTACAGAAGCTTGTGCTTTTGATCTCATTACAACAGATTTACAGGATGTTTTATAAGCTTAATAATTCATCGGATCAGATTTGATCATTCTGAGGAAGATCATTCCTTTGAGAAAGGCTTTCCACATATGTGACTGCTTGATATAAATCTGCTTGGCGTCTGCTGCGATGGGAAACCCAAAAACAAAGGACAGAGACAGCGCTGGCCTAACACAAGAGGATCACTTTTAACACACCACAGACAACTGTGATAAAATGACACGGAAAGAGGGTCTTTTCATGTGAAGTAGAAAACACAATGAAACGAATCTTACACAATCATTGAACACAGAAAAGCAGAGTAAGAGTATTCCTGAAACTCGGTAGTGAAGTAGAAGAGTGTGGGTGGACGGGGGTGGGTGTTAATAGTGAATTAATGAGAGAAGGGCACACTGGATGAAGGGATGAACATGGAGCTATGAAGGAAAGATGCTGGATTAGCCCGAGAGTGGGGGTTGTTTTATGTGGGTGGGATTCTCCTATTAGAAAAGTAATGGGATAGGGTTCCCCCTGGAATCTAGAGCCCACACACAGATAGCCACACACAATGCATTAGACATGCAGTTCTGCTGTGAACAAGCAGGAGCACTAGAGCTGTTGTGCTTATGTTTAGGTTGAAAGCTTTGTTGAAAAAGTGTTAAACTAACCTGTCTTACGCTACAGACATGAATGGTACCTCACATGAATGAGGAGAGGTGTGCTATTACTTTTCTAAAGGATCAGATTTATATTTTCATCAGCTGAAACATGAAATAACTGAGTTAAGGGATCAGAGACTTACAGGTGGGCTCTTTAGATTGGGCCACTTGCCAACTGCCAAGAGGAACACCCTAAAAACTGCCCAGAACACCCAGCAACTGTAGCTGTAACTGTTCTATGTAACAGCTTAGCATCTGACCAGACCACCCTAAAAACTGTCCTAAACACTCTATCAACTGCTTAGAACACCCAGCAGCTGCATAGAGCACAATAGCATCTGACCAGACCACCTAGCTACTGCACAGAACTCCCTAACAACTTCTCAACACACCCTAACAACTGCCCAGAACACACTAACTACTGCACAGAACACCATAACAAGTGCACAGGACATGCTAACAACTGCCCAGAACACCCTAACAACTGCTCAGACAACCCTAGCAACTGCACAGAACTCCCTAACAGCTACTCAGAACACCCTAACAACTGCTCAGAAAACACTAACTACTGCACAGAACACCCTAGCAACTGCTCAGAAAACCCCAACAAATGCTCAGAACACACTAATAACTGCTCAGACCACCCTAACAACTGCACAGAACTCCCTCACAACTGCCCAGACCACAGTAACAACTGCCCAGAACACCCTAGCAATTGCACAGAACACCCTAGCAACTGCCTAGAACAACCTAAAAACTGCTCTGCACACCATAGCAACTGCTCAGCACACCCCAACAACTGCCCAGAACACCCTAACAACTGCCCAGAACACCCTAGCAACTGCTCAGAAAACCCCAAACAAATGCTCAGAACACACTAATAACTGCTCAGACCACCCTAACAACTACTCAGAACACCCTCACAACTGCCCAGACCACAGTAACAACTGCCCAGAACACCCTAGCAATTGCACAGAACACCCTAGCAACTGCCTAGAACAACCTAAAAACTGCTCTGCACACCATAGCAACTGCTCAGCACACCCTAACAACTGCCCAGAACACCCTAACAACTGCCCAGAACACCCTAGCAACTACCCAGAACACACTAACAACTGCCCAGAACACCCTAGCAACTGCACAGAACACCCTAACAACTGCACAGAACACACTAACAACTGCACAGAACGCTATAACAACTGCTCAAAACACCCTAACAACTGCCCAGAGCACACTAACAACTGCACAGAACAACCTAGCAACTGCACAGAACACCCTAACAACTGTCCCACTCAGAACACCCAGCAACTACTATAAATAACAACTGCACAGAACACACATACAACTGCCTAGAACACAGATACAACTGCACAGAACAACCTAGCAACTGCAAAGAACACCCTAACAACTGTCCCACTCAGAACACCCAGCAACTACTATAAATAACAACTGCACAGAACACACATACAACTGCCTAGAACACACATACAACTGCACAGAACAACCTAGCAACTGCACAGAACACCCTAACAACTGCACAGAACACACTTACAACTGCCTAGAACACACATACAACTGCACAGAACAACCTAGCAACTGCAAAGAACACCCTAACAACTGTCCCACTCAGAACATCCAGCAACTACTATAAATAATAACTGCACAGAACACCCTAACAACTGCCCAGAGCACACTAACAACTGCACAGAACAACCTAGCAACTGCACAGAACTCTCTAACAACTGCTCAAAACACCCTAACAACTGCTCAAAACACCCTAACAACTGCCCAGAGCACACTAACAACTGCACAGAACAACCTAGCAACTGCACAGAACTCTCTAACAACTGCTCAAAACACCCTAACAACTGCTCAAAACACCCTAACAACTGCCCAGAGCACACTAACAACTGCACAGAACAACCTAGCAACTGCACAGAACTCTCTAACAACTGCTCAAAACACCCTAACAACTGCTCAAAACACCCTAACAACTGCCCAGAGCACACTAACAACTGCACAGAACACCCTAACAACTGCCCAGAACACACTAACAACTGCACAGAACTCTCTAACAACTGCTCAAAACACCCTAACAACTGCTCAAACACCCTAACAACTGCCCAGAGCACACTAACAACTGCACAGAACAACCTAACAACTGCACAGAACACACTTACAACTGCCTAGAACACACATACAACTGCACAGAACAACCTAGCAACTGCAAAGAACACCCTAACAACTGTCCCACTCAGAACACCCAGCAACTACTATAAATAATAACTGCACAGAACACCCTAACAACTGCCCAGAGCACACTAACAACTGCACAGAACAACCTAGCAACTGCACAGAACACCCTAACAACTGCACAGAACACACTTACAACTGCCTAGAACACACATACAACTGCACAGAACAACCTAGCAACTGCAAAGAACACCCTAACAACTGTCCCTCTCAGAACACCCAGCAACTACTATAAATAATAACTGCACAGAACATCCTTACCGCTGCCAAGAACACACTAACAACTGCCCAAAACACTCTAGCAACAGCTCAGAACACCCTAACAAATGCCCAGAACACATTAACAACAGCAAAGAACACCCCAAAAAAAACTGCTTAGAACACCCTAACAACTGCAAAAAACACCCAAAGAACTGCTTAGAACATCCTAACAAATGCACAGAACACCTTAGCAACTGCCCAGAACACCCTAGCAACTGCACAGAACCCCCTAACAACATTTTAGAACACCCTAACAACTGCTTAGCACACCCTAAAAACTGCACAGAACACCTTAACCATTGTCCAGTCCAGAATGCCTAGCAACTATATATAACAACTGCACAGAACACCCTAACAACTGCACAGCAACAATGTATTAGCATGTTGTGTATGGTCAAGCACCACTCACCGTTTATTTATTTATTTATTTATTTATTTATTTATTTTTATTCAAAAATCTAATTTTACACGTGTAATTTTGATATTTATGTGATATTAGAAGTATGCATAAGCCTTTGAGCAATATACATACATTTATCAACCTACAGTATATTACCCTGTATGAGCAGCAGGATCTGACTAAATGCACATTATTTCCATTTTAAACCCTGAGAAGTACACTAAGAATTTATATCAGCCTCTAAAGTGTTGCATAATGCAGATGCTGATGAAATGCCCACAGAACAGAGCTTTATATCAAATAAGAAAGGTAATGTATTTATTTGTCTTATGCTTCCATCTTTCATTTGTTTCAAACGTCAAAACATCTGATTAACATTCATTTGAATGGGTGCATGTGGATAGGTTAAAACATGGGAAAGATCTACACTAGCAATCAAAAGTCTGGAATAATTATGATTTTGAAATGTCTCTTATGCTCACCAAGGCTGCATTTATTTGATCAAAAGTACAGCAAAACATTATTATTGTGAAATAATTACAATTAAAAAGATTGTTTTGTATTTGCATATATTTTAAAATGATGCATGATGCACTGAGCATTGCCAGTGTCGCCAGACATTAGAACTCTATCAAATAGAGTTACTTATATCAAATATACTTCAAATATATGTCACCTCTATGAGGTGAAGTGTGTAATAATGGCTGTTTTCAGACAGGTTTCCCTCAAACCGATTGTCCCGGCTTAAAATTGCACCATTAGCTGAGTCATACAGAGATGTGTTTATTGCATTTATATATTTTTTGCAATTCAATATGCATTTCAAATAGACAAGTCTTTAATTTAGGCCTAATGGCTCCAGCAGCATTTATGCTTTTTATGTAAATCAACCTTTAAAAGCTGTACTTATAACTGAATATTAAACAGGGATAGAAGCGTTTAAACACTGATAATGTTGCAGTCTTCTCATATGTATAATACGACAGCATGTGTACTTGAGAATACAGCAAGTTTCTAGCGTTTGTAAAATAAAGTTGCACAGCCGGCAATCTGGGGAAGCGACTCAGCGCTTATCACAGCAACAAGTTCTCAAGTCTTCCACTCAGAAGCTAAGTGCGCCGTGCTTCTCCAGGTGTCTCCTCTGGGCAGATGGGCTGCGCGATTGCCATTTATAGAACAGTAATTACTCAACATCTGCCACAGTGATGGAACCTCAAATTATACCGTAGAACCCAGCAGGGGGCTGTAGGTAGGAGCTGTGGGTTTTCAGCATGGGAGGGCGGAGAGGGACCAACCCACCAGGTGTTCCCCACACTGAAAGTCTCAAGGGGGCGATGGAGAAAAAGTTGGGGAGGTATTCAGTTTAGCTCATTTAGACTCAACAAAACATTAACTGCATGGCACCCAGCCTGGCCAACACAGTTTGAAACGCTAAGTTATGCGTTTGCATCATAAATTAACACATAAATGATAAATAGGACCACATATTGGCGAGATTCAGCTTTTAAACTCCTAAATATAGACTAGTCATATAGCTCCTGTGGCCTGCCTCTCATCTATATTCATGTTTTTCCATATTGGAAAGGTCTATGCATCTCAAGCTAAGCTGTGAAAAGCACTCCTGCTGCAATTACTGATTAATTACAGGGAATTAAAGCAATTAAGGCTGATGAAATATACAATTAACTATCACATTTCTTGTTACAGGCCTGAGATTATAATGCATTCATATCTCGTACCACCGTAGCGTCAGTTTCAGATGCTGCCGCCTTGAGCTGGTCAAAAAACTTTCAACAACAATATGGATTTGTGTAGCGCGTGAGATGACATATGCATTCACATGTTCATTATTTAAATACAAGTGCTTTGGCATGCAGAATAATGCTTGTCAAATGTTCTTCGACATCGGATCTACCCAAAACTAGGCGGGTTACCAAAAAAAGAAAATGAAATAAACAAAAAAAACCTGAAAAGACAACAGAAATGCGAATATTCAAACGCTCGCTCCTTTCACAAGTAAACAAATAAACATAACAATAGTTTGTGTTGTCAAATCACGATTCAGCTTTCCTCAAACCTCAAGGAAAGAGTGATACTTTTTGACAGACAAGGCACAAAGGTACAAAAGAAGGTAGGAACGTGGCTCCTCTCCCAGGTACGGCGATGATGGTGTGACTGATTGAAAAACAAAGAAAGGAATTTGAAGATTTGTTAAAGTGAGAGAAGGTCTTACGGGGCGCCGTCTCGGCACCGCTCTCCTGCATTATGCCAAACGGGGCATGTTGCCTGGAGTCTTGCCTACGGACATCAGCATGGGCACGCACACACTTTCTCCTGTTTTGTGCTTTTTTTTCAGTCTGTTTTATTTACCAGCAGCATGGCGCGCATTTGCATGACAACAACAACAAGATGTCTCAAAAGATTTCTATTAAACTTTTCAATGTGTCATCTGTCTCCACACGTTTCTCTGCACTTAACTTTAGGTGCCAAGTCATTTCGAACTGAATTCTTAATATCCAGAGCGGATGAATGATTTGAAAAGTTCATTTGGGGATGGGGAGACACACAAAGCATGAATATTAGCAATCCTTGAGTGAGATGAAGGTGGCTTGGCTTGCAGTCTGAGATTTTACTGTTTGAATTCTACCTTGAATCGCTTAATTAATGAATTGACATTTTGTGTGCTGCAGTCTCCTGCAGTATGACATATTACCTAAAACATATCTAAACTTATTTAACATAAACTGTTTAATTACAATTTTCCATATAACATTGTTGTAATTCTTTTTTTTAATAACGATTATACCTGTGGTGACCTTAAATTAATTGACTATTTAAGTGACATACTAAAGGAAAGGATGAAAGGTTATGAAAGGTTATTAAAAATGTAAACCATAAAAGAAACTCATTCTAAAAGCATAAATATAAAGGACTGTCTTTACTATCACATTTGAAAAAAAAAATTATCATTTAATGCATAATTAATACTTAATATATTAACATGAATATTAAGAAATATATAATGCGTGTATACACAAACACACACACACACACACACACACACACACACACATATATATATATATATATATATATATATAGATAGATAGATAGATAGAATTTCAGCTTCTAGAGTGCAGTACAGTTGTGTACAAATGTACAAATATGTCTGAAAACAAGTACAAATAAAAATCACTGAAACAATTCCATTATTTTAAATATAAGACACATAACTTGTGCAATGTGTTACTTTTTTCCAGCAGTGCAGTTCTGCTTGTAGAACAAATTCTGCCTCTTCTTGCTGCTGGAGCCTCGGGACTAAAGGCCTGAAAGAGGAGCTTACGCTGTGTTACCCGGTGTCATGAATCTTTCATAAAACTGTCACAGGAAAGATGGAGCGCTCGATGTAGCCATAATTCCCAGTGCCGACACAGTCCCAGTAGAAAGTGTGTTATTGAGGCAGGTGGATGCTTCGAGTCTGTTGTGTTAATTGAGATTGGCTGTAATAACATTTTACATCAAGTCACTATAAGAGCGTTATGACAATTTCACTGTCAATTTAATATAGAAAAACGACTTTTTATATCCCTTCTTTGCTCTTAGTTCTTCGCTCTGTTCCCATTCTAAGTCTTTCTCTGTATTTTCTTAAATGTGATGAATTATCCATTCCTCTCTTCAGGAAACTCTGTCTGCCTTGCTAAAATAAGAGAGATTGCCTTCTTTTGCATGCTTAGATAAATGATCAAATATTCATATCCATACATAGTTAGCTTGTGCTTTTTTGTTCTATTTTCTTACTCTGGAACATTTCTCTGCACTTTATTGTTTTTCTTATTCATGAAGAGCACAGCAAGTAACCTTATATCAGCATTATGAGTCATTTAAAGGCTCTGCTTGGGAATTAACTCCACATTTTCACTCCCATACATGGATACACGCACATCCTCACACGACTACACTCTAAAACCATTGCTACGGCAACCCAAAGACCTTTGCAACTGCAGCACATATCAAAACTACTCAGTGATGGATGTTAAATGAATCCATTTAAGGCCAACAGTCACATTTGTGGCCAAAATTTTGTTCTGAAAATGTCTGAATGTGAACATTTTCACATGGCTGATACAAAAAGTCACATGACAGTTTAATTACAACTGAATATTTGAGCCATAGGGATATTTAAATCTTCTGTTAATAATGCGTCAATGACATTGCTCTGTCTTTCCTCATATAAATCATGATGTGTAGTATGGAAATATGTCAGTGGTCACATTTTTAACCACCATACTGAATATGTTTGGTATGCAATATAAAATTTGCACTTTCATTTGCCTTTTTTTCTCACAGTAAGGTTTTACTGACCATTTGGCCATTTTACTTGTTTATGACCAAGCAATTGTAGATTCCACAAAGTTATGGTAACTAAGATTAAAGATTAAACATATATACACATCTTAAAAATAAATGTTCATGTGCATTAATGGCTCCATGGAAAACATTTAGATCCATGTTACATTTCCTTTTAATGAAAGGTTTTTTAAAATGGAAAAAGGTTCTTCAGATTCTAAAAAAAGTTCTTTACACAAAGGTTATTTTACAAACTGTTCAGTGAAAGGTTCTTCGAGGAACCAGAAAATGAATATTAGTATTAAGCTCTCAATATCAGAGCTTAAAAGCAATATAATTTTATCTTTATCATTAATTAATAATCATCTTGTTTACAAAGACTCATTAACAGACTTTGATTAAAAAAAAAAAAAAAATTCAGCCGATTCCAGAATTATTTGTGCGTTTCCTTCACTTTCCACTTCCCCGTGGAACACTTCAGCAGATAATGACGAAATGCTGTCTGCTCCAGCTCTAGTAATGACATCTAATGTGTTGAGCTGGGATAATGTGCATTACAAGTTGCATTTGCGTTGAGTTTGGAATATGCCTCCACGCTTTAATACCACGCTGCAGTGAGAATCCATTATGGTAATGCAGCACCTGAGGGAAGCAATGGGAGAGATCAGTCTTCAAGTGCTTATTACCTAAGATGACTGTGTTTAATGAAAGCCTCCCTGTGTGAGAAGGTAAGCCTTTCCCTTTCTCTTTCTTTCTCTCTCTCCCCCTCTCTTCTTTTTCCATTTGTCCTTTCAAACTCAGCTTCCAAAGTGGATTCTCTCTGCCGCCCATCCAGTGTTGGGGAAGCTATTTTAAAGCTGTAGCTTGTCAAGCTACGAGCTACTCATAATTTGAAGTAGTTAAACTGCAGTCAAGCTACTCTTTTTGAAAATTAGCTACACTACAAGCTTCTACAAAGTAACTAGACTGAAAGGACCAATATTTTGTTAAACACGTTGGTAAAGTGTTTGGTTAATGTTTAATTTAATAAGATTCATATTCTAAAAAATAATGATGGTTTTTCAATTAAATAAATTTTAATTAGGGTCAGGGCTTAAACATATACAGTAACTTGAACATATACAGTAACTGTACATTAAAGGGGGGATTGATTGTGTGATTTCATTATTTATTTATTTTTTACGTTAGTTAGCGTGTAATTTTGCTGTTTGAGCATAAACAATATCTGCAAAGTTACGATGCTAAAAGTTCAATGCAAACGGAGATATTGTTTTAATGCCTACAGTTATGGCTGGTAGGGACTATAACGAGCTACTTACTGGGTTGGTGACATCACAAACCCTGAAATTTACATAAACCCCGCCTCCGGGAACATGCAACAAGGGGGCAAGGCTATGTTGCGCTGCCTCAGGATAATCAGGATAAAACCGTATATTAAAAGCTAACATAAGCAGTAGCATTTACAAATAACAGTGTATCTAAAAGTATGAGACAACAACAAACAAAAAAACATACCATTCTGAAACATCCTGTAAGAGCTGTGCTTGCACAGGTTCTGCGCGATCCTCTTCGCTAATATTCTCTGGGTCTCAATCGGGCTCAAACTGATAAGCAATATTGATGACGCATTGTTTGCAATACAACACCGGAAGACATGCCACTAAGGTGAGGGGCGTGGACATTTCTGGACTGCACTAGGCGGTTTAGTGAATCACAACACACTAGGCCAGCTAACTAATCTGAGCCCATTGCATATTTCTGAGGCAGGGGCTTCATAATACCAGGTAATCATCAGACAGTCATATGAGAAGGGACAGAGCCACGTAGAATCAAGGTAAATTATGTGAAAAATAATGTGTCATTTTTTTTTAAAGAAGCATTAACACATGTTAGACTGCACCCCATAAACACAATCAAGCCTAGAGAAAAGTAGTCAAAAAAGGCCTAAAATGTAATGCAGGGATAAGGTAAGTGTGTTTGATTAATTTCACTTATCTTTACCTTTCTTCTAGACAACAGAGCATAGCACTAGCAACACCAAGGCCATGGGTTCAATTCCCAAGGAATGCATGAACTGAGGTGAAGTGTAGATTGAATGTAAGTTATTGATGTACTTGGCACTAAAGCTGCATACATAATACAAAACGAAATTAACAATGACAAAGTAGTAATTGTTTGAAGTATACTACTATTCACTGGAAACACTATTCGAAAAACAGTTGAACTTACAGCAAAGTCGTTTTAATGCAAATCTATTCAATACTGTTAATGCTTCCAGGCATTTTTTATTCCAGGCATATTTTCAGGAAACACACAGAATCACCAAAACTGCTAGCAAAAATAACATTCAAATAACATCACACAAAAATATGCAAAAAACAGGCTGATTGGAAAAATGTGTCTCTGCCTACATTATTGCAAAAATGTAGCTAAACATACAGTTCACTAGAGTTTCCAAATAAAATGAATACTAGCGGCAGTAAAATAAGTGGTAACACTTTATTTTAGGGTCTCTTAACTAGTTGTTTATTAGCATGCATATTACTACATTAACCATATATTAGTACTAATTAAGCACATATTAATGCTTTATTCTACATGATCTTATTTTACATCCCTAGTCCTACCCAATACCTAAACCTAACTACTACCTTACTAACTATTGATAAGCAACAAATTAGGAATTTACCGAGGGAAAATTCATAGTTAACAGTGAATATGTCATGTTACGATGCTGGAAGGAACAAGGAGCCATGGATAATCGAAAGAGCCTTTAATAGTATCCAACACAGAGGGTAAATCCAAAACAGGGAAAAAGGAGGTAGACACAGGTACATCACTGGTAGACCTGACAAACACTAACTGAACAGACTGGGGCTTATGAACAAGGAACAAAAATGGATACAGCTGTAATCAAATGAACACAATTAACATGAGGAGAAACTGGGTCACAGGGAGCAAAACACGCACAGAGAGTCCAGAACCTTGACATTAAACCCAGGAGGAGCCAGGTGAGACCCAGGCCACAGTCATGATGGTGACCCACAGTGGAGCCAACGGAGGGAGGAGCCATGGAAGAGGAATGGTCGCCGACCCCAGGGGACAGACCAATGGAAGCAGAGCAGGTGGTGGAGGAGCCCGAGGTGGAGATGGAGAGCCAACAAGCCAGGGGGATGCAGAGAATCTGGGGGGCCAGGGTGGAGCCAAGGGCTCTGGCCACTGAGGCGGAGGCGGAGATCAGGAGATCCGCTGCAGAGCCAGAGCAACTGAGGTCCAAGGTGGAGCTGGAGGTGGAGGAAGGAGCCCAACAGAGCCAGAGGGATGGAGCGACGAGGTGCAGCCAGAGGAGCGGAGTCCTGAGGCGATGGCAGGTTGACACTCGACCAAGGCCGAGCCGGAGGGATGAGGAAGCCCGGTGGAGCTGGTGGATCGATGGGTGATGGTGGAGGCGAGGGAGCTAGGAACCGAGGTGAAGCCGCTGGGTCTACTGGCCAAGGGGGATTCTGGGCCTCGGAGGCTGGAGGCGGAGGTGAGGGATTCTCCAGCCATGGCGACGTTGGAAGATGGCAGACCCACGAAGCTCACACTGTAATGATGGTGGGCTGAGGGCAAGCAGAGGGGCTGCCAGACGACAGTGGTGGAGGATGCAGGAGTGGGCAGGAGGTTTGGCATTTGTGAGCCTCCGGGCATTCAGGACTAAACTCTGGATCGCGAGCCCCCTCTGGGCTAAACACAGGAAAAGGATGGCGCTCTGGAGGAGCGGACACTTGAGGGTGCTTTTGAGGAGTGGGCACACATCTTTGGTGCGGCACATTCGCCGCACCATCCTCAGCTCACCCTCAGCCATGGTGCAGGGGGTGGAGCTCCACTCCACACTCAAACCATCCGCAGCTGTCTCCCTCTTGGCGGGCATTATCACTGGCTTTCGTACCTGGTCTGACGGGGTTGGCTCAGTATCCGGGGTGATCCTCCGCTCAGTCGCTCAGCATTGCGCTGGCTCGTTGATCGCGGTGGGATTAGGCTCTCTATCATCAGTGGGCTCGGGCTGATGCTCCGTACCACGGGGAGATGGTGGGCTTGGCACTGGGTCTGGAGTGGATCTGGCGAGATCATCCACGGGGCGGGTGGTGGATGGCGATCCATTTCTCACCAGAGTCCACTCCACGAAGGCAACAAAATCCTCTCGAAGACCATCCTCGTCCGGGTATCTGGTGGTGCTGGCTAACAGCCGGAATAGTCTCGTATGGTCCTCGAGAGATCTGTCCCCCTGATCCAGCAAGAGGAGGAGGAATTCCAGGTGAATGAAGGGATCCATACAATGAGAACAAAATAAAACACTGAGAGAAAACTGGAAACCAAAAAACGGAGGGTAGACAAACAGAGGTTACTGTCTTTGGTTGGGTCTTCTGTCACGTTACGCTGCCGGAAAGAACACAGAGCTGTGGATAATCGATAGAGTCTTTAAAGGGATACTGCACCGTTTTTTCATATTAAACTATGTTATTCCCTTAACTAAGATGAGTTGATACATACCTCTTTCGTCTCAGTGCGTGCACTAAATCGCTCTGTCTTGCGGCGAAACTTTGTTAGCACTTAGCTTAGCCCAGTTCATTCAATAGGGGCCAAGCAGAGAAGCTACCAAACACCTCCACGTTTTCCCTATTTAAATACAGTTACTCGAGTAGTGTAACTCGACCTAGGACGGTGACACAAAACAAAACGTTGCGCTTTTCTAAGCGTGTAAAATGGATAACTATATTGTATGGTGGAATACCATAGCAAGTGCTCGGGAGCACTTTGACTTGGCGCAGTAATATCTTCACGTGGGGAGCGGGGGCCGGTGAGAGGACTTTTCACGAGTGAAGATACAGCATTGCAGTTGCAATGTGGAGCATCTGGGTATGACCCCTGTGAAATGTGAGTCATGATAAAAGAGCTCAGAGACTAACATGTTAAGACTGCCATGTTTTTATTTCACGTTTGCTTTTGTTATTGGGGTCATGAACTGAGAAACAAAATTTCCCTTGATCTTTTGACATGTAAGAGGTCACTGTACTATAAAAACATCCTGTAATTTTCAGAACTCAAAACTTTCTCAGTCTAAAAACAGCTTATATTGAAGCCAGTTTGCCAAAACAAAATGTTGTGGAATGTACCGCCTCCGCAGAAGAAGATCAACGCCTGCTCCTACATCTCTGCCTGTCTAGCCCTGTCCACCGATTCATGCATGTTGTCTTTAAAAGAGAGGCGAATGTTCAGGTCTACACAGAAACAAAACGATAAAGATGTGCCAAGTTGTGGAAAAACAGTGTTTGCATTGCCTTCCTTCTGATCCCAACATTAGGAAAGAGTGGATGAACTTTATTTTTAAAGAAGTTAAAATCAGTAAGAACTTGGTCTTTTGTTCACTTCATTTACCACAGATACATTTATAAACAAGGCACAATCCAACGCAAGATTTTCAGAAAGATCGAAACTAAAAGACAATGCTGTGCCGACTATATTGGATCCAACAATAATGTTGCAACACACAAGTATGAACAACTGTTTTCATTGCACGATCACTATTGCTTTGTCTGTTAAACAGATTGTTTGATATGTGTCACAGTTATGTTCTATTTTGGTTCTGTTTCTGTCTCCACATTTCCATGAGTTCCCTTGTCTATAAGTTTCCATGTTTTTTTTTTTTATTAATTAGCTCCACATCTGTTTCAGTTCTCTCTAATTACCTTTTCTAGTATTTAAGCCCTGTGTTTTGCCCTAGCTCCTTAGCTCTGGTATTGATGTTGATATTGTGTTTGTGGATTTATTATTAAAAGGACACTGTTTATTTCTACTTCTGCATTGTGTGCTTTCCATAGCTACATGTGACTGAATACCGGAGCTTTAAGTTATTATTGGGCCATTTTTTTTTCTTTTTGTTTTTCTCCTCTCCTCTCCTCTCCCAGATGGATTTACCGGCTGTCCAGCTCCTTTGCCTGGAGCAGCAGGACCATTCGCTGGAGGGCCATACTAGGGACTTCTTAGATCTGGCGTGCCTTACACATTTCCCTGACTGCTTGCTTTGCCTTTTCCCAGAGAGGAATTCGCCGCATTTGTGGAGTGGGTGCTAGTGAATTATGGATCTTTATTCACTATCTGCCCCACCGAAGAGGACTTCACCAGCTCCACTCCAAATCCAGAGACGAGTCAGCCATTATCCCGCTGCACAGAGCAATTGCCCGAGTCCACCGCAGATGGAGAGCCTGAGCTTGTCTCAACACGTGAACCAGCACATAAACCTGTGACTGAGTCGATCACTGCCCCAGAGCCTGAGCCTCAAGAATCGTCTGACCATGTGCGTGAGCTGGGAACATCACTCGTCCCCGAGGGAGTACTGGTGGAGATCGAGGGCTTGGAGGGAAGCCTCGCCCACACTCCCGCTTCTGAGGGTGAGCTGCAACTGGTTTCTGGACATCATGAGGAACTGATGGACATTTTTTCTAGACTTAATAGACAGTTTGGGGGAGGTTATACCCAGTGCTCCTGAGTCTCCTATGTCTCCTGTGTCTCCGCTAGTTCTGCCCAGCCCTGAATCTCCTGCGTCTCTCTGGTTCCATCCAGCCCTGAATCTCCTGCGTCTTCGCTGGTTCCGCCTAGCTCCTGTTCTCCTATGTTCCCTCCCAGCTTCCCTCTCCCGCCTCATTTTATGCCAGCCAGTTCCTCTGCCCTGTCTCTGCTGGTGCCTGTAAGTCCCTCAGCTCACCCTCAGTCACTACCACCTGGGCTCTCTGATCTGCCTAGGGACTTCCAGTTTCCAGCTCCGCCTAGGCGTGAGTATCCCTTGTCTCCACCTCCAGCCTCCTGCACTCCACCCTGGTTCTTCAACCCATCAGCTCCGCCTTGGCTCCTAGCTCCCTCGTCTCCACTGTGGCCCATTATCCCACTGGCTCCACTGGGCTCCCTCGTCCCTCCGGCTCCACCTTGGTCAGTAGTTGACCATCCGCCGCCTTGGGACTCCACACCTCTGGCTTCACCTCATCACTCTATCCCTCTGGCTCTGTCAGGCTCCTCCTTCCCTCCAGCTCCGCCTTTGTTCTCAGTCACTCCGGCTCCGCCGTGGTCTTCCGGATCCCTGCCTCCGCCTTGGTCGCCTGAACCTATAACTCCGCCTTGGCTCTCCGGATCCTCTGTGTTGCCCTGGCACTACGTCTGCTCGGCTCCACCTGGGTCTCCACCTCCAGTGGCTCAGTCTCCATCAGTTGGCCCCCTGGTGTTGTCTGCACCTTCTCCACCATGGCTCCTCTCTCCCTTGACTCTGCCCTAGGGCCTCATCCTGGCTGGTCTTTGGATCTCAATCTGGCTCATCCTTCTCTGGGCTCCTCCCTCCATCTACTCCATCTAAGAACTATGCCCCTTTCCCATTGCCTGCCCCACACCCGCCTCCTGAACCCCCACCCTCCCTCCCCTGTTGGACTGTTTATAGGCGCCTTCCCTGTGTTTTGCCCAAGCTCCTTAGTTCCATTATTGATGTTGATATTGTGTTTGTCTCCTACGTTTCTCCTGCCTGTGAAATTATTATTAAAAGAACTTTGTTTATTTCTACTCTTGCGTTGTGTGCTTTCCATAGCTACAAGTGACAATATGAGTATTTTTGCGTTTTTTACCTAAATCACAGCAGCGTCCATCTGTGAAGGATTCAAAGTGTCATGAAATGTTTCAAAGTGTCACGAAATGTGCAAGTAAAATAATATAATTTTGTAGAAATGTTGCCACAGGTAGATTTCTTTAAAGTAGCAGTTAAAAAAAAGAAGTTACTTTTCAGGATGGTTCAGTAAATGAGTATTCACTTTCTAGAATAAACAAACAGACAGTCAGCTCCTTTAATTCCAAGGCATAACCAATTTGTACAATAAACCATATTAAGTGTTACTATTTCTATTCATATGTGTACAATTGGTCTCCCACAAGTGGATTTAGCATTATTCCCTTTATAATATCTCAGACCACACTACTGAAGTATGTAGTTGGTATACTTTGAGAGTTTGTACACTGCAGCCATTACCATTCAGCAGCTTCCTTTGCTCTTCCTTGTCCTCCTCTCATGTATCACCATCTTTCTCTTTACCTCCCCTCTCTCATTTGTCTACACCAAGCAGTGACAGCTTATGTAACAGCTCCAAACTTAGCTTCCTATTTGAACGGCACGTTATGCTTCTGTTTTTTCTTCCATTACATGACTCATTTTAGTTATTACCCTTTGACAAAGAGAACAAGATGAGGGGAGGGCTGATCTGGTAGAAGCAAGCAAGAACGATCGAGAATAAGATGAGAAATAGAGAAGTGGAAGAGAAAATAAGGATTTAATTATTTAGTCTCTACAGAGTGAGTCTGACCCAGATGAGGCTTTTGGCGCTATTCATAGGCCAGAGGTGCATGATGCTTCATGGGGGCTGCCCTGGGACAGGGAAACGACAGCACACAAAACCAGCATTTTGAGCAGGTAACATGAGGAAATCGTGAGAGAGGGAATGAGGGATGTGAAAAACAAGCACAAGAGAAAAATGAAAGGAGCACTTAGTCACTTGTCTGCCTTGGAAATATCCTGATCTTCCATGAGACTGATTCCATGATCAGTCACACGCATTTCATTACTTATGCCATAGGCAGAGGGTGAACCAACTCCAGGGTAAGGCCAAATGCAGCCAAATGTATTAAACCTCATAAACCCATCTTTTTAGGCAAGAACTAGACATTGGCATCATGTAGGCTAATAAAATATGTTTAATGGGACTGAATTTGTATTTAACGTGATTACAATTTGATAAAGACATTGCGAGTTTAAGCACTCTTAGAAAAAAAAAAATATCGTTATAATCACTGATGTATACACTGTGAAATGAATCTTTTACTTACAAAGAGTCCGGAATTCAGAAAACGAATGCATGCGCACTCAAAAAAACTGACAAGTTTCAGCAATGACACATCTGAATGCTTCTGATTGGCCATTGCATTCCTAAGCTTGACTGAATTGTGTGTGATTGGTTAAAACGCATAAAATGAAATACAGTGCAACATGAACAGATCTTAATTTTATGTCGCAATCGACACTGTCTATTTATTTTCACTTTGTTAGCAACAGACCTAATAGATTAAATTTGTTTGTGCAGTGGCATTTTTGCCCCAAGTCCCCATGGCCAGAGCCTTACTCACGCTCCGCCTATGACTTATGCTTTAAATTCCCAGTTTTGACTGAGTAAACACTGACAAAAACTGGTTTAACAGTGCTGCTTATAAGAACTTTCATCTTACACACTATAACCTCTCACCAACCAATCATTTATTTAGTTAATTAGTTAGTGATGAATTTGGGGGGTGGGGGTGTTAACAGTGCTGTCAAATTGATTAATCGGGATTAATCACATCTAAAATAAAGGTTTGTGTTTACATAATATACAGGTATCTGTGTGTACTGTGTATATTTATATGTAGAAATAAATACACACATATACATATATATATATTTAAGTAATATATGTAATATATTTATATTTATGTATAAAATAAATCATATATAAATATATGTATAGATGTAAATATTTCTTAAATATATACATGTATTTGTTTGTTCTTACATATACATATACACAGTACACACACAGATATTATGTAAACAAACTTTTATTTTGGATGTGATTAATCACGATTAATTGATTTGACAGCTCTAGAAAAAATACATTACTGTCCTCTGCTATTTTCAGTATACATGTTGCCCCTTGGTAATATTATTAGAAAATATGGGATTAGTTTCCACTGTTATGATGATGATGATACTCAACTATTTATCTCAACAAGACCACATGAAACTTCTAAATTATCTAAGCTAACAGAGTGCATTAAAAATTCAAAAGATTGGATGACCAATAATTTTCTCCTATTAAATTCAGATAAGACAGAGATATTATTTATTGGACCAAAAAACAGTACACAGAATCTCGTAGATTACAATTTGCAACTAGACATATATACTGTTACTTCCTCTAAAGCCAAAAATCTGGGTGTTATATTGGAATCATATCTTCCACGTTCTTCCATCTTAGAAGCATTGCCAAACTACGAAACATGTTACCTGTTTCTGATGCAGAAAAGCTAGTTCATGCATTCATGACCTCTAGACTGGACTATTGTAATGCACTGCTAGGTGGTTAGCCTGCATCTTCAATAAACAATCTACAGGTAGTCCAAATTGCAGCGGCTAGAGTCCTTACCAGGTCAAGGAAATATGATCATATTACCTCAATTCTACAGTCTCTGCACTTAAATCTAGATTAAAGACACATCTCTTTGGCCAAATATTTAAATAATGCAAATACATTTTACTTGGTTGGAACAGCAGCTAAGCTAATTGCAGTATGCCTCTATTTGTTTCTCTGTTTTTGCCACGGGATTGACATCCCATTTTCGGGGATTTTGCTATAAGTTTGATTGCATCATATAATAGTTGCTGTTAATTGTGTTCATCGTCTGCTTGATTATGTCTTTAACTGATTTTTCCATACATTTCTGCCATATATACATAAACTGACAGTCACCACTGATAAGCTACTACTAAATATTGTAGAAACTTAATTTTCTGTAAAGTTGCTTTGCAATGATTTGTATCGTAAAAAGCACTATACAAATAAACTTGAATTGAATTACTGTCAGACTCGTGTTCCTGTTTTGTTGTGTTTTCCTCCCCATGTTAAGGTGACCAGATTTCTGAAATGAAAACCGGGGACATTTCCAAGTTCAGTGGTCAAAATATCACTGAAATCTCACTTGTCATTAATTATGAATTTGAAAACGGGGACAGTATGTTTTTGTATTTTTTCTTTTCTTTTTTTTTTTTTTTTTTATTGTTGTGGGTTCCATACATTAATATCATAATTGATACAGTGGTGTTTGAGGATCAAACTTACCCTAGTTTTTTTTTTTTTTAATCACACTGAAAAATAGTAACTATTTCCTGGTGTGTAAAAATCATCATCACTAAACATGATTTATAATTAATTTAACATACAAGGCTCATTTAAACACGTTTTGGAAATTTGAAACATTTAATTTAAAAAGGCTGTCATCCTTACCAAAACATGAATTGTATTCAAATTCTCATCACTGCCATTTTGTGCATTCAGCCAATATACTACAGCTAACAAATATATCAAAATGGACAAAAAAAATAAATAAATAAATAAATAAATAAATGAAGCACCTCGAAATGCTTTCTTAGATTTTACAGCAAACTTCTGATGCCAGAAATGTACCTGCTTAAAGTTATAACTGAAGCTGAAATATGTGTACTTGATGCGTGAAAACAAAGCCTCATTGGTTCATGCACATCATAAGCACTTTTGAGTTTTGGTTTACCATATTTGCATGAGATAAAATAAAAAATCCAAAAAAAATAATGAGTACTTCTTAAGTTGAAATAAAATTGTAAGGAGTAAAAAGTAGTCTACAGTATTTTTTTTTCTTCAGACATGTAATCAAGTAAAAGTACAAGTAATCAGTTTACATTTTATATGAATAAAGTACAAATACCCCCAAAACAATACTTAAGTACAGTAATCCAGTAAAATTAATCAAGTTTGTTACACCCCTGCAAATAGCAAACATCTCAAAACAGGCTGGTATTATAACAAAATTATGGCTTTACAAAAACACATTAAAATAAAACAATAAATATGATAACATGATAAATAAAACAACAAATGTTATTTTCTAACTGTATTTAACATTTTCACAACTGTGTCTACATACCTACAACCTTTCAAATTTTATGTTTGTAAACATATGCTTCTGGAAATGAATCTTTTCTATCCCTAATCAGGGTTAATATTTAGCATTTTAGGCTCATATTGACTACAAAGTATGTGCTTTCTGCAAATGTAATTGTGCAAGTGTAATTGATTAGTTTCTTATTTTTTATATCATTCATATCAGAGAAAGTTGTGACGGCGGAAGTTTCAGGAATGTTTAATAGCCCTATTGTGTGCAAAACAATCCGGCAACCTACATGTCTTGTTATACACTGCACACAAACAGTATTACTTTGTTTTAATATGTAAATAAAGCGGTCTCTTTTGATAACTGATGATAATAGCGATCTGCTCTCGTCCAAGCTTTTCATGTCTACAGTAGCGGCGTACGATCAAGTAATCAGTTCTCTGCTGGTGAAAATAATCCCAATCATATGATAGCCAACTGGCTAAATTAGTCTGGATTTTCCAGTTTAATTGCGGGTTGTTTTGACCGTGCAGTAAAAAGGGGACATTTCCGGGGACAACTCCAGTTGGGGACAGGACAACAAAAACCAGGACTGTCCCCGGAAAATGGGGACGTCTGGTCACCCTACCCCATGTGCTCCCCATGACCTAGTTCATCCCTTGTTTGATTGTGTTCATTTAATTCCGGTGTGTCTTGTCTATTACCCTCGTTTAGTTTAGTATTTAAAGTGTTGTCTGTTCAATGGCTCCTTGGTCCAGTGTAAAATGTCTTGTGGTTCTAAGTGTGTCTCCTGCCTGCTTGTGTTTCCCCTTGGATGTTTATTAAAGACTGTTGTTTGAGATTCTCCCTCATCTCCGTGTTCCTTGTTCCTCACAGTAAGCAACCGTGACAGAACACTAGGGGTGGTCCGAATACCATTTTTTGAGCTTCGAAGCTTCGGTAGTAATCAACACAGAATATTCAAAGCTTCGGAGGGAGGAACTGAACATATTCTTCTCTCTAACACATATATCTCTAATATATTTTTCAAATATATATATATATATTATGATTTTTCAAACTTGATGTGCTGTTGTGGTAGGCAGTTTCAAATTGCATATTTGGCACACTCCCTTCGTCCTGTCCTCACTCAATTTAAAGTGCTCCCTTACAGCTGAGGTCTTTGCCATTTTTGTCTTCTCTTCCAGATAAACTGAATCATGACGTTCGAGATGTTCACTCATGGCAATTCATATTTAAGGGCGAATGAAAACCATTTCACGGGGGATGCCAGGAATGAAAAAAAAAGAATATTCGAATCTCAAAATTGAAAATCGAATGCCAACCCACCAAATGAATATTCAAATAATCAAATATTCTGGTCCAGTCCTACAGAACACCAGATCCAACTAAGATTACAGAGGCCGATGACCAGCTGTGGAGTCTGCAGCAGAGTGGTTGGTCATTGCAGAGGTATGTGGAGGAATTCTTTGAGTTGTCTTATCAGGTTAGCTGGCACGACGTTGTTCTATGTGTCTGTTTTCAGATGGGTCTGGATGAGGATATGACCCATTGAGATCTCCCTACATGTGAATTTCCCTTGTTCGAGTTAATTAATCTTATCCTTTATTTAAATGGTTCTAATTTTGAGGTACAAGAAATAAAGGAAAATTTTAATCATCCTCATCCAGCCTCCTCTGAGAAACACAGTGCCTCTCCAGCTTATCCCACACCAGGACCCTCCACATGCCTAACCAATGGTTCTGACCACCCTTCACCTCCCATGTAACCCCGAGCTCGAAGACAGATTTCGAACAGGGCAGACCCCACATACCAGTCGGGCCGGTCAGCGCTCAAATCCACATCCAAGTCTCCAGTTCCAAACTCCTTCTCAGTCCTAAGCCCTAAAACATGCACCGCTCCGCTGTCAGAGTTGCTGGCCATTCCACTCTCAAGCCCGCCGACCGCTCCACCCTCAAGTCATAATATAGCGACAGTCTCTTTAACCTCAAACCACATGAGGAGGATGAGGATGAAGGGAATGATTTCAACCCTGATCCTCTCTCCAGAGTCTGCTCCAGAATGCTCTCCAGAGTCCACTCCAGAATGGTCTCCAGAGCTCAACAGGGAGCCCACTCTCATCACATAGATCAGCAGGGAGCCCACTCTCGTCACAGAGCTCAACCGGGAGCCCACTCAGTCCACAGAGCTCAACAAGGCGCCTAGCTCTCCTTTGTCTCCTTCATCTCTGCTGGTCCAGTCCAGGCCACCTTCATCTCAGCTGGTCCTGTCCAGCCCACCTTCGTCTCCTGTTCCCATATCTAGACCAGAGAGGGCTCCTGTTCCCACATCCAGCCCAGAGAGGGCCTCAGATCCCGAGTCTAGCCCAGAGAGGGCTCCTATTCCCACATCTGGCTGAGGGAGGGCCTCAGATCCCGAGTCCAGCCGAGAGAGGGCTGATATTACCGCATCTGGCCCAGGGAGGGCCACAGATCCTGAGTCTGGCCCAAAGAGGGCTCCTGTCCCCACATTCAGCCCAGAGAGGGCTCCTGTCCCCACGTTAGGTCCAGGGAGGGGCTCAAATCCAGAGTCAAGTCCAGGGTGGGCTCCTGTTTCCACGTCAAGCCCAGGGATGACTCTTGTCTCCATGTCCAGCCCAGAGAGGGCTGTTGATCCCACTTCTGGCCCAGGGAGGGCCTCAGACCCGAGTCAAGCCCAGGGAGGGCTCCTGTTTCCACAACAAGCCCAGGAGGGGCTCCTGTTTCCACGACAAGCCCAGGGAGGGCTTTTGTCCCCATGTCCAGCCCGGAGAGGGCTGCTGTTCCCGTGTCCAGCCCAGGGAGGGCCTCAGACCCCGAGTGCAGCCCAGGGAGGGCTTCTGTTCCTGAATCCAGTCCGGAGTGGACTTCTGAGCCCAGCCCAGAGCCAGTTCCAGCCAGGGCATTTGGAGTTTCAGGAGAAATTTATTTGGGGGGTGGCCGTAGGGGCCAGGCCGAGGTCCGAGGCCATGCCGCCATGGCACCCTGAACTACCCTCACCGCCATGGCTTCCTAAATTGCCTGTTCCGCCATGGCCCCCTGAACTGCCTGCTCCGCCATGGTTACCAGAACTGGTACCACCCTGGAGGGCACCCATCCCCCTTCCCCTTTGGAAGTTAAGTGGTGCGAGGACGCGCCTGCTGGGAGGGGGAGGTAATGTCAGACTTGTGTTCCTGTTTTGTTTTGTTTTTCTCCCCATGTGCTCCCCGTGACTCAGTTTCTCCCTTGTTTGATTGTGTTCATTTGATTCAGGTGTGTCTCATCTATTACCCTCATTTAGTTTAGTATTTAAAGTATTGTCTGTCCTATGGTTCCTTGGTCCAGTGTTAAATGTCTAGTGGTGCTACGTTTGTCTCCTGCCTGCCTGTGTTTCCCTTTGGATGTTTATTAAAGACTGTTGTTTGAGATTATCCCTCGTCTCCAGAAAGTTAAAGTAACAGCATTTATAGAAATTAAAAACAATATAAATGTCTTTATTCTCACCTTTTTTAGCAATTTAATGCACCCTTGCTGAATAAATATATTAATTTTGTTCTAATCAATTGATCGAACGATCAATCAATCGTACTGATACCAAACTTTTAAATGGTATGTCTTTGAAATATTATAAATTTAAAATAAGATATTTTGAAAAGAAATGCAGATGCTTATATAAATAAATGTGTGGCACTTATTGCTATATATCTTATGTCCATATATGTAGATATAGTTTTGTTTTTTGTTTTTTCGGCTCAAATCTGCTCAACCCAACTGTTTCAAGTCTGTTTGACAAAGCTGCATGCAAACAATTTAGTTAAGTGAACTTCTACACATGGTTTAGGGTGTGAGAAGCAGTGTACAAACACTGTGTAGGGACCATGTGAATTGAACAGTGTTACATTAAGGGAAAGTGGAGGGCATTTCCATATACAGTGTAATTCCCCAGATAGTTCCTTTACTTTCATTTTTCATTTCCTCGGGGCAGACAACAAACTTGAGAGAGCAAGAGAAAAAAATGAAGTAGGACAAAAGAGAATGTGCAACAAAGCTGTTATCCCCTTGACTTTATTCTTTCATTGTTATATTACATATAAATAAATATAGGAATTTCTTAAAGTGATTAAAGTAGGTTAGACTTCCATGCTATTCTCTGCATCCTGAGCTTTACATATGAGTGTAAACAGTGTTGATATTGGCTTTCTAATAAATGCTTAGAGGCAGGAATTTCTCAATCCAACCTAACTAAAAATACATCTACAGTTTTTCCGGAATATCAGAAGCCAGGAGAGGAAATGCTTTTGTTGCTGTCTGACTGACTTGCCAGGAACAAACATTAGAGAAAAAAAATACTACGACTTTGTCCTCTTCCTCTCCTAATTGCCCTTTTTTTAATACCGTACACTGCGCTCCGCTCTCTCCACGCTCATCTCCTCATTCCACTTATTCCTCCAACAGATTCCGTCTGCTCCAGCGCACGGGTGAATCAGCGCTCAGCACAGCCACAGCCATTAAACTTCCGATAAAATCAATGTTTAATTCACATCGCTCGAGGCCATTGACAGAAAGTGGAAGCCTTTCATCTACAAAGGGATGCATGGAGGCTCCTAACGTGAAAGGAATTCTTGCAGAATTAGTGCAATCGTCACGAGTTGTCCCATTTATTTCACTGAGCGTGTGCTCTCACTGACACTAAGAAGATCTGAGGGGCCCCGGAATGAGACGTGTCCCGCTCACCCAGTAAACTGCTGGAGTGAATGTGGAAAGGGTGCAAAATGTACCTTTTAGTACTTCGAACAACAATCTTTTATGCATAATATTGCTTTGTAGTGGACATTATTTAAGGTTGATCTTCCTACCTGAAGGCCATGGTGCTAGGCCAGTGGTTCTTAATCCTGGTACTTGGGACCCTCCACTCTGCATGTTTTGCATGCCTCTCTTATTTAACACACTTGATTCAGATCATCTCCATGAACTGAACTGAGTGTCCCCAGGACCAGGATTGAGAACCACTGTGCAAGGCCACTGTCAGGTAGGACAAACTGGAAATGTTGTCCCAGGCCCTGTGATGAGCGGGGCCCTATTGTACGTTTTCACGCTGATGACAATATGAGAGCTGTGGCCCCTATGTGTCATTTTGTCACAGACCACATGAATTCAATTAATGATCCTGCATGAGTATTTATGAGTATTCATAAGTATGAGACATGCTGTCAAAATCTGGTGATTTCACTTTAAACATGACAAAATTTACAGTCATAGAAACACTCCATATAAAAGGTATTACTTTATAACCAAAAAGTTTTAAAAAATGAACATAATATGGTTTGATGTAAATGTATTTATTTATTTGTTTATTTTGTTTACTACAAGGTCTAGCAAGAGTGAATTAAAAACAAAAAAATTTAGTCATTTTAAAAAAGTTTTAATTATTATTTATTTATCTATTTATTTAAATTTGAAAACCCCTTATTTTTGTATTTTGAAAATGCAAAAAGTGGTACTTCCAAGTTCAAATGTTGTTCAAATGTTGAAAATTCAAGAGAAATTTAACAAATAAAATGGTACCAAAATATACATAGGTATTCTTTGAAGTACCATGTTAAATACCAAGAACCAAACTAACAGGTTACATTCTTAGAACTTTGGCTAACATTCTATTTAGGCCTTCGTTATGAAAGATTCTATTAACATCCATTCACTAACATCCATCAAAGATATCTGGTCTTGTTCTCAAAATGCTAGCACAAAAACATTATTTATTGAACATTTTTATCTGAAACGTTTTAGCTGGATATTCGTCTAACATTTTTTTCAAATTTCACTATTGATTTCAGAATGTTTAGGGAACATCCAAAAACAACATTCTCATAATGTTTGCAAAATAGTAAAATGGAACATTCCATTAACATTTCCATAACCAAGAACAAACATATTTAAAACTTTTTTAAAAAACTAGAGATTTGGAACATTCAGAGAAAATTTAGAAATATGATTTTTGTAACTTAATGTGAAACGTTAGCATAGAACTTCTTTTTGTTAGCTGGTAATACAGTAACCATTCGGTTTTGTTCATTCAGGCTGAGCTGCACAAATTATTCTGAGTGTTCACCTCTTGAACTGAAACAAACATTCATGAACATCAGACGCATAATTGAATATTTTCTGCCATGCTATATTATATCTCTCACGGTCAGCTAGCTGGGGGCCACAAACCTCCATCCACCGTAATGCCACCCGAAAGCTCCTCGCCTGGAATTCATTACTTCAAATGGGCCACCTACAAAGCCCTGTCCACGCTGCAAGCTGCTACGCCTCTCTT
Organism: allo-octoploid hybrid of Carassius auratus x Cyprinus carpio; assembly: GCA_024542945.1. NCBI lineage: Eukaryota > Metazoa > Chordata > Actinopteri > Cypriniformes > allo-octoploid hybrid of Carassius auratus x Cyprinus carpio. Next base: position 20,554,344 of record CM045042.1, read on the forward strand.
CCTCTGCCAAACACTAATTCTAATTTGTCAACCTTTTGGAAATAGCTTATTTATGTAATCCCCCCTCCCCCTTCCACCATCCGAAAAAAAGAAAAGATAAAAAATATGCTTGCTTTCGAAAAAGCATAAATAATTAGCATTTTGTTAGTGCAGAGATAGCTTATTAAACAAAGCAGGAGCTTAGCGATGGAATGGTGTTTGAAGTGCTTGTGAATAATCCAGCTGAATATGTGCTTGCCCTGCAGCACTGAAGACACGGCCAGAACCGTCACACCGTACAGAGACACTGACACGTGACTCACTTCTAAAGCTTATTGAGACATGATCTTCTGCAGCAACACATGTAAAATCTGCCATGCGCTAAACCCATTCCTCAATAGTTTCTAAAGATGTTTGTACCAACCGTCAGATGCCCATAGGCAATGACCTATCAGTTCCTGCGCTGGATGGCACTTTCCATGAATAAACTACACTTTGATCTTCCACAAGTCTTTTTAAAGTATTAGAGGCACAAATATCATGTTTACTTGTTGTTGTTGATGAGAGAACTATTAGATAGCTATGTTGCAACGCAAAATTAATCAATTAATCCAACAATAAAACTTATATATATATAATATCTTTTCTAAACTATTTTATTTAATAATTATCTGATATAGATTTAATTGTGTTAATCGAATTAATCTAATAACATAAAAGAAAAATATATCATTATTCATTCCATTTTACACAAATTCTTGTTATAAATTTTTGCATTCATTTATACCTTGGTTTATACAGTATATGTATGTATCTCAAAATAGAAATAAAATTATAAATTGCATGGTCAATATATATATATATATATATATATATATATATATAAAAATAAAAAATTGGTCCCAGCTATCTAGACCCCACTTAGCAACTCAGTTATCCATTCTGATGTAGTTTTATTTTTATTTTTATTTTTATTTTCATTTCATTTTAAATATATATATATATTTTTTTTTTCTATTTGTGACCCTGGACCACAAAACCAGTCTTAAGTGTAAATTTTTCGAAATTGAGATTTATACATCATCTGAAAGCTGAATAAATAAGCTTTCCATTGATGTATGGTTTATTAGGATCTGACAATATTTGGGATACAATATCCGGGATACAACTATTTGAAAATCTGGAATCTGAGGGTGCAAAAAAATCAAAATGCTGAAAAAAGTTTGAAGTTGTCCAAATGAATTCTTAGCAAGTTTTGATATATTTATGGTAGGAAATTTACAAAATATCTTCATGGAATATGATCTTTACTTAATATCCGAATGATTTTTGGTATAAAAGAAAAAATTATAATTTTGACCCATACAAGGTTTTTTTTTTGGCCAATGCTACAAATATACCCCAGTGACTTAAAACTGGTTTTGTGCTCCAGGATCACATTTAATGTATAATGCTGGAAAATGGTGAAAGTACACAAATCAGGGTTTAAAACTGGATTTTGGATAGCTAAGTTGCAAACTAAAACAGCTCATACAATATTGACAATCATTATTTTCTGAAATTTAAGAACCTTTCTTTTGAACATTTCTTGAAAAAGAAAAAAGAAAAATTACTATTATTATATAAAAAGTAATCCATAGAGAATTCAGGTCTTTCATTTAAAAGAATATATTGCAGTATAAACTACAAGTAACTTAAATGTAGAGCTTGAATTGAAAACTGGGATTATGGAGAATCAAACAGAATAAAACAATCAAAAATAACCTCCACCTGATTTTAAGAGGTGTGCTACAAACTAACAAGCATCTCTAAAGGATCTCTTGAACTTTTCTGGGCTGACAACATGTGACTCATTTGAGTCACAACATAGTGAATCTCATTTGCTGATAGTGATGGACAGAGAGAAATGTCAGACCTCTGACCTTTCGATTTGAACCTCAGGCAATGGTGGTGCCTCTCACTGACCCCTGCAAGCGTTCTTGTAAAAGCAATATCAGAAATGTAGCTAAAAATAAAATCATGAGTGGTAAATATCTATCTAACTCTCACTTATTTCTCCTCAGGCTGTTTCACTACTCTGGGAAAAAAAAGCCACAAAGACACTAAAACATACAGTATAAAAATGTTATTCCAATGACTTGATGCAAAATGCCATACTTTAAGACGTTACCATAACTTTAAAAGGAATAACGAAGGCTTTAGTATTTAAAAAGCCACTTCAGTTGTGTATACAACAGTTGTTTGTCTTTGACACCAACAGTCGGTGTATAAAGTCCTCAAACTGCTGTTTGTGTGTCAAACAGAAGCAACCAACCCACACTCTTCAAAAGAGGCTAAAATCATTTTTCTGTATGCATTTACTTCATACGTTTACACAAGAGTTTGCATTATGACCTGGTAGGTTCTAAGAGCTCTTAGAAATAGTTTCCAAACAAGTGATTCTGACTCACCGACACCTTTAGCTTAGTTTTGTGGTCATGTTTGTGCACAAACATCACCTTTATAGCTCCTCAAAGGTGACTGTCATGCTCCAGAGCGAACAGCAGAGATGTGGGCGTTGACCTTTGACCGGTGACCTTAACTGACCACTGCTGCTCTGAACACAGTACGCTGGATTGAAAGAGAAAGTTCAGGGCTGGATGCTCACCAAACATTTCCTTTTAGCCACGGAGATGGAAGAGTTTTGCTTATAAATAAAGAAACTAATTCTGACTGTTTAGAGACAACTATTATAAGGCTTATTTTTGGGAAATGTTGCCATTAATGTCTAAATGAATTACTGCTGATATAATTATTGGCATGAGAGATACTGAAAATGACTTGAGAGATATAATCCTGTGTATAGTGCAATAAAAAGAAATTATAATAAAAATATTTTAAAAGCAAAAACTATAATAAAATATTTGTAGTTTATTATTTGAGAATAATACCTCACAGAACACATATAAAAAAATACAAAAAAAAATAAATAATAAAAAATACTTTGTGCACTGCACAATCATTATATTTTATTTGTATTATGTACGTGTATGTCCATAATTTGTTGTCCATTCTGTTTGTTGTTTCACTGTAGGACAATGAACTGAAAAAAAAAAAAATCACTACATTTTATCAAATTTGTATAATACACACACTCATATAAAAAAAAAAAAAAAAAAAAAAAAAAAAAAAAAGAAAGTTTTTGACAATAATGGTTCCATGAAAAAACCTTTAACAGCCATAGAAATTTTGGCTAAAATGGCAAACAAAGTATTTGTTTTATATCAGATATATTCACCAATGTGTATGTCTTTTAACCCTTTGATGTGCTTAAGCCCATGAAGCTTCATCTACACACCTGTCCTGAAGCCACCTTCACCCCCTGCAGTCGTGTCAGGGTCTCGTGTCAATGATAGGCTCAACGGAGCGCATAATCCAAGAGACAGACTCATCCACCTGCCTGAAGGACTCATTAACCCACAACACTTCTGAAACACAATGACATTCTCGACCAGGGGTCAGACTTGATGCTAAGCAGGGTTCCCATCCCTAGCCGTGACTCTCACACTGCATGCGTGAAGAGACACAGCCTTCCATGCAGGACAACATACTGATTTGGACAGGAGTGACTTATCCTGAGCTCACCTACCAGTCTGGGTTACAAAACATTGCACTGGGGAGAAAGGATAGGATGGCAGAGAAATAGACTTGCTATGAAAGGGTTCCTGGGGAAAACACAGTACACTGCCACTGCCTTGTTTAGTCATCGACATTCATGTAGACCGATATGTTTGAATACCAGAAAAGATCAGCACACCACTGTAGATCAAGACAACACAAAAATACTTTTTTGCTATATTCTTTTTCTGTATTCTACCTCTCTTGATGGTCATTTGCACATTGCCCTGTACTTGAGTTGTAGCATCAAGAAGACTCCCTAAAGCCTGTCCGTTGAGTAAAAAACATATTATTAAGGTATCTTCAGATAATAATAATTTTCCTAAGGATGATAGATTCTTCTGATAGAAAATGGTGGTTGTTTATGTTCCATTAGTAGGTTTCGCTGTATTTCCAAGAAACCAGCAATCTTATTTTTTTTTTTTTTAATCTATTTTTGGAGCACTTGACTTCATTAATGTCAATGGAAAATATGAGTTTTGCATCAAAAATTATAAGACCATGTGTTGTTTCTTCAGTTTTATGGAAAATAATAATAATAATGGAGATAATATAATATAATATAATATAATATAATATAATATAATATAATATAATATAATATAATATAATATAATATAATGAATTGTAAGGAATATCTATGAAATTTTGTGGAAAATCTGCAGATTTTCCCTGAAGGAAAACACATTAAAATGTTAACACTCTGTTGTATTTGAAAATAACATTCAGGACATAAACCTGACCTAAACTTCAAGTGGATGTGAGATAAAAATGCATTTGCTAAAGCTACATCAGAAAAGCCATACATATATAGAGCTAATTGTGTGACGCAAAATCATCCACTATGGTAAAAGCATTCTGAGGTCATAACAAGTAAGCACACAAAAGGTCTTTATTAATTAAAAAATATGCCCCAGTAAATATAATTTCTTATCTGTGAGACATTCTGGCAAGGTACTGTATGCCAGTTGAACCTCAAGTTTAGATATTTGCAGGCACCCCAGGAACTTATCAAAGTCTGAGCCCACTAGACAGGTCAGGTCACTCTCAGACGTCGACAAATCTTCCCCATCTCCTTGTTTACCTCCTCTGACCTGATTTTAGTCTGGCCCTTCCCTGGAATAGCAAAAGCAACTCTAATCCTTCCTCAAGACTTTTTCCAAATCTTACCGAGCAGGAACAACCCCAGCCATCTGTGTGTCTCTCTATTGATCTGGCTTCCCTGAGAAGATTCTGGAAGGCTGGAAAATCCCCCCCTCCGCCAACAGACTGCACCGCTCAGCGGCCACCATTCATCAGATTGGCACGTGCTGTTCTGTGGCCTTACTGCACATAAAGGCACGTCTGGATGTCCATCTCCTATTAGACTCATGGACTTTATGTCTCTTCAGAGATCTGCAACAGGAAGTTGTTGGCTCAGAAGGGTCTTTCGTTTCATGTGACCATCTCTGTCTTTATGGAAGACCTTTCACACAAATGAACTTTTTCTTTAATGTGAACGCAATATTTTTTTTTTCCAATATGACATCCATCTCAGATTTATACTAACACCAACTAAACTGGGCAAATTAGTGTGAGCACACAAGCCCATAAAAGTGCCGATGGGAGTGAGAGGTTCTGTTGGGTAATCTACTGACAATATGCAAATTAACAAACACAGATGCAGCCAGATCATTTCCATAACGACCAACACAATCTAACAAGAGCAGCACAAATTAGAGGAGGGTCACAAACAAACAGAGTCGATGATAAGGCCCAACAATGGGTTAAGAAATTTTTGGGCGTTAAATAATGGCAAAAATACCTGACTACCAAAAACTTTAGTAAATCACATTGCATGATTCATTTAAGTATTCTCCTCCTATAAATTTTGCATCTGAAAAGGAAACTCCTACAAATACATATGCAATAAGGTGAGCAGCAAATATAACTGTGTCCATGTCTTTACATTGCTACAGTTTCATGCATGTCTCAGCAGTAGTTTATTAATGCCAAAAGAGGGTTTGTGCTAGTGCAAGCTGTTAGTAAATCTGACCCCCAGTGGTGTGGATATAGCATCATTCAAAATAAATAGTATTTGGTAACCAATTCCAACCCGATCTCACAGGAACGTAACCATACTGTACTTTGCAAGATGCCAGGTTTGCACGAATTCATACAATCTGTACGGAAACATATGATTTTTAGAAAAAAAAGTATGAATAAATGTCCTTTACCAAACTATCAGTGCGCATAGGCAGGCATACGAAAACGTATAAATGAGATCATACAAAATCATACAAATTATCCACCAATTTGTGAAACTGTCACTTATTGGAGGTTACAGAGATAAAATTGAAAAGTATGTAACTCAGGGTTGCCAGGTCTGTGTAACAAAACCAGCCCAACTGCTACTCAATTATAGCACAATCACGTCTAAAACTAGTCCAGTTGTGTTCCAGAGCAAATTGGCTATTAAAAATCACTCCAAAATCACATTTGGTGGGGAGGGGTCAAAAACTTTTGCTTCAACCCGCAGACTAAAAAAACAACCCATGGGAAAACCGCAGACTTGGCAACACTGATTCAATGGTGTTCCCAATGAAATGTTCCACTATGTTTAAAATAAAATGTTTTTTATTAAACTACATTTAATAGGATACATACAAGACTGCAGTCTTGTATATTAGTGTATGACTTTAAACATATATTTTTAACAAAGTACTCTTCAGTTCTGTATGAATTTAAAAACAAACATTTTATATCAGCTTATGGCAGTGAAATTTCTTTTTTTTTAGTCTGTTTATGGGCATGTTTACACATTTGCAGAGACAAGTGAGGCACGCGACTGGCTGAGGCATCCCTGACTGCTCGGACAGTTCGACCTTCTGCGGCGGAGGGGGGCCGAGGGGGGAGTCCCCGTTCCCTGCCCTGCCCTACAGAGAGGGCCATCTGTGCTAGGGAACCTCACGCCGAGGACCTGGCCATGTATGCCATGCCCTGTGACTCAAACACACACGCATAACATACACTTTTCACTGAGAGCTTCTGTCAGCCCTCATGCCACTCTCCATCTAACCGTGCCGAAATGATCACAGGAAAATTATACATAACTCTTTTTTGATGTATGGGTCACCGCTCTCACCTACCAAATTAACATCACATATATTTCTGATGTACAAAAGCAGTTCTGTCATGGCTAGGATGTCAAACATCACCTGAGGGGAATCATTAGGAACTCGTACATGTGTTGCATGCTGCAAAATGTGATAACAGAATAAGTGGCAGCACTTTGTTCTGGTCTCATTCGAGGATCCGGTGAACTCGTGGCAGTACTTAAACCTCCAAACCATCTGTGTGAGGGGCACAGGACGAGACGAGCCAGGAATATTCAGAGGATATGTGATGTGGAAAAGCATTTTCAGGTCAGTAAAATCGAGAAAGACAAATAGAACGAGAGAGAGGATGCAGTGCTGTATGTAAAGCCATGCACATCGAATTCAGCCTAATATGATTTTGTGTTCTGTGTCTATTCAAGTCAGCCTTGATTTGGTTTCCAACACTAATCGCATCATCCAAGAGATTTGCATGGGCTTTTTTTCATCTCTGCTTTTTTTCCTCTCCTCTCCTGCCTTATTGAAACTCTCATCAGCCATTGTCACATAAATCCCCCCGATAAATTAAAAATGATTGATTCAGAGGAGGAAACAGCACCATAGGGGTTGGGGGGAGGAATCTATTGGCAACGGAGGACAAAAAGGGAAACATAATTGAGTCCACATTCATTTAAGCGTGAGAGTCAGGCCCCGTAATCACCTCAGGAGTGAGTTTACCGCAATCAGTCCGCCCCTCGCTTTAACCTGCCCTGCTTTTTAGAGCGCTTTGTCAATTAGAATCAGCTTGATGCAAAAACCTTATTTTGTATTGAATTTCAGCATGTGATAAAATAAGCCTGGTCACTCTTTGGGCTAATGGGCCATTCTGTGCACGTGCTGGCTTTTCCGTCTCAGAGGAAAGTGATCCTGTAATACATTAAAATTGCTCCCAGGAGGATTATGTTCATAGTTGAGATGTACATTTCCGCAAAATAATACATGCATTTGAACATACATATTTTTAATTGAATCACTGTCCTGACATAGTTGTCTGTGTGTATCCTGGTGCTATTTGTCACCTAAATGAAATTCTGTCATAATCTAATAAAATATTACCTGACCAAACCAAATGTTTAATAATAAGCTATAATGTAAATAAATCTTGTGTCTTAAATTGTTCACTTTGCACAATGTTTTCTGGCTGTTCTCTGTTAGTACATACTAGTATGACATTAAATTATTCCAACCATCTATAAAATCCTTTTATAAAATCCTTAATTTCTTGAGAAATTAAACTAGGACACATTAAGTCTCAACACTACTACTGAGTTGTGATATTTTTGATGTTTTATTGTCATATGGTCCCATGTACACAACTTATTTGACCAAATTTAATTTTAAACTTTGAAAAATGTTAAATAAAGGTTCGATATCAGCCTCACAACATCACAGATCTGTAATTTAGTTTTTGAAATGTAGACATCAAAGTTGAATTTGCAAAACAAACATATTAATTGAATACAATATAATAATCCACTTAATAGCTTGTATTTTAAGTGCCTTAATTAAATATTAGATAAAAGTGGATATAAATGGTACGTATATAAAGGACTACAGTATACCTCTTGTTACTTTGCAGGACACATGTGTGAACTTCATATAGCCATTAAATCAACATTGAGATTAGTCTAAAAAAAGTGAAAATTGTTTTTGAAAAAGCTCCAGCATCATTTACAGTATTTGCAGACGCCACATGCTTTGAAAGTTTGTTACATAACAAACAAAATTAAATTCACACATGCAACTTAAGTGTTTAAAAACTTTTTGTTATCACTGTATTTAACTGGATTCCATCATTACATTAATGATCAGTCTGTGTTTTCCTGTTTTATTGTCGGTCATTATTGTGTAAGCAGAGAAAATATCATTTCAATTATGTATTTTTTAAAGAAATATACTATAAATTTATGCTGTTTACCATTCAACCATTGTTGTTTTTTGTACAATAAACATCCAATGATATAAAATCTGAAAACGTCTTTTCAGCACATCCTGAGGTCAAAAAGGTGCCCCACACAAAGAATGATCCGGATGGTGTTGTTGTTGCTTTACACGGACTCCTAGCATAATAAAACTCTTTCTTTTTTTTAATTAAAGCAATTTGCTGCTCTGTCCAGTTCTGAAATATAAAAGTGTTTTCCGCACACACACAGGATGAATACCAAATTAGCTTATATTTAAAGTCCTGTTTTGATCATTAATGCATTAAGTTGGTGACAGTTGCACTTGCACAATAATTTAAATCAACAGCCCTATACCACAACAATTTCCTCAAATGCATGCAAATAAAGCAGAGAAAGTGTAAATGAGAGAGAGAGAGGGAGAGAGAAAAAGAAAGAGTTTGGTTGTAGCGAACAATGTCAACCTGAGACGCAGCGACGTGCATCTACAAATAAGCCTTGGTCCCAGTCACACTCAAGAGTGTATTATCATTGTTATTAACATGTTTCACACAAAGCGGATCTTATTTCTGCACAGGTTTCCCTGCACACACCGCGCACACATACACACTGCTCCAATTAGGAGAGAGTGTTGTGTAGCGTCAGTGTCGAGGGATTCAGCTTTCTTCTGCGCTGTCAGGTCCCATCAGAAAGGCGGCTCATTAGTGTCAGGTTCAGCACTGCCACCGACTTTCCCTTCTCTCTTGCTCTCTGTCACTCTCTCTCTCTCTCTCTCTCTCTCTCTCTCTCCTCCTTTTTCCTTTTTGCACAAACATTTCAAATGAGCCTGCCGTACGCTTTCATATCTATATCATCAGAGCACGGCCTTGTATTTCAGCCCCCCTAAATGATCGCTTGTCCACCGGTCCATCAGGAAGAAGTGAAACGCATCCAGAGTGTGAAGAAGGGTTACAAATGATCACGTGATGGCTTTACTTTCATTGGTGAATCTCGCAAAACCTGTCAGAAAGATGTCCCCATCATATTGCACCCCAAAATCAAACACGCCTGTCTGGAATTCTCAATTCTGGGTCAATCACAGCATTCCACAGTCAAGCAGTTCTTAAGAATGATGCTGCACCATATAATTGACCGTTGTCCCTGGCAACCAATCTCTAACACTGTTTCACTCTATGTTACACTTGCATCACTCTATGGTTTCCTTATTCTCACATAATAAAATAATTGAACTAAAAATCAATAACTAATGTCCATTTATTTAATTTGCCAAATAGCTACACAATAAGCAGGAAAATTTGCTTAACTGCAAAAATAAAATGCAAAAATAAAAATCTTAATGTCCTTTAAAATGGACTTTTAAAATAGACATTTTCTTTATGCATAATCTATTCTTTACACTCATATTTTCATAACTAATGTTACACAGCCTTACAGATGGGCGAACTGTGGGTTTTAAAACAGAAAGCGCTGGCATTAGGCATTACGGAGTATTTTTACTCTCGTCAGCAGGAGAGGTGGCAGAGGCAGACTGGCAGTGAGAGTAGAAGGAAAGCACTAATGGTCTCAATGTGTCAACAGGTTTTCGCCAAAGACTCCATCTGCAGCCACACACACACACACGTAACTCCACACACATAGCTCTACCCAAAGAAATCTTCAGGATGAATTTACACTCCACACACTAGATAATTAATCCTAATCTGTTTATTTTTGAATCTCTGTTATGCCTACAGTGGTTTAAATGAGTCTGTTATTGCTGTACACACATCACTGCACGCTTGTCAGTCTTGTGTATAGTATAAACCAGGTAAGAGTCGTACTCAGAACTTGTATTCCAAATTTCACAAAAGAAAAGTAATGCTGTTTAGGTTTGTTTTTGTTTTGTTTTTTCCTCCAGAGAGCCGTTAAAAGGTGGCGATATGAGAGAGATTATTGTGGTGTTACACTTAAAGCAAAGCTACTTATCTTAATACCGCTGCCATCTGAAGCAGCACCAAAATATCATTTCAATCACATGCCAAAAATAAGTGGCGGACTTGAAAATGTAGCACAAATGAACACAGCAAATATTCCAAAACTTATCTAAGCAAGGCTTAGATAAAAAAAAAAAAAAAAAAAAGGAACTTTTGTTTATCTCAAGTCTCATCTTCCCCATCTTCTATCCCCCATAATCCTCTCTCTCTCTCTCGTTTTCTCTTCAGGCAGCCCAACCCCATTCCTATTAAACCCTTTAATTAAGAAAACAAGCTTTGAATTCGACTGTGCAACCCCATCTTCGGATGCCATGTTGGGGAACATTCAAAACTCCATCTCTTTCCCATTCCATACGTTTTTTTAAACCGCTTTCTTTCTCTCATGCCCTGAGCCCCCTTCACTCTCTTTCATTCTCTCGCTCCGTCTGCACACTTCCACTATCAAAGACATGATAATTAGTCACAGAGGTTCATCTGGAATCTATTATACTCCTTTTCTTTAATTAATTGTGCATTATAATTATAGAGGCGCTCGGCATCGTGCTCGGTAGCATGTACGCGTGCAAGCTCGCAACTTTGAACCGTACTCTGGAAATGCCACACAGATAAAAGCCGGCAAGTGTCAAAAAGCAAGCAAACTTTTTCTTCCCTCCTCTCTCCACCACTTTCCCTCTCCTCTTCCCTTCTCTGCGGCGTGCGTCTTTTCATGCCATTTGTAGCGACCTAATGAGGACATTTCTGTCAAAAAATCAATCAAAGGCTCGGCTGGGAGCGTGTTATAAGTCACAGGTATCTGAGGTGCCTCTTTTCCGGCGGATGAATAATAATAAAAATAAAATAAAATAAATAAATAAGGAGTGTGTTTAATTCTGTGACATGGGGGGCTGCTGGCAAGGAGGGGGGAGTTGAAAGAGGACATGCTGGGGAACAGACGCTGGTTGGATTTCCTAATCTCTGAGATGGCATAAAGTGAACATGCCAAACACCTTCGAATTGTAAAGAGAAAAGTGTGACTCATTTTTTCCCTTCCTGTTTTTTTCCAATGCCGTTTCTGTTTTAGCTCCATTAAAAGGCTTTAAGGCAAAGCGTTTGTGCAAGAGCATGTAAATAATCATAAGGAAGAGATGCACAGCAATGGGCAGACCTCCAGCGCACCCAGAATGCCTCACATTTTAACTTATCTCTAAGAAAAAAAGATGGATGTTTCTCAGCGCTTATTAAACCATGCTTTTTAAGCTCCCTCATGCCTTGTTTTGCAAAGCAAATCTCTTTATGCTACAGATTGACAGAGCAAACGCAGGAAAAAAAATACATGTAAGGGAGAAGAAAAATTCTCATTTGACTTGAGCATTGTGCGCATGATTACTTGTTTTAATGCGGACGCTTTGAGCTCGAGCGGGATCCTGGGTTGCCTCTCATGTAGGGCTTAGCACTGTATTCTCTCAAAGGGGTGCTGATCTCTTAATTATTTAGCAGTTTCGTCCCTCTCTGATCAAACAATGGTGTGATCGAATGTTTCCACACAAGCTGAAAGTGGCTTATAATCTCGCTTGTTCCAAACCGGAGCGAAAATGGGATGAAATCCGGCCCTGACAGGTGGCTGATTGTTAGAGTGCTCAGAATGTGGAAAACAGTTTGGCTCCAGCACATCCGCATTATGAAAATGATGCAGAGGAAATTGAAAAGACACTTCACGACGAGAAGTCCCTGAGGACACTGCTAACATAATATCAACATAATGTTGATATTTAATTTATTAAATCAAGGCAGTGGAATAGCGGATATTGTATGAAGTACAAGATCGCACAGTGCAATCTCAGTTTCCAAATTAAGAATGCTTAATTATTTATCATAAAGGGCAATTGAGAATATTGAGGTCTAAATGTGCTGCACTGAATAGTTTGAGCAAATTATTCTATAATTACACTAAATTATAGTTTAGTACATAAGGGTTTATGAAAAAAATATGTTGAATTAGCCATATCACTGTTAAACATACTATGAAGTAGCATTCTGGAAAAAAAAAGGCATATTTGTAGCATATGCTGTGAAAAATAAGAGCTGTATTATTTTTGCATGACTAATTAAACTATTCTTTTACAGCTAAGTGTTTTGAAATTTTTAGGTAAAAATTTCTGCAATATTCTGGAAATATTATTCATTTTAAATTAAAATAATTACAATAATTATATATATTTCATATTTCAAATGGTCTTTGCCACAGTATATGGTTGTTAGGGTGTTGTGCATCCTGTTCTTCTTCTTAAAGTTTTTTTTTCTTATTCTTTTATTTATTTTTAATTTTTTGCATGTTGCTAGGCAAGTCAAAAGAGCAAGTCTCCATCACATTTTGTCTTGAAATATGGCTTAGTGCATTTCTTATCGTTATGTAAAAATCTGAAGTCTAACTGCTTCCACGAGACATCAAATAAGTAACACAAACAATGCAGGGCAATGTTTTGTAATTTTTGTAATAATTTATGAAATTTACTATTAATTTCTGAGTGAAAACTTTTTTCAGGTAAATATTTTTCAGTGTGGGAAACAGTAGGCTAATAGTGAAATGATGTAAAGTTGTCACCTTTACTTAAGTTCTATAACAAATATGTTAAAAATGATGATCGTGTGGAGGAATTCACATAAACACAGTCAGTTATGTCTTTGATGAATGTAAATAATTAGATAAAAACTGGCCATGTGTCAGCATATTATGTCCATGCATTAGGTCTTAAAGTGACAGCAGCTAAATAACCTTGCAGCACTCTGTGTCTTTAATGTTAATCAAGCAACAAAAGTCAAAGAGTAAACCATTCACTGTGAAGACTATGCAGTGTTTTTATATATTTGATTGTATTTCTTTCTTTGTATCTTTGTTTAGTTATTTGTCCTATTGTTAGCAATTTTCTTATTTTAATAACAAAATAAATAAATAAATAAATAAATGTATGTATGTATGAGATATACTGTTAAAACTTTAAATAAAATTTCACAGATTGTGTTAAGATTTTGGTCATGTTTTGGTCTTGTCAGCTGTTCAGCTGGCAAAACATTTTTTGGGGAATTTTTTTTTAAAAATCAGTAGCCAGAAATCTATAAAAGAGTTTTAAAAGTTGTGAAAACTATGTGATCTATATCCTTTATACAGTGTGTGCCATCATAAAAACTATAAGTCTATCCCCCATAGCCTAATTTTCATCCACATTAAATTGAATATGGCATCTAACATGACTAAAGCCTATAGATAAAGGACCTCATGTTTTCGCAAAATTTCACCAAATGAGGCTAAATAATAGCGCAAGCTATATATTCACAACATCGGTTAGACAAATATATTAAAAAAACTTTAAAACATTGTAATAAAAGCCTTTGTTTTTCTCCGTCTGTGTTCACTCATTATGGTGAGAGGCTGATGTTTGCTTAAACATATCTCCACAGCAGCACTCTCGAACCCTCTGGGTCAATTACCTAATCTTAATAACCGTAATTGCTGAGCTTGGAAAGTAGCTGAGCTATTAATTCTAGTGTGGACCACTGGAGAATCGAGGGCCGCTGCCAGAAACGACATATTCAAGCACACACACATAACACACTCATGTCAAAACCAAGGGTTAACAAACACATCAGACTGCGAGTTTAACTACCAGACAGACCGTATTGTCATATAGGGTGTGTATGTATATGTCAGTTATTCATCAGCCTCTACCAGCGACAGGGGCTTCTGGGATAATTAGCGAGAAACTGCACCCCCCTCGGCCCTCTTTACTCTGTTAACAGGTCGAGCGCAGAGGAATCCCCAGCACACAGGGGAGGATCAATCGATTCCCGTGCAAGAAGATTGATCCAGGAACCATCCCACTGCCATTAATGAAGCCGTCTGCCAGGGAATACTGCTCTCACACCATTACCCAGCAGCCCTTTCACCACAGGAGGCCCATATCAGACTACAGCTACTATGCGAATTACAATGTGAGAGAGGAAGGGGGCACACTGCCACATTACATATTAACACTCTTGCACAATCATCTCAATGCGGCGAGGATAGGTTGGATCCGAGCGCAGACATCGGAGGTGACCCGAAATCAATAGTGTTATACTAAAAATAGGCAGGAGGGAAATGTCAGCTGTCATTCTGATACTTAAGACCAATTTCTGGTGTAGTGCAGAAAAATGATCGGCGCAGAGAGACTATTCATCAAACCTGTGTGAAAACTAGACTTGCGATCCATCACCGGAAAGATAAAAGACTTGTGTGATTATGTACTGCAAGATAAAATGATGAACTACAAGGTTTTGCCAAGTAGCTGCCATAACTGTCTTTTCATTCTCTGGCTGAATAACACACCTGTTTTTGTTGTTGTTGTTGTTGTTGTTTTAGTTTAGCTGGAGTAATATCACTAAAAGTGAGATTTCTAAAAGTGGCCAAAGAATTATGATCTGAGTAAATGTTAACAAAACTGAAAATTAGCCTGTGTTTAACTCACCCTCGAGGCATCCTAGGTGTATATGACTTTCTTCTTTCATACAAATCCAGTCGGAGTTATATAAAAAAATATCCTGGCGATTCCAAGCATTATCATTGCAGTGGGCGGGTCCTGTTCAGCAGTCCAAAAGACATCAAATAAAGTGTGCGCATCCATAATAAAACGTGCCTCCGGGGGTTGAATAAAGTCCTCCTTTAGCGAATCCATGTGTTTTTTAAAAAAAAAAAAAAAAAAAAAGGCACGTTTTATTATGGATGCGCACACTTTATTTGATGTCTTTTGGACTGCTGAACAGGACCCGCCCACTGCAATGATAACGCTTGGAAAAGCCAGGACAATTTTTAATATAACTCCGATTGGATTTGCAGAAAGAAGAAAGTAAAATACACCTAGGATGCCTTGAGGGTGAGTAAAACACAGGCTAATTTTCATTTTTGGGTGAACTAACCCTTTAATAGCAAGCAAGATTCATCGCAAACACTGACAGTTAGGGCTGCACAATATTGGAAAAAAGTTTGTAGCAATTTTTTATTATTATTTATATTTATTTATTTATTATATAATTATTGTATATATTTGTTTTCATAGGGGAGTGCATCCATCTGCACAAAAAGGGAGTGATTTTTTTTTTCAATCATACTTTTAGGCAGGGGCGGATTTAGTGAATTGGGGGCCCCAGGCAAATTATAGGATATATACATTTATATATCTATACATTTTCACACATTTTCTTAGATCAACCTTGAGGTTCCTTTTTTTGTTTTGATGCTTGCTGCTGCACATATATACATATGTACATATATCAAGAGCATGCTCACAGTTGAGAACAAAACAGCGTTGGATGAAGTGGATTAGAGCCCTGCACGTGCATCAAATATAGGCCCTAGCCCGTCTTTTTCCTGTTTTCCCAAAAAAAGCTTATTCACTTTTTCACTAGATTCACTACAGGAGGCCTTTATTTACCCCCTGGAGCTGTTTGAGGCATGTTTTAATACGGATGGATGTGCTTTATTTGACTACTTTAGGACTGTTGAACAGATACACCCTCCCACTACAATGATAGAGCTTAGAAGTGCCAAGACCATTTATATAATATAATATATATATATAATATAACTCCGACTGGATTTGTCTGAAAGAAGAAAGAAGAAAGTCTGAAAGAAGAAAAAATAAAGTTTATACATAAACTGTAGGATGCTTTGAGGGTGAGTAAAACATGAACTAATTTTCATTTTTGGGTGAACTAACCCTTTAAACTACCACTCCCATTATTTTTGACCCATTCAATATGACTATAAAATAATTATTATGAATTTTATTATCATTACCATTAAATACAAATATTAAACAAAATATATATATATATATATAAATTGTATTATTTATAAATATATATTAAAATAATAATTTCATCTGTAAATTATCATTTAACTAAATTTACCATAAAGTTATTCACATCTTAATTTCTTCATTTTTACTTAATTCATTGTGCGAATGAACCGAGCTCCCAGGTGAAAAAAAAAGTGCACTTCTATAATATACTTAAAGGGTTAGTTCACCTAAAGATGAAAAAAATGAAAATTGGCCTGTGTTCTACTCCTGGCACTTCTAAGCTCTTTCAAACACAGGCTAATTTTCATTTTTGGGTGAACTAACCCTTTAAAGTGCTCTGTTTTTGTGCACTAATTTTGTACTTAATGTACTAACAAATATTCTTTAATACATCTTAAGATAAACTTAAGATCATCTAATTATACTCAGCTATGTTATTTTTGGACACCATGAATATGAACTAAAATGCACTTTTAACATACTATTTCTGTATAAAAAAAAAAAAAAAAAAAGATAGTTACCACTTGTAGTACACTTGAACCATCTTTCATACACTAGTACAATCAAGTGTACTACAAGTGGTGACTAAATACATATTTTAAATACAGAGTATGTTAAAAGCGCATTTTAGTTTATATTCATGATGTCCCAAAATAGTGCAGTTGAGTACACTTAGATGATCTTAAGTTTATCTTAAGAAGCACTAAAGAATCATTTTTAGTATACTAAGCACGAAATTAGTGCATGAAAATATGGAAATTTACTTTTTTTTCACATGGGCTGCTGAACAGCTGAGCTGGACACGTGTAAATGAACATAGTGCTGCGCTTCACTCTGAAACCCAAAGCGCATTTATTTATTTTTTATGAAATCACAACCTTTGATAATCACACTAAGCCATACTGCATTAATATTTTATTGAGTAATTATAATTTTAGCCAATATTTGGCTGTGCTCTGTATTTTATCCTTACTGGAGTATCACATCATTATCTTAGCAACATGCACACGTCAAACTGTATTGGAATCAAATTGAGTATTTTGAGTCTCATGTACATTTCACTAGGAGGTGCCTTTTATGATGTGTCGACTTGCTGACAATCATGAGCTCTCCAAATTAGTCACAAAAGGTGACATTTCAGTTAAGATACTGCCTTAGAATGCAGCTGCCTATGTAGACAGTGTAGCAATGCAAATTTTGGAGCAGAGCTAAACTGTTTCAAAGATGTTTGTGGATCATGTTCATGTTAATGTGATCCTCTACACCTGTGGTTACTCTGCTTGACTCCTGTATGAACTTGAGGAGAACTGACTTCATACATCTATTAAAACCACCTTGATGCCAGCTGGTTAAAAGTCACTGCAATGGCTCAAAAAAGTTCTGAGAAAACATCTAATTTCTTTTGCTTGCAGATGCCACTTGATATTGTTATCTACTATAACACTGAAACATTTATTTATTTTTAATTTAAGAAAAGTTTTGTTTGCATTTTTAATGTTTCTTTATAAAGTTTGAGATGCTGAATATGAAAATCACATAAATTTTTGTGTATCGTTAACAATGCTCATGAAAATTAAAACATATGTTGACAACCTCTACAAGCTAATCTGTTGTTACTCATGCATGAAAAATACATGGTGCATGCATAATACTGAGCTAACAACCGTTTGACATAAACAGTTACTAAACCAATGTTTCATAATTGATAGTAATAATATAAGTTCTAAAATTTACCTGACCTAATTATTTATAATTAGCACCAAAGGATTACAGAAGAACCATAAAAAAATTAAGTGAAAATAATTGTTGTTACATTGTGTAATATTCAGTTTTGGGGAAATTACTATGCATTAAATATTGCATTACTAATTGTGTTACTTAGTTACTTTTTATGGAAAGTAATGCATTGCATTACTTTTGTGTTAGTTTTGTCTGTCTTGGCTTGCTTATTTGTCTTTTAATAATAAAAAAAAAATGCTACATTTATTTTTTGGCAACTATAAAGGCCCTTTCACACCAAAAGTGAATTGAATAAGCTTCAGGCTGACTCCCGATTTCTCTCAACACGGGGACAAGAAAGGTGTCAGTAAATAAATGGGAAAACAAAGTAACTTGCATTACTTATTGTAAAAAAGATATTTCATTGTAAATTAATGTGTTAGTTTACTAGTTACTTGAAAAAAGAAAAAAAAAGTAATCTGATTACATAACTAGCGTTTCTTGTAATGTGTTACCCCCAACAATGGTAATATTTATTTTGGCCTAAGCGCCTAAGTAAGATTTGGGGTCACTATATAAAATACTGTATCTTTTAGATTTCAAAAACTGCTCTTGATATCCTCAGGTACAATATACTCAAATAATACACAATCTAGATAAGTATATCTGTGAATCATGTAACCCCCAGTCTCTCTGGGAGCCCATTTATTAGACATGTCAGTATATAATGGTGCTCTTTAGTTCTTAAGTATATAGAGTGTGTTCAGAGGCTCAGGCATTTGTCATCTTAATGACAGTAATTTCCTCTTCTGTTATCCTGCCTGCTCTAGCCCTCAAGTGATCCCGACACCCGATACTGACTTTGGGCCGACTCCGCTAGTGGACATCCGTCACTCTGACCCACGTCACAACACATCTTGTCTCATTGTCAACCCATGTCTGGCACGCGGTGACACAGGCACATCAGTGTTAATGCCGGCATGCCGTTTTTGGCAAGATTTACAAATTTACAGACACACTGACCTATTCCTTTAGCTTTAGCATCAATGTCAGTGTATGCCTGCGTTACATGGCGATGGCACGTTGCTGTCAAGAGTCGAATCGAGCTGACATTGAAACGACGGCCCTCTGTCCGCTTCCAGCTGTGGCCTCCGGATATGATGTTTTAACCCTGGGAGCGGGAAGACTCCCAACATGGCTGGAGGTGGGAAGCATGGGTGCATGAGAGAGAGAGAGAGAGAGAGAGAGAGAGAGAGAGGAGCGCTGGCGGTTCAAGCTCAGGCTGCAGTGGTTGCCATAGAGACAGATGAGGAGTGAAAGCGAAGCAAAGGAACTAAAATAAGAAATGGCCACAGGTAATCAGCGGCGAGCTGTCGCAATAATGTTGACATCTTGCTCATAACTAGTGACTGAGGCAAGAGCTGAAAAGCCAGTGTCTTATTTTGTAATGACAGGGATAGGTATAGAATCACAAAATGAGATAAAAATTAAAGTTTGCTGGAGTCCAGGCCTGGGAAGTTTGTTGCAATGAGCTGGTTTCAAACTATTACAAACTAATGTTGTACTTTAACTCATTATAGGGTTAGTTCACCCATACATTAAACTCCCTCATGTTGTTTTAAACCTGCATGACTTACTTTATACTTAGGTAAAATAAGATTGTTTGAGATTTTTTTCTATACTTCTACTTCTGTATATAGTGCATTATTTAATTTTCTGTTTTTCTTATATTAGTGTTATTAAGTTTTTTTTTTTATTATTATTATTTTGATAATATATAGGTTATAATGGTATATAGTAGATAATGAAAAAAAAAAAAATCACCATCTGGATTTTAGACTTTAATCAGTATTGCAGTGATTAATATGTTTCTGGCATGTTGTATGTTTGGCAACAAATCTTTTAATGCAGTGTGTAGCTCAAACAACCAAGTTGGAAGACATATTCAAGGATAACAATATCAAGATTCATCAGGCTGAAATTCTGAAAGATTTGCCATCATTGAATCCTGACTTAAACCTCAGTGCTGGAGTCAGTTTTACACTGCCTGTCCAAAAAACAGATCACACATTCTAATATTTCCCTGGATGCCTTTAGCTTTGATAACTTTGTGTTCTTTCGTTGTGGCATTGTTTCAACAAGATTATGCAACATCACAACATTTACCATTTATCAGTTGCATTAATTTTTGGCAGAGATTTTGTATTAACAACGGGAAAGTCCAACCAATCTGAAGTCAACTCCAGCACATCCTAAAGACTTTTAACAGGGTTAAGGTCACAACTTGGTGGCCAATTTATACATTAAACGATTCCTCATGCTCCCTGACTAAACCAGTATTTCACAATTTCAGCCTGATAAATTTTTGCATCGTCGTCCTGGAATATCTGCATCAGTTTGGGTTAAAAGAATTGTTGCCAAACATACAAAATGTCAGAAACATATTAATCACTGCAATAATTATCAAATCCCAAATCTTCACTATTTGCTTATTTAAATCCCAATGGCAGTGTATATAAACCTAAAGGCACGGCAATATGGATAATGTGACTTGGTATATGATGTTAATTAAACAGAAGTATTACCATTCCTGCACCATGGTATCACCGCAGTGCTTTTTGTAGGGGGAGAGAGAAATGAGAACACAAGTAGTTGCTATGGCAAATAAAACTTTTTCATCAGAAAAAGAGAGTGAGTGAGATGGACATGAGGGAGATGTATAATATTGAACGATGCAGTCAGGGGCACAATAAAAACAGCTCTCAGGAGAGAGCGCTGCAGTCAACAACTCTTATGAGCCACTCAAGACATCTCTGTTGTACAGGTATTGTGTGGGCAAAACTTATTCACTGGAGCGATGACGTTCAGCCTGTTTTAATCCACACCGTTTCCGACCTAAACTGCACTCTTAAATAGAGCACAATATCAGTTTACAATGCCAGGCAAAGGTTTGAAGATGACACGTTATCCAGGAAGAGCCGTGTCGGAGTCTCAGATTAATCCTCAGGCCTCATTTACATGGACAAAACCGAAACTTACAAAAGAGAGAGTGATTTTGTATCACTTATTTATAGCCTCCACCTTTGAGCTGTGTGTGCTTCACTGGTGCGAGTGTGTTTGTGGGTGTTTGTGTAGATATTTGATCATGTCTGAATGGTAAGAAGTAGGCGGACGCCTGAGGGTTTTGCTCTCTCTCTCTTTATTTTCTTCTACTGCTCCTTCATCCCAGAGCAGTGGTTAAGCCCGTATTATCCCGCCTTACCCGGGCTTACATTATCATTATCATCCCTGTGTACCAACACTATTGTTACCACAGGGCAGCACTCCAATGTGTTAAGAGGCAAGCTTAAAATCTCTTAAAGAGCCAGTAGATTACCACCATTCAATATTTCTTGCCATTTCCATATTCTGCACTTATGTTTCCGGGACCGCGCTCTGCTGGTGAAAAGCACTTGGGCCATTATGAGCTTGTTTATTCCTGAATGTTTTTATACTTGTGTTAAAAAAAAAAAACACCTGTGTGTTAACCATACATACGTTTGTGCTATGGATATGAATGATACCTCAAATCGTGTGGCTTGTTGAGTTGTGTTTTTCTTTTCTAAACAATAAGACAAAGCCAATAGGATAATAAAAAATAAATAAATAAATAAATAAAAAAAAAAACTTGGTCCAAGAAATCCTATAGTCTTACAATGAAAGAGGTCTTGAGTAGGGTTGACAACAAGTGTGCCTCACACATCCTGAAAAGTGAAGCAAAAACCTTTGGATTGCCATCTGGTGGCTGGTTGCAGTATAGGTCTTAAACTCCATGTAAACAAAAGGGATGTGAGCCAAAAAAAAAAAAAATATATATTGTACACTTCGAATACATTTTTCACAAAGATGGTTTCCATAATTTTAAGCACTTCTTATCCCAATGATGTATGTTTACAGTCTATAAGCCAAACCAGTATAGTGCAGGACAGTTTTACAAAGTGATATACTCACAGCAAAGTTATTTTTCATTCTTTGTTTAAGGGTAAAAAGAAGTTCGATATAAGCAAGCAGTGGTTTACTGTTGAACATCCTGACGCTGCTGAGAGTGGCATTTAGATGAATATGTAAATATATGCTGTGCGCTTTCCTCTAAATAACTAACACAAAACAAACATGACAGTGTGGGAAAACAGCAGTCAAGAAAGCATCTGATCATACTGATGTGGATGTTTGCACATGCACTGCAATCAGCACTCCAGACACATCACGTTTATTTTTATATGCAATAGACTGCTTTAAAGCAAGCAGCTTTACAGTATTAAACATAAAAAACTGTGTCAGTTTTGCGTTCAATTAGAATTACAACTTGATTTTGTGCTATAAAGCAGCTCTAAATGTATATTAATAAGTATAGAATATCTATAACACAATATTTGAACTAAAGCAAAAGGTGAATAATCCATCAAAGCCTACTGATTAATCAGTGAAATAACCTATGATTAAATTAATTGATTATCAAAATAATCATTGGTTGCAGCCTCAGATTTAAGAGATGCTATCACTAGCAACCAGTGTTGGGGGTAGTAACGCATTACATATACATTACATTTAAAATGTTATAGCATTAACCACCTAACAACAACTAACAGCCATTGACATCTTGGCAATCACATCGCAATGCATTAAAAATTACCTTTGCCTAGAAACAACTCTGAACATCTTGGCATCCACAAAGGAATGCAATATAAACCACTCAAGACACCTTAGCAATAGCAACCACTCAGAACACCCTAGCAACCACATGGACATGTGTTAAAACCTGTTCAAAACAGCCTAGCCACCACTGAGCAACGCCAAAGCAAACAACTTGCCAATATGCTAAAACCCACTCAGCAACAAGCAGCCATAACAACCTATCATTACAGCAGTGAGTTTCACATGCACAAACACCACTCACATCTCCTTCAATATAGAAATGCTTTTTTTCTATTTACTAGTTCTATACTGAAGCTTTATGCAACAGACCATATGACCACAAACAGACACAGATCACATGGAAACCGAGCGCCCAGTAAATTTAGCTCTTTGTACTTTTGCCTTCCCTGAACTGCATGTTCCATATCTTGCTAAGGAAAGGTTTGCAGCTTTGTTCTGAGTGACCAACTACCCTCTTATTAATATAGCCAGCATGCAGGTGGAGGGGAGAGAGACCAACTCTCATGCCATTTACAGCTAATATGATTTTCACCACAGAGCAGCAGGCACAAAGCACAGAGGTTAAAGAGCGCATTTATATATATAAAAAGCACATACACACTTAACTTTGAGGTTTTTACACCCTTTCTGGAAAAAGGAAAAAAACAGCCTGTAACACTATTCTATGTCAGGTCATCAAGGGCAATGGAGAAAAATACAAGTTGCGTATGAAGCTGAAAGCAAAAAAGAGAGGAAATGCAACAGCAACATAACCTTAAAAATTGTTCCATGGAAGAACCTTTAACATCCATGTAACCTTTCCATTGCACAAAGTGTTCCTTATAGTGGAAATAGGTTCTTCCGATTATTAAATCATGGTTCTTTTTAAGAATCATTCACTGAAAGTTTATTTACACTCTTAGAATTAAAAGTTTTTTATTGGCATCAATGATTCCATGTGGAACATACTGTATAAAGGTGCAGTATGTAATATTGACAGCTAGCGGTTGAAATAATTACTACAGTCCAAATTCAAAATATTGGAGAGAGTTGTTTCTCCCACCCCCTCCTCCTTAGACTGGATGCTCACATAGGTTGCCAGATTGAGAGCACATGACAAGAATGATTGCAATTGGCAATGAAAAGCGACAGGCCTTTCACTGTAACTTGACTTATCCACATTTTAATATGTCTCAACTCATAGAGCTTTTTAGATCCATGCTGAGACTTTTTAGTTTGGGTAAAATCTGTGATCTCTGATCCAGTTTGTTTACTTGCTTCCATGGCTGTAACTGGCAGGAACACTATTGGCTAAACTCAGGGGACGGAATCACAGAAACTGAAACAAAAACAGACATTCTGACACAGAACACACATTTCAAAATGGAATAACTGGTATTAGCATTGATTTTCAGAGAAACAAGTATGAGAACTTGTTTCCTAAATATCTGCATGCATTATGTTTTTTATGCTTTAGTACAGTCCAAAAACTACATACAGCACCTTTAACATCCATGGAACTTTTCCATTACACAAAATACTCTTCAGAGTGTAAAAGATTCAGATTGATAAAAATCTTATTCATACGGAGAAAATAAAAGAAAGTTTTTTTTAAAAACTATTCACTGAAATCTTCTTTGGAGAACCAAAAATGGTTCTTCTGCAGCATTGCTGTGAACAGGAAGTATTACTTAATTATGTTTGAGCCTTTTTATAGGACAGCGACAGGAACCATGTGTGTGTGTACATCTCTGAAATAATGAAAGTGTTTTAAGATATACATTTGACCCAGTCATGAAAGATCACATCACATATGGCATGAATGGTACTGGGAACACAGAGGAACATGCAGCACTTTCATGCATTTATTCCACAAGGTTTCGACCTGTAGAGCAGAGGCTTTATTGGCAGGTGAAGAGGTTGTCCCTGGACTAGGATCGGGGGCGGAGGTGGAGGTGGAGGGGACTTTCTCCTGACAACAGGCTGGGGAGATGGAAAACTCCATCACCAGCAGCGGCCATCCCAAATCGCCCCCTCAGTGCTCCGGAGCTGTAACGGGAGAGCCAGCAGCCTCCTACGCCAGTGACACACACACACACACACACACACACACACACACACACACACACACACACACACACACAAACCAGCACTACTCCTTTCAAAGCGAATGCTTTTGGCTCAGCTTTGAAGATCGATACTTTCTAACCTTCTTTTCATTTATTTTAAAAACAGTACGTGCCCTTTTCTCCCTCTGTGTAGGCATATGTAGCAAAAGAACTCCATTAAAAGTGTTTCCAATAGAATTGTTCCACTCAGGAGGATATAACTTGGATACAAAGCGATGGTTATTATTATCAGGTTAGGTCAGCTTTGACTCAAACTTTCTTTGCTTCTAGATTAACGCGGTTTATGATACATTTCTCCCTCGCAGCATGAATTATGGTCTTTTTTCCACCTGCACACTTCAATCTCTGCTGTTGCTGCTTTCACTTAGCAGACATTTCACAAGTCATTTCAAAGCCAGGTGTTGATGACACACTCCGCAAGCGGCTTCTCAAGGACGTCGAGCTGCGCTTGGACAACATCTCCACATATTGAATCCGCCACAATAGTGACAGAGCGTGTGTCTGAGAATAACTCTCAGGTGCCATCGCAACTCTGAATCTTCCATGTTTAAAAGTCTCTGGATCTCTGTGCGAGCGCGCAGCCCGTGGATGATTCATTCTGTAATCTCTCCGTGCATATCAGAGATATTGACTGCCAGAGAAAAGCTTTCAGACGTAATGGAGATTCATTTTTCCGATGGCGTTAAGAGGAACATATAGCTCATATTTGCACTGGCCTTCTCCGCTGTGTGTATGAGATTTCAAAGAGCCAAAGAACGAGCCGAAAGGAGACGGAAACATGACACAGACATTGATCTGAAAAACTCGAACGAGAGAAATGTTTGGAGAATGCAGGCTTGGAACCTTAATGCAGTTTGTATGTATTAGATGCAACAATGTAAATCTGGAAAAGTGGAGTCTAAATCATGTTCCACTGAACCTGTTGTAAGTAATGGAAGACTACAGGCATATAAACAATTCCATGAGTGCTGTAGCTCTGTCGTCCATGACAACGCTGAGTGGGATGAGTTATAGCCTTCAGGCTCTCCACGGCAACCGGCAGCACAATTAAAAAAAGCAAACAAACACAAAATGAAACACCCACCCTCCATCTCACCTCCACCCGCTAGTCGACTGTGCATGCTATCCTTCACAAAACAAAATACACAATGGAGAAAACACACACCAGAGGAGGAACATCTATTATTCATACTGAAATACAACATAATACATGAAGGTAGTCCTTAAAGTTACAGTAGATGCGTGCTAGTGACCTACGAACCTGGATTTCACACTCCTTCACACGAAACTGTTCCTTTTAAAGAAACAATTGACAATCATGCATTTACAATGAATATGGAGCAAGTGTACAACTTCTGCTGTGAGAATATTTCTGAATACACATTTTATGCCTGTTAATACAGAAGGAGACACATTAAATTAATGTGACTAATTATATATATAAATATATCCTTATTTTTCATAAAAACACGCTCACGGCATGATGCAATGTAATGCCCAAAGACATTAATTTGCGTAAATAAAATAATGCATTGACTTTTTAAAGACACCTTTTATCTAGTCAATGCATTTATCTACAATTATAAAAGATTTAGTAACAAAAAGAATCTTAACTTTACACACACACACACATACACACACACACACACACACACACACACACACACACACACACACACACACACATACACACACACACACACACACACACACACACACACACACACACACACACACACACACACACACACACACACACTATTGTGCATATAACCACAGTAACATGGCACTGATTAATTGCTGGAACATTAATGTACATGCATATGTTCAAACACGCATGCACAGAACATTAGTTTAAACTTGTTTCAGAGGGTACATTGGGTTTGGCGCCTGTGGAGAGAACGCACATGCCGTTTAGGAAACTATAACTTGGGGAAAACATTAGCGTCAGATTATTGATGTAATATTTATGAAGTAATATCAGGAGGCTGTTGTTCCATTATTCAGAGCGATGGAGGGAGCAGGGAGTGGAGGAGGAAACAAACGGCTGGTGTTAAAAGACTCATGCGCAAGCTGCAGGTGGGTGGAAAAGGGCTTCCCCGGCATTACTGACGCACAGCTTACATAAACACACACACGTTCCCACTTTCACAATGTGACCAAGCCATCACGTACACACTTACTGAGTTACAAAACAGTTTAAACTACAACAAAAGCCCTCTTTCTAATAAGCATAACAATAACACATAACACATTCAAACATGAGATTTGAGAAGGTGGATGTAGACTCAGAGATGTTTGGTGGATGTAGGTGTGGCAAAGGCATTTTTGGTAATGGAAATATATTCCGGATATTTACAATCCACACTTCTTTCCATTTCATATGCAATTATTTACTGTTCATTCTAGTATTGTCAAAACAAGATGACTTGACATGTGTATAGTGTTTATCATAGGAAGAGTCATAGAAGAGTCATAATCTCACAGGAAGTCAGATTTCGATACCACGGCGGCAATCATTTTCATTTAGAAAACGGCAAGTTTTGGCAGTGCGCAAGCAGAGTAAATCCAAAATCCTGTCTTTTGTGTGTGCTTAGCTTTTTTGCCATTCAAAGTGCTGTAACACCTTGGCTTTGGGGTGTGTCTGTAACAAGTGTTACGTCTAGGTTATTATCAGCACAGGGCCAATATAATAAACATATACAGGCCTATCCACAGAGTGCGGCCATTTGTACTGTTTCCGAATGCCAAAAGTATACAGTTCTACTTTAATAAACCCAGTAAACCCAGCGTTTTGTACTTTTGTAAACCCAGAGAGTCACTGAGAATGGCTTATTTTAGAAAACCATTCTAAAATTGAATGTGATTCACCATGAAGCAAAATTACATTAATTGCTTTATTACTTTGGAATATAAACATTATTATTATTTATTTATTTATTTTAAATGAGGCAGCCTCAGTGACGTATGCCACCAACAAAGGTGCAGCCTTCAAAATTAAATGCAGGGCCTTTCCCAAATGGCACACTTAATGTGTCATTTGCAGACTTACTAGAGTGTAGGGTATGCCGTTTGTCATTTCAGTTTTAAAAAGGGCAAGTGCCACCTTTGCTCCTTTGCTCAAGAGTCAAAGCTTCATTACGTCACAAAATTGTGGATTTTTGAGGAAGGCCGGGACTTAGGGTTCCATTTGGGACAAAGCTGATCCCCTGTCAATCCCACAAGCCACACATTTTTATACAGAAAAAGAGTGAGTGCACAAGTTGGTTTTTCAGGTAAAAATAAGTGCAAAATGTCATAGTTCAGTACTTGTGTGACGAACTATGCTAGTCATAAACCTTATACGCAATAAAGTACTTAACTGCCATGAAATTATAATAATATTTATAACGATAACTATGATTAGTATATTACGTCAATGCGCCAAAGGGCCATCTCGTTCTTTTTATTCTAAACGCGTCCTTCATGTGTGTGAATGGTTTCAGATGAATCTGCACTTTTCCCTCAGTAAGCTTTTTCCGTTACTCGCCTGTTTTCTATTTTGAATATCATAGTTTAGTCAAGTCACGCACGCGAGATCTGCTTTTTAAATATAGGCCTATTTATCCCTAAAACCAAGTCTAAAACCACATTCGACAACATATTAAAATTAAATAAATTTTAGAATAACTTTATGGACCTGGTGAGGTTGTTTTTGAATCAATGCACTTGGCAGGGGTTTCTTCAGCGGCCATAGGTCAGACAGACACAATGAATAATAATAAACCAGTTTTATTAAATCATCTTTTATCTTCTTTAACAAGTGATTTTAAGAAAGATGCTTGTGTTCCCTAGTGAAAAATACATATACTTAAAATGTTTTTGAAATACATTTATTTCATGCTAAGTATACTATACTACAAAAACATTTTCATATTTATGTACTTGATCAAATACCCTGCAATTTTACTTTTAGTATACTAAACTGTGGTATACTCAAAGTCTGCTAAATTGGAACAACTACTTTTGTTCTTAATGCATTTTAATTGTGCGGAAGTAGTGCTGAAGTCCAATTAAAGATATAGCCTACTTAGTATATTTGATTGTGCTAAAGTGGAACTATTGCAATATACTTTAGGTACACTTTAAATATTTTGCATTTAAAGACCGATCTTATTCAAAGATCAGACAATCCTCTTTAAAAGTGACATTAAAACACATTTTAGGGTTAATATTGAGAAATGTGCATTGTGCACAAGTAGTACACCAAATAAAGATTAATTATAATGAATGTAACGAGATTCAAAATGAACACGGAGAACCCCTGCACAGCAGCTTCCTAACCTCTCTGGATCCCTTCCCGTAACTCGAGGACCTCCGCATCACTATCAAGCCTGCTTATACAGATGCAGATTTGTATATTTATGAAGTTTGGATCCATCCAGCTCTAGTTCCATCATGACATCGCTGGAGGGGAGACGAGAAGTGCCGCTGTATTGTAGTGACACCACAACACACCATACAACAATGTGCCACAGGGACTTTTCTCTCTCTCCTGCTGTCTGTGTTTTCCTGCGTTTACTTCTCTCCTCTCCTCTACATAGTTTCCTGTTTCCCTCCATCCCCTCTTTCATTTTTCTAGCATACCCCTCTCCTCCTTCTTTCCTGTGCTTGCCCACAGACCTGCTGCTGTCAGTTTGGTAAAGCGTGGCCTCAATGAGCCATGGTGACTCACTGCGTGTGTGTGTGTGTGCGCGCACGCTCATCAATCTAGGATGGAGAAACAAATAGTTTTTTTTTTTTTTCCACTGATCTCCCTCCTGCCCTGTGAGATCTTCCAGGCGACTGTCAGAACACTCCTGTGTCATTCATGCCCCCTTAAGCAAACACACGGCCGCATGTGTGTGAGTGTGAGTGTGTATGCTGACATGTTTCCAAGTGCATGTTCTCATGTGTGATTTGTTCATCAGGGAGAGACAATGAATTTGGTCATGTCTCTGTATGGATGAATGTGTGTTTGGTAAGTGAAATTAGAGGCGTACAAGCAGCGCTGTGAAGTGACTGCACAGGGTGTTACAGACAAATGCTGCATCGCTGGACAGCCACAGAACACAAAGTGCTCTGACATTCGTTTATTTCTCAGAAACATTGACTTCTCTCTGTGGCTCTAGTATCGCACCCTCTTTGGCCGTGTACACACGAGTCTCTGTTTGTGGGGGTGAATCCTGTAAGTCAGGGGTTCCCAGCATCTGCTGAACCCGTATGACCTAAATTATTTTATGAAGGACCTACTGAGATTTTAAACAATGTTTGAACCTTTTTCTAAACATAATTAATATAATAATAATATAGTAAATGATTAAATAAATATTTGATCCCCTACCAATCGGCAAGAATTCTGGCTCCCACAGATTGGTTCTGTGCCCATGTGCAACACAGATTAGTCCTGCCACTTTAAGAAGTTACTCCTAATGTCAGCTCGTTAGGTGTATAACACACCTGTCCACACAATCTGTATCTTCCATTCTAACCTCTCCCACCACCATCGGCAAGACCAAACAGCTGTCAAAGGATGTCAGAGACAAGATTGTAGATCTGCACAAGGCTTGAATGGGCTACAAGACCATCAGCAAGAAGCTTGGTGAGGAGGAGACAACTGTTGGTGCGATTATTCGGAAATGGAAGAAATACAAAATAACCATCAATCGGCTTCAATCTGGAGCTCTGTGCAAGATCTCGCCTCATGGGGTAATGATGATCATGAGAAAGGTGAGGGATCACCCCCGAACTACACGGGAGGAGCTTGTTAATGATCTTAGGGCAGTTGGGACCTTAGTCACCAAGCAAAACACTGGTGACACACTCCGCTGCAAAGGACTGAAATCCTGCACATGTACAGGCCCATTTAAAGTTTGTCAGTGAACATCTAAATGATTCAGAGAAGGCTTGGGAGAACGTGCTGTGGTCAGATGAGACCAAAATTGAGCTCTTTGGCATTAACTCGACTCGCCGTGTTTGGATAAATGCTGACTATGACCCCAAGAACACCATCCCTACAGTCAAGAACCGAGGTGGAAACATTATACTTTAGGGCTGTTTTTCTGCTAAGGGTACAGGACGACTTCACCACATTAAGGGGCAAATGGATGGGGCCATGTACTTGGACGAGAACCTCCTTCCCTCAGCCAAAACACTTAAGATGGGTCATGGATGGGTCTTCCAGCATGACAATAACCCGAAACATACCGCCAAAGCAACAAAGGAGTGGCTCAAGAAGAAGCACAGTAAGGTCATGGAGTGTCCTAGTCTCTAGACCTCTCTCTCTCTCTCTCTCTCTCTCTCTCTCTCTATATATATATATATATATATATATATATATATATATATATATATATATATATACATATACATATACACACACATTTTTTCAAGTTGCAAATAAAACAAAAATAACTGTAGTGCATTTTACAAGAAAATACTTTTTCATTTAATCAATTTCATGTTTATGTCTGCTTTTTGTCATTTCTTTGTATTTATTTATGAAATTCACTAGCAATTTTTGAGTGATTTGTTTTTTCAAAGTAGTAAACCATTTTTTATAAGAATTATTTTGCAGTTCTTTTTACCAAATTTTACATTCCACACATTCATAGCCTATTATCAAAGTTCACATGGATACTGTGTGGCAACATAAATTACTGAAATTCATGTGTATTTTGAATATTCAAATCTCAGATTGTCACTTTGCACTATGCAAATTCCACAGGTGTGTCCAAGTTACTTTTATAATGCATATGCATGATTTGAAGATTAAAGCAGAGCAGTGAAAATGCATTAAACTGTATATATTTAGAAGAAAAATGTAGAAATGCCAAACTTGTCAACATACACCAAATAGCACTCCAGATCTGTCTTTACAAGCACTAATTAATAAAGAATGAAGCCTGTTTTAAATATAGCACTTCATTCCTCTCTCTCTCTCTCTCATTAAAAGTGCTTGTGGATAACAGAGAGCTTTCAGCACCATGGAGAGCTCCAACAGCCACAATCCAATGAGAGCGGCATCTGATTATGAGAGGACATCTCCAGCCATGCCTTTTATCACCTGCTTTTGTATGTGTGTGTGCATTTGTGCCCATATTGTGTGCCACTGTTTAGCGGAGTGTACATCCTTTAGTTTGTGCTTGTATCTCAGTGTGTATGCATGTATGAGTGTGTGGTGGATGATGACAGCACACCAGGTGTCCCCTCGGCAGGGGCTCCACGGTAAACATCAGTAAACAGCGAACCTGCTGACGAGCTCTGACCTTATCCACTCCTCTAAACTCCATCCCTCCATCCCTCCGTCTCTCTGTAAGCATGCATGCTCCACATCTGTCTCTCCTCAGCAGGGCAACTCCAATATTCATCTGCCCTCATTTGTCAAAGGTTGAATGAATCCTTTTGTGTGTGTGCGCCCTATGGCAGAATGAAAATCACAAATGATGAAGCGAAATGAACAGATTGAAACATAAAAAAAAATTAATAGAGTGAGAAAAATAGAAAGAAAAGAAAGAAAGAAAGAAAGAGATGACTTACAAAATTAGATTTTGAATAATTCTTTATTGTAATATAAGTACTTCTGGAGAAATAATCTTTCAATTAAAATACTTAAATGTTTTTAAAAAGTTCTAGAAAATTCTGGAGTATTCATAAATTAATTCAATTTTTTCATAACAAATGTCTGTAGTCAGTAAAAAACAAACAAAAAAACAGCATATTCATCTCTCTCTGTGTATATACACTATATATTAGATTATACTGAAATTGCTATATATAATACTCAGATATAGTTTAAAAAATATATATGTAAATATTAATAATCATGGTGGATTGTATATTATGTTATGATTTATATTATCTATTTTTTTGGGCATGGTAGCAATGTATGCTATGTAATCTGTACTATAGTGCATGAAACATGGTAATATTGTTTTTTATTTATTTAATTTATTTTTTAATTATTATTATTATTATTTTTTATTTTATGATATGTGCCATAACATGTTTTCTGGACATATGTTCATGGTAATATTATGGCGTTCTGGACTAATAAATATATTTATTTAAAAATGTATAAATATACTTCTATAAATCTATTTATTTATATAAATAAATAGGATTTTTAGTTAATATATTTAACACAATATAGTTATTTAGTCATTTTTACTGGAGATTAAAACCCAAAATGTTTTAAATGTCACTAAACAATGAAATAACTACTTTTAATAACATACTTATAAAAAAGTAAAGATTTATATAGTGTAAATAGTACTATACTGTATATGGGGTATGTTATGTGCCATAATTATACCATGTTAGTGTTTTTTGGGGGGACATGTAGATGAAGCATAATAATATTGTTTTTTGAATATGGTTCCACACTCATGTTTAGGTAACACGTTAGTATATTTACCAGTTCTCACTATTAACTAGTTGCTTATTAGCATGCCTATTATCAACATATTGGCTGTTTATATGCTGTTTATATGAATATGCTTCATCATTTTGTGGGGAAGTCGTGGCCTAATGGTTAGAGAGTTTGACTCCTAACCCTAAGGTTGTGGGTTCGAGTCTCGGGCCAGCAATACCACGACTGAGGAGCCCTTGAGCAAGGCACTGAACCCCCAAATGCTCCTCGGGCACCGCAGCATAAATGGCTACCCACTGCTCCAGGTGTGTGTTCACGGTGTGTGTGTGTGTGTTCACTGCTGTGTGTGTGCACTTTGGATGGGTTAAATGCAGAGCACGAATTCTGAGTATGGGTCACCATACTTGGCTGTATGTCACGTCACTTTCACTTTATTAGTACTTATATAGCACATATTCTGCAAGACCATATTCTACATCTCTAACCCAATACCTAAACTGAACAACTTACCTTATTAACTATTAATAAGTAGCAAATTAGAAGTATATTGAGGCAAAAGTTGTAGTTAATGGAATTAGAGAGAGAAGTGTTCCTCCCGGTAGAGACAAGGTAATCTTGGCTGACCAACCTCGACCAAATTAGATAAATTGACCCTCACCTTTGTAGAGATTCATTTGTCTGTTTACTCGGATGCTGAGAAAGCCTGGAGAGCGGGAAGGTCAAACCCTCAACCCCTGTGTGGATGCCAGCTGTCTGATAGAGCGAGACAGACAGACACAGAGAGAGAGACAGCTTCACTCGGAGGGGCTGCACGGGGAAGTTTAGGCTAAAGGTAAAGGTAAGGATAGATGGAGCAATGGATGGATGGATGGATCAGCAGGTCCACTTGACCCCCCGATTAGCTGAGCTCGCTTTAATTAGCGCTGAGCTAAGTGCCAGTAATTAGCCGCATTGTGTCACCTGCCAGAGGCCCTGCACCATCGCAGCACACGTTGCTATAGCTACCAGAGGACAAGAATGGAGGGGCGGAGGAAAGAAAGCTAGAGGAGAGGAAGAGAGAGAGAGAAGGCGCCAACGTTAGGCATGATCCAAACAAAAACAGCATGCGGCGGGGACACAGAAGATTTGTTTTCCCGTGAGAAAGTCCATTGCGATGCTAACGATTAATAAATGACATAAAAATCACTCATGCATGAAAGGCTGGTAAACCAATCAACAAAATAAAGGTGAACACCATGAACTCAACCTTTCAAGCTTGATGCTTAAAAATGCTTTAGAGTTCTAACATCATTTATTATTCAAAAATGACACAATGACACATTTTAATGCATGGCAACAAACTTCCTTGAACACCGCAGCAATTTTCAGTAGTTACTTTAAGAAAGTTCCAAGGTCTAACTAGATTCCTGAAGGAAGTATGGGTTTGCAAAGGAGAGGCAGAGTGTTGGGTTTTGTTTCTGTGAAACTGAAAGATTGTTTCCAGATTGTTGCTCAGTATCTTATTAGAGATGGTGAAATGCAAAGAATCGTGTAGGAACCAAGTGTGCAAAACCTGTACACATCATTACTGTGAGATTTTGAATGGTGGATAGTTAGGATTTACAAAAGCAAGCGCTGTAAAAACATGTTTTATGCACTGTTTATCAATATACTGTACTATACTATATTATCTCATTATGGTTATATTTTTGAGGGGTTTATGCCTTTTTTGTTAATAGGACATGATATAATAGGAAAGCATAGGGAAATGAGATTGGCAAAGGATTGCTTACACTACTGTGTGCAACAGAGCAGGAACTAACGGTCTTGTATTTTGTATATATAATAAATCACACGTTGTTCCTTAACTGTGCCTCAACAACTGTACCAGTGAAATATCACTTGTTTTGCTAAAAAATATGAAGACCAAAATATCAAAACTAGTGGGAGGGAAAATATTTGAATGTATAATGCAGGTGGTTCTCGTCCGTGACCCTCAACCTTCAAGATTTTGAAGGATGAAAATGACAGGAGCTGCTAAATAAATGAGCTGCAAACTTCTCAAACAGGAATGGTGTTAGGAGAGCTGCATGGAGACTGACTTCAGTGTCTTTCTTGATCAAACAAGGCCCTCTGCTGGTCATATTGATACATAATTTTAAAACTTAAAACAACTGTTTTCTATGTGAATATATTTTAAATGTAATTTTTCAGCACCATTACTCCAGTCTTCAGTGTCACATGATCCTTCAGAAATCATTCCATTATGCTGATTTGCTGCTCAAAAACATGATGATTATTATCAATGTTAGTTGTGCTGCTTAATATTATTTTGGAAAGAGTGATGCATTTTTTATGATTATTTTAGAACGTTATGAATGTCATTTTCTCTAGTGTAAATTACACTTAGATTTTTTTTTTCTATAATGCAAAGACATTTATTTTAAATGTTCAAGCAACCAATACTTTCTAGATTCAATGTATAGGCCAACATCTAAAATTCATTGGAAGACAATCAAACAGTATTCTGAAAGTTCTTCAACAACAGTAAACACTCTTTTGAGCCAGATCTTACGTAGTCACACTTATTGTGCATGCACACACCTCCTCAAAAACAAAATCATGGCGACGAATGTGCAAGGTAGATAGAAAAGAGAGACAGCACTGCAGTGGGAGAGAGGTGTTATGTGGGCCCCTTCGGAGCCCAGCTGAGGCAGAGTAACAGGGTTTCTCCTGCTGACGTCAGCACAGTCCGTGTAAACTCCGCAGTCTCTAGGGAAGGAAACAGAGAGAGCAAAAAATAGCCAGAGGGTGGAGGGAGAGCGGGCCACCTAGCAACCCCTCGTCCTGCTGCCATGGAGAGCAGAGGAGACTCAGGGATTCCCTCATCTAGGGTTCACACCCGCCCACGTCCCAGGAATCACCCCACACACCGTGGGACTGCAGCAGTAATGAGATTCAATTACTGCAGAGCCTTATGTAACCAGCTAGGGACATGTTATCACCAGTGCACACACACACACACACACGTTCGGTCATGCAAACACATGACGAATGCAGTGAAACACGAGAACTTTTGCTTAAGGTAGAGTTAATATTAAAGGCACTTTATAAGTATAAAAACAAAGGCATTCTGTAAAAGAAGCTGCTATCTTTGCACACAGAAAAGTGCTAATTAACTTAACATGTAACATGTCATGTGAAGCTAATGTGTGCACTTGTGAGACAAACACGACTTGAAATGTGCCTGACTGAATGCGTTATTCATTATTTCCCTTTCATTCTGCTTCCTTGTTTATTTGCAGTTAAACTGGTTTTAATTGGTAAAGCTAATTAGCTTTCTCATTACAGAGATGTGAGATACACACCATCAATAACATTCATTACTGCTCACTAAAGCTCTTGCTGCATGTCATTATCGATTAACTCCCTCAGTTTACAAAATGATATTATTGGATGACTTGCTCCACCTAGTGACATTGCGTAGTATTGGTCTGTGATAATATTTCTATTAAAACTTGCACATGACCACTACAGCCGTGATCTATGACAAAAACAAGACTTCCTTTAACAATTACTCTCTCAGGGGTCTGCGACAACATCTAATGCCATGAGGTGTTTTCAATTATGGAGATGACTATCAGGTGTCAGTTTGTGCCCTGTTTTATTTAAAGAACAGGGATCTATCAGTGTGATCATGTCTGTGCAAGTGAATCATGGCATGAACAAAGGAGGACCTCAGAGTTGCTGTTGCTCATCAGACTGGAAAAGGTAACAAAGCCATCTCTAAAGAGTTTGGACTCCACAAAACCACAATCAGACAGACTGTGTACAAATGGAGGAAATTCATGACCACTGTTACCCTCTCCAGGAGTGGTCCACCAACAAAGATCACTCTATAAGCAAGATGTGTAAAAGTCCACAAGGTTGCAAAGGAACCCAGGGTAACTTCTAAGCAAGTAAAGCACATTCTCACATTGGCTAATGTTAATGTTCATGAGTGCATCATCAGGAGAACACTGAAAAACAATGATGTGCATGGCAGAGTTGTAAGGAGAAAGCCACTGCTCTCTGAAAAGAACTTTAAAGAGCACTTTTTCAACAGTGTTTCAAGTTAAAGGGAGCTAAATAGACAGTCATGTTCGCCTGAGGAGGTAGCCATAGCAACATCGCTCGAGAGCGTTGAGTATTTAAAGGTAATTGTCAAAGCATAAATAGCCAACTGTCATCAGTTAATTACAGATTTACCCATTACCAATATTTCACAGAAACCTTCAGTCTTTAAATCCTTTAGTCTTTAAGAATTTGGCATTTCGCTAAAATTGCAGAGGCGCCATAAAACATTCTCACTGCACGAGACTGAAGGTCAACCGATTGTCTTCTCAAATACTGTAAAACTGTGAAATGTGTGTCTGCTAGACTGCCAAAATATGGTTTTGTCAGCTTTTAAGAGTACACTAGAATACATGTGACCTCAAAGCTAACAGGCTTGGAGTTTTGTGGGTGTTTTAATTTACATGTTATGGAGTAGTAATATTATAGATAGTAATATAGAGTAATATTCAATCTATCATTCCATTTAAACTCACAGTGTTGCTATTATGAAATTTCTTTAGTTAAAATATGGGCAAATAAATACACTGATGCGCCACAAAATTAAATCCCCCCCAAAAAAAGAAAGACAAAAGAGCACTGCTCTGATGCATCAAAGCATGGTCTCACAACACCAGATGGAACATACAACCCTAATGTACACAAATGATAAAAAAAAAAAAAATAATAAGTGATAACTGACTGATAAAAAAAAAAAAAAAATCTAATTTGAAATGTAATGCAGGGAATTCTGGTAATGTCAATTTACGATTATTTACTGTAAACTATACATTATTTTTCCCACTTCCAAAAATGGTATACTACTGTAAAATTACTGTAATGTCCAATACAGTTTTTCACTGCATAGAGGAATTTACCGTTAACTATATAACAGGATTTACTGTAGCATTTTTAGTGTTTTACTGTTAAATTCATGGTCATTTTTACAGTGTAGCTAGATGACCTGTTGCATTTATGTATTGTTAACATTTAACAACTAAATTCGAAAATGTAAGTATTCCTTTTAATAATAATGATGCATCATTCTGCACATGCTAAACTTTAATGTATGACATATTTCATATAACTATATTATATCTAAATATAACCCTTTAAATTCTGAAGCTGTTTAAGATTGAGAATTTATAACTCCTAAACTAAAACAAAAGAGAGAGGAGTTTATCCTCCAGTGAAAAACTGAAGGCTGATATTGAATTATGGTTGCTGTTCATGCAGCTAAAGGTTGCACAGTTATTACTCTTGTACAGAGGGCATATGGGTATTCTATAACTTTATAAGCAGACATAAGAAGCAAAATGAAACATCTTTATGTCCCTCAAAACCACCGGAGTAACAAATAAATAAAGAATGGAGCTCTGCTGGAGGGTTGCCAGATACAATTGCCTAGTAAATTTCACCTGGTATCCTTTTTCAAATGAACAGAGTTTAAAAAAAAAAAAAAAAAAAATTAAATACATAAAATTAGAAGAGGAAAAAGAATCAAAAGTTGTTAAAACTAGGTACTAAATGACAATTAAATGAATAATCCATTAGGTATGTAATTGCATTTTATTGGATAATAATTCAAGGTCAGTTAGTACACACTTAGCAGCAATCTCTTTCTTTTTCATTCTTTTAATATATTAAGAGCGTTGATAATTGGCACAAACAATATATTAATGTTGACTATTCTCTCACAGCTCAAATCTGTATGCAATAATACCAATTTCCAACACATTACAGAAAATAGAAAAGAAAAATATGTTCAATTTGTCATGTCTCACTCAGTGTGGGCCTTGGTGAAAAAAAAGAGAAAACAAAAACAAAAACCCTTGTTCTTGTCATTTTTATTTATGCAAATAAGAAATACCGAACAAAGGGGAGAAAGAAGCGAATAACAGTATGGAACAAAGAAAGAATGAGAAGTGAGACTGACTTGTCATTTCTGTGTGGGTTGGTGAACATCAACCACACTAGCATTTAATTAAAAGAAAAAAGATCTCAAATAAAGATTCTTTTAAAAACTGAATTACTCAAGAGACTGAGACACAGAAAATGTCAAGTTGCCAATCAGCAACCCCGAATTAAAGATCATGATGATTATGACGACAGATCTGTTATTTCTAAACCGTGTTTCTCCACAGAAACATCTATTTGCTAATAACTACTAAATGTAAGTCTGACATATATTTTGCACTGTTAAAATGATCTGTAAAATGATAATCAGTCCTTCTCACACGCAACTGTCCATTTTTCTTTCCAAGACCAAATAGCCCATGACTCATGTTTATACAAAAAAAGGCAGAAACTCGTGAATTAAAACATCACAAATATGCACAGAACAAACATCACTTAAAAAAAAAAAAAAGTTTCTGTACATCGTACCCTACTAAAGTGACAAACTAAATGTAAACTTCAAAAAATAAATGTTTAACTTAAAAAGCCTATTAAAGTAAGGCAGAAATTTTGTACAGTGAATAGTATTATACAACTGAACATGTTTCAGGAAAATTTCAGCTAATTAACAGACTGATTTAAATACATTATAATTCAAAACCATTCCCCATCCATGTGTAATCATTCAATCTGACAGGAAGAGCACTGTGCGCTTTTCCTGTACAGCAGCGCCACCTACCAGCTCTCAGTAGTATTGCATGTAGTAATGCAAAACACAGTACTTCAAACTGCAGTTGAAGTTAAGATCAGGAAACTCTGAACAGCTGTGCTGGGAAACACAACTGCCCACATCTGGATTTAGGGCTACATGCAGTTTCAAACTTTGTTCCAAGGATCAAAAAAAAATTGCGTTTTAAAAAAGGACCAGAGGGTTTGAAGCCAGCATATTTTCCAAAAGCCCCTTTTAAGATGATTTTCAGCAATGAGGGTTGACCATTTCACCACAATGAATAATCTGCCAACTCTCAGCGGATGCTATGCTTTGCGTTGCTCTAACCGAGTCTGTTCGCCACTTTATTACAAACTGATATGGAATATTTAAGTTCGCTAAGCAAGCCACAACAACAGAAAGCCAAGAACAGACTAAAAATCTCCAGTCTTCAGGAACAGATTACTCAAGACAGAGGGATCTTGTTCTTTACTAGCCAACATGTGATTCTGTTTTCATCTTGCACCCTACCAAAACACCAGATGACACCTGCTATCTCATCTACCGCTTGTATAAATGTCTTATAATGTTTCATCACGCTACACGAATGTAAAATTAGCACAAGGGACAGCTTATGTGCGCAGAACGCCTCCAGCCTCAGCTGACAAAAGCACTATTAATGGCGAGAGCGTTTGAGTGCCTGCAGCTTCCAGTAGACATCTGACCTCTTTGATCATGAATATTCACAACAAGTCTCGGGCTCGGGATGTTCGGTGACCCGGAATGAGAACAGAACTGCTCTGGGCGCCTCCAGATCTCTCCACGGATGCTGTAAATCAACTCTATTCATTTAATAACCCGATTTTTCTGTTCCCGATTCTTGTTCGTCCCATAGTGTGTGTCCTACATGCTAAAAAAGGGAAATTGGCCTATAATATGAAAAACATGAAGCTCTGGCATGGATTCTGTGGTTATAAGAAACAGTGGGCTCTGACGTGTCGATATATGATCATGTGCAGGCACTGCTTTCTGATCTTATGCTTTTGAAAATATTCAGGCCTACAGAGAAAAATACAAGACCCAGCCTTACTTGAATCACACACAGGAGTGATAACAGAGAAAATGAATGCATGAAGCCAGACGTCTTAACTTCTTCACTGCATTAAACCTACTAGAGGCGATGCATTTTAGTTTATGTGTGTTTCTGCGGTTGTAAGAACGTATCTGTAAAAGCGAAGAGCACTAATGTTAGTATGGGAAAGCACGTGAATGTGTGTGTGTGTTGTCCAGGGATGGATAAACGCAGTGTGACTCATGGTAATTCAGCATTGTTGTTGGCCGTGGTGGTGGTTTTCTTCTTTGTCGGTTTCTTCACTGTCTTGGTGGTCTGCTGGGGATGACAGCAGGATGTGGTGGTAAAGAAAAACAAAAGAAAGGGAGAGAGTATTAAAACCTTTTACGGCTATAACAAAATCTTCTCGAGCAACTGGATGAATGCAATTCAGTAAAGGCATAAATGCAAAAAATAAACCGGAATCTCTCAGTCTGCTTTACATTCATGGTGGGCTGATGTAAAAGACTGAAGTGCATTCAGAAAGTATTCAGATGGCTTTGTTTTGTTATGTTGCAGCCTTAAGCCTCGTACACACCGGGACGATTATCGCTGACGTTTTTCGACATGTCTTTTGTTTTCATACCCAAGTGATTTTCGCTAGTGAACGCGCAAATTCACTCCCTGACATTAGATAGCGCTTAATGAAAAACAGAAATACGGTACACATCGAATCCTATTTGATCTGCAATTCCTCTCCATAACAACTCCCTCTTATCGAGTGTTTGTCATAAAGCCCTTTGTGTTCAGACACCAATAAGACCAGCACCTCTACATTCATCTTGCCTCGATGCTTCTTCTTGGTCTTGGTCAGGTATCAAGTGTGCTCGGCAAGACCGTTTTGTGCCTGAGCACCACCAAGTTGTGTTTTACTATAACTTCAGCAGCTCCAGGCACGTGAACAAAAGCGCCAATCTCATTGGTTGGCCAGTTTTAAATGCGGCGCATCAAACCGAAACAAAAAACGAGCCCGAGGCGTTTTTTTTTTTTAATTACGCTTTTACGCCATGCGTTTTGCGAGTCGGTGTGCACACTCACATTGGTGCCCTTTGTTTAGTCACGAGGCGTTAAACGTCGGCGATAATTGCGTGCTATATTCATCCCGGTGTGAACAAGCCTTTAAGGTGCAACACATAATTGCAGTGAAATTTAACAGTCCTTAATATCGATGACAAACTTGAATCGATTTGGGGAATAAAATGTGTGTGGAATTCTCAACTTTACACAAAATTCCAAATCACATGAATTCCTACTAAAATTACTGAATCTTGGATATGACATGCGGGAAAAAAAGTTAAAAATTTAGTAAACAATTTATTCTCATGACTTATTAATACGCCAGTTCAGTTTACTAATTTACTGCCTCATTTTAGTAAAATCACGAGTATGTTTTACTAATACTTGCGAGTTGAGAAAAGGCCACTTGCTGCTGTTATGAATAAAGTATAACAGGACTGTGATGGGGGTAAAGTCTGTTGCCAAAGAGGGTGCAGTATGACATTCATAAATTATTCAACAAACAGAATGGATATTCATAAAACAAGGTAATAAATTAGTAGGCCTAAACGGTGCTCACGATTTACTTAAAATGAGGGAATTAATTAATAAATTGTGTACATGATGTGCTTAAAACAAGGCAAAAAGAATTGCTAAATTGTGCTCATGATTTAAAACGAATAGATGAATTAATAAATTGTGCTGTCGTATTAGTAAGTTGTGGGAATGAATTGGAATTTGTGGCCACAATATAATTTTTACCCCCATGCATTTCATCTCTGGGGCTCCATATAAAATGTCTGGATTTCACCTTTGAAAATTTCCAGAACAACAGTAAATGTGAACGAACTTTTATGGTAAATTGCTTTAAATTTTATATATATATTATATTATATTATATATATAATTTTTTTTTTTTAAATCTAAACTCCACAACCCATTATTAAAAAATGACAAAGCAAAAATCACATTGGCAAAAGTTTTCATAATAACCTTAACTGAGTACTTAGTTGAAGAACTTTAGGCAGGGATTACAGCCTGAAGTCTTGTTGGGTATGATGCCACAAGCTCTGTATAATTGGATTTGGTGAATCTTCTCTGCAGACCATCTCGAGCTCTGTCAGGCTGGATGGAGGCCATTTGTGGACAGCTATTTTCAGATCTCTCCAGAGATGTCTGTTGGATTGATTGGATGTTTGACTGAATGTCCCGTGACTGGGACATTCACAGCGTTCTTTTTAAGCACTCTTGCATTTTCTTAAATCTTAAGATCACTGTCCAGTTGGAAGGTGAACCCTCGGCACAGTCTGAGGTCCTGACTGCTCTGGACCAGGTTTTCAAGGATATCTTTGCTGTGTTCAGTTCATCTTCCACCTTCCCTATTACCTGACTCTGAGAAACACCTCCACAGCATGATGCTACCACCTCCGTTAAGACAGTACTGCACTGGTTCCTCTGGAAATGAAGCTTGGAAGAGAGGATTGTCAGAGCAGATAATCTTGCTTTTCTCAGTATGGAAGTCCTTTAGGTGCGTTTTTGTAATTTCATGTGTCATGCACTTTCATTTGGCCGCTCTCCCAAAAAGCTCAGATTGGTGGAGTGTCAGAGCGAGGTTGTCCTCCCATCTCCAAACATGATCCCTGGAGCTCAAGCAGAGTGATCATCAGGGTCTTGGTTACCTCTCTTACTCTTATCTGCTAGTAGCTCAGCTTGGTTTTTCCGAACTTCTAACCTTTAAGAATTATGGAGGCCACCGTGTTCTTGAGAACCTTCAATGCAGCAGAATTTTTTTTGTAGTCTTTTACAGATCTGTGTCTCAATTTTTGCTTTGTCATTACGGGATGTGGAGTGTAGACTGAAAAAATAATTTAAAGCATTTGAGCACAAGGCTGCAAAAAATTAAAAAAATAAAATAAAATAAAATTAAGGGGGCCGAATGCTTTCTGGATGCATTTCAAAGAACTTTTCAGAAAGTTGGCTTATTTTTACTGCGTCTTATTTGAACAGTTTCAGAATTCTCCACATTGCTTTAGAAGACTTACAATGGAATACAGTGCACAAGATGTCTAGGCCAATTAAAGCTGCAGTGCATAACTTTTTTTTTATTTTATTTTTTTTTTTTATTAAAAACTATCCGAAATTAATTTGAGCAAGTACATAACCAGCCATTGTCCAAAACTACTGCCTTACCTAAGCCTGATTCACAACGGTAAGCTTATAATAATGTTTTGTAATTTGAGTGGTACTGGTAGGAATTCGCAGGAAATGCTGCATCATTACGTCACGTCTGTAAACATAAAGGAGTCCCTGCTAGTAAGCTATAATCGCATGTGAGGATCCTGCAGGTGGCGGATCATTTATAGCCTTTTCTCACAGCAGCTGGTATAATTGAACTTATCATTTTTATGGCAGATTGTATTCCAGAAAGTATTATATGTTTATGAAACACATGGGACTGAAATTAGAATACGAGAAAACAGGTTATTAAAATCTACATGTAACACTAATATAGACCACATACACAGTCACGCAATGCTGATGTTGTTAACATTAA
Organism: allo-octoploid hybrid of Carassius auratus x Cyprinus carpio; assembly: GCA_024542945.1. Lineage (NCBI taxonomy): Eukaryota > Metazoa > Chordata > Actinopteri > Cypriniformes > allo-octoploid hybrid of Carassius auratus x Cyprinus carpio. The sequence continues at coordinate 20,599,049 of CM045042.1, forward strand.
CATTTTGAAAACAAAGTATAACAATAATAATAATTTGCACGGTTTGATGTGATATGAGCTAACCGATCGTTAGATTTAATCACCATTGGTAATGCAATTTATTGCAATGCTTTTTTCCTCAGTTGGTCAGAACAAAAGTGGCGGACTTGTTACTTACTTGATGAGATGACAATATACGCTGAAAATTCTTATTTGGGTCATACTTTCAAGATTTAGAATCTATGATTCCTAAGTTCAGTGAATAGCCACACATACTCCTCAAAACATTAATCCACATTGAAGAGCTGTGCCGATGCACAACTCACATAAAGAAGATCATTCCGCAAAAAAACTGCAATTGCAGGTTTCAAACAGAGATGGCGACAAAGATGCAAAACTTATGGACTGCAGCTTTAAGGTGTTTTTTTGTTGTTGTTTTTTTAATTTTGTAGAAAAAGAGCAACATGAAAATTCTGCTAAACATGTATTTTGTGTTCAATGGAAAAACAAAACAAAACAAAAAAAAAACAACAACATGCCAATTGTTTTACTTTACTTTTTTTTTTTTTTAGGTAAATCCCTCAGGAAAGAAAAAGATATATTAGGGAAAGGTACAGGCAAATAATAGATGATGTTCTAGTTGTTATAAACATTTCTGCTTATCTGAATACTGAATCTTCCAGCCACAATCAATAAATGCTTGCAAACAGCCCCAACTGTCACAACAAAACCAAGTGTTTTAAATAATACAGTATCAAGACACCATCAAGTCCATTTTCTCATACTTCCACCCTTGACTGTTTTACAACACACTGTAATGCTGTACACTTAAAAAGTCTAAATACATCATTCTTGTCTAATCAGTGAGTGCCTATGAGTTAAAAAAAGGGTTGGGGAAGAAACAGCAAATGAGTTGTGTACCTCTGTCTTGGCAGCGGCTGGTTTCTTGGCTGCTCTGACGCTTGCGGTGCGTTTAGGGGGTTTATCTGCTGCATCTTCATCTGAATGCTCCGTCCTGCTATCTGACTGGTCATCAGAGCGAGAGCTGTGCTGTGATTCGTTGTCAGCCGGTATGGGTGTGGCACGAACTGAAGAAAATAATAATAATTATAATAATAATTGAGACGGTATAGGCATATTAGGCATAACATGTGCTATACTGGGTTTTTTCCTTCTAGATGTGCAGCTGCCACGAATGTGACATGTTGCTATTTGCTTTTTTTTAATTTGCGATAAACTATTAGATTTTGAGTAGGTCTCTAAGGCTACATTTTCACCACAGCTGAATGTCGCTCGAGTCACATTTTGGATTTTTCACCCAATCTGAGATTTTCAATTTAGATCGGGCCACTTTAATATGTGAAAATACATTGCATATATATTTTAAAATGTAAAGCTTTAAAAAAAAAAAAAACTAAGTCAGATAAACAACATTAGGGCTGTCAAAAATAATGTGTTCATAAATACAACTAAAGCAGCATCTGTTGTTTTATTTTCCCCTTCCTTGAAAATATATTTTTGAATACTAATTTGAATGTTAGGTTTGATATCATTACAGAAAAATGTGTGAATTATTAGTAAATGTTTTTAATCGATTAACAGCACTACAAAAGATCAATGAAGTTATATTAGGAAATTTTGTTACAATACAATACAAAGTTTAGATCTTGGCCTGTTTAGACCAGTATCTAATACAAGCCACGTTAAGGTCATGTGAATGAAATCAAATGCAAGCATCAAATGCATGCGGTGTGATCACTAGCTCTCTGGCATTGCGGTGTGAACAGACTCTCTGGCATTTAAAGCTTGCCAGGACTCATTCAAAGCCTGAAACACAAAGACTTCTTTATAAGAGCCTTTTGCTTGTCCGTTCACAATGTATCATTGACGCCCTGTAATTCAACGAAGCCTAATAAAATCAGTACCCGTCTCATTATTTAAATGATCACCTCTCTGTGGAAGTTGGAGTGATTCTACCACAGACTTTCTTTTGTGTGCTGTAAAGCCTCTCATGAGGGTCATGACCTTCAGTGACTTGCGAGTCTCGTGACTTCACGGATTTGAAGAGGTCAAACTCGACTCTTGTCCTGAACCGCTTAAATGAGTGCTGAAACTCATCCAACAAATGCAAAACAGTGTGCAGTTGCGTATGAGCAAACCCCAGCAAACTGCCCCTGCTGTCTCTCGGCCAGTAGGCAGCTGAATCACATGCTGGTCACATCAGCATCAGCATTAGAAACAGCCCGAGACAATGGCTGCCTTCAGAGCGGCTTTCAATGAGTCAGCAAACACACACACACACACCTCACTGACCTGCTTGTGTGTGTTTGAACAGGACAGACTATTATAAATATAAGATGTATTCAAAGTGATATTTACTAGAGTGATCTGTCGCTATAGTTACAGGGATTAAAGAAGCAGATTTACTTTGGTTTCTTCCCTTTGGTTATTTTTCAATCGCCACTTGTCTGTACATAGAGCATTAGATTTAGGGAGTCACACCTGTTAGTAAATACGGTTGTTGAAAGCACTGTGGGAATGCAGCCTATTAGGTTTTATTCCAAAAAGTTTGAGTCTGTTAGGAGGGCAGCCGTGTGTACGTTACCTGTGCGCGTGACTGTTTTAGCCCGAGGTAGCGTGGCGGCAGTGTGTGTGTCGTCTGCACCGTCCAGCTGCAGCTCGTCTTCGTTCTGAATCAGAGTCAGATCCTGCATGCTGAAACTGCGCAGCTTCTCTGATAACACACCCTGACCCTGCAGTTCAATAACACAAAAGATTCAAATATCACAACTGCATGCTCTTATTCTAGGCATGCCACAATTATACTGTACTTGTACATATGACAATAAAGTTCTTTGCACTGTTTGAATAAAAGACAAATGTGTATTGAACAGTGACCCTGCCCTACACTTTGCAAAATATATAAAGATATGTTTTTTCTCAACGTATAAAAATAAACCTGCTCTTCACAATAGCACCTAGCAATCTCAGTAATAAAGATTTTTTTTTTTTTTTTTATGCTGGTCAGAACTTTACTTACCCTGAATATATTTCCATTGGCCCCACCACAAAACAAAAGTTTAGCAATTCTTTATATATATATATATATATATATATATATATATATATATATATATATATATATATATATATATATATATATATAAAATTATTCACTAATGTTCAAAAGTAATACTTTCATGAATTAAGGACACATTAAATTGTTCAAAAGTGTCAATGAAGACATTTATAATGAGATAATGAAAAAGACTTCTATTTTTGAACTTTCTATTTGTCGAATAATCCTAAAAAAAATTTACAAAAATATTAAGCAGCACAACTGCATTAAACATTGATAATAAAAATAAGAAATGTGAATATATATATCAGCATATTAGAATGATTTCTGAGGATCATGTGACTCTGAAGACTGGAGTAAAGATGCTGAAATTTTAGCCCAGGATTCTATCACAGGAATAAATTACATTTTTTTTTTTTTTTTTTTTACAATTCTTACTGTTTTTACAGTTAATTATTTTAGCTAAATTAATTTGGAGCCCTGACCCTCAAATACACACTTCATCTAACCCAGTGACTTCACCTTTGTGGCTGCTGTGACTGCTGCAGTGGCAGCAATATTGAGTCCTCTCTTCCCAAAGCGCATCATGGTCTCATAACTGCGGTCTTTAGCCTGGGTTATGTACTCATCAATTTCCTGTAACACACATATACATCAAACATGACAAATCCATTACTCTGCCTCAACAATCTGATTGGTGAAGTGTTCAGGAAACTGTTTGAAAACAATTTTTGCAAACCGGTTTGAAGATGCCAAAAATGTAATTTAGAGTCATCTTTAACAATATTTTGATTACATTCAATGGGGCAAGTTGTATCAGTACCTTTTCTTTATTGGAGAGTGTGGGGTGCACAAACTTGCGATACAGCACACTGGAGCCCTTGGTGTATGGGGACAACAGCCAGATAACAAAGGCAATCTTCAGCTCAAAATAAAATGGAAACCTGGAAAATGAGAGGTCAGCATTTAACAATTACATCAATAAAAGTTACATGAAGTTAATAATCATTAACAATAGGGTTCAAGATGATAAATACACTTATACGCTTCACATAAAAAATGTGAAAAATCAAATGTATATAGCGTGATAACGAATATATCTGAAATGGTCTAAAAACATTATTAACACTTGACTGACCAAGAGAGAAGCATATCTGTGATCGTCTCTGCTGTTGTGAATAACGCAAACACTATCCAGTACATCATCCATTTCACCTGAGGATGGAAACAAACACAGATGTTATAATCAAGCATGTGTGTGCATGACATCAGCATGTATCAGGTCACATGTTCTTGCTGAATATAGCCTTATGAAAAACCCTACACTGCCAGTTATGTCTCCATCTGTACTGCCATTTTGGGTAACTATGATAGGACACATCACTATGGTCATCTAAAACTCCTTTTGCATTTATAAATTCATCTCCATAAGACAATAGAAGAGGTTATACAATGTCCAAACTGTCTTTACTAAAAATCTCTAAATGAATGGAAGGCGGTGCTTTTTGTAATACAGATGACAGAGATGCTAAAAATGGTGTCTGAGGGAGCAAACTGCTGCCCTAGTGGTTTCCATAGCAACCACTAACCTGAGACTCCAAGATAGAGATATATATATATATATATGATTTTATTATTAATATTATTATATGGGTGTTTATTCACAAGGGCTTTCCTGAGCAATCTCTTTTAAAACATATATAATTTTGGCACTTTCCATGTATAGGGTACAAACTGTTTTTTCGTTATTGTTCCTGTGGTTCTTTGTTTTTGTTTTTTTAAAGAGCAAATCAATTTTACTAAAAGGGTTAATAAAAAGTCAAATCAAAATTTGATAAAAGGGTTAATATTTATTATAATAGTATATAATATACTATAGATAGATAGATCGATAGATAGATAGATAGATAGATAGATAGATAGATAGATAGATACAATGCAAATAATATTTTTTTATATTTTTAAATTATATTTTAGTGCTGTTTTTTTTTTTACCCTATTCATGAGAAGTACACTGTATTAATGAGTGAACTGTTTTGGTCTATTGTAATATATATATATACATTAACTGGACATTAAGAGGAGTATATTCAATCCTGCCGGATAACATTACAAAAGAGTCAACTTTCAGGCTAACTGAAGCCATCCTGAAATACTCACATACTCCTTGACGTTTTTCGTCTTCACAGCCTTATAAGAGGAATAGGCTGGGTAGAGGGTCCCGAAGGCCAGGCTGCAGAGAGAAAAGACACACAACCCATCAGACACAGACAAGCTCATCACACCATCACCTCAAGTTAAAGCACACAATTATGACACTTAAAGGGCTGTTTACAGTAAGTGTTAAAGGTAAGATAGATATCTCCAGTTCATTCATATCCAACAAGAACAGAAATAAATCAGTTTATAAAATAACACATCCAATATACTGGTGGCTGATCAAAATATTCAGAGCTGTACTTCAGTGAAAAGCAAACCCAGAAAACTTATCCCGGTCAACACTAGCCCTACTGTACACACACAATCATGCCTGATGACGTTACTGAGAGCAAACACTCTGAATCTGAGAGCCATTAAAAGTGAATCATTTATGAAAGGGAGTCGGAGCGCACAGAGACGGAGGTACACACAAAGGGACCAGATTAGACGCAGAAGCCCCACATGTGCAGCATGCACTCGTTCACTCGGGCTCCCACACACACAAACATGCCGTTTTGTGCTGATGTGACAAAAGCTGAACGCCCTGCAATGGCTGATCCAGAGGTTGTCAGGACACAGGACAGACCACACCCACCCACTGAATGCACTGCAGACAGCTGGCATGAGTGCGTCCCAATGTGTTCTGTGCCTACAGGCAAAACCACAGTTTTCATGGACTGCTCAATTTAGAGATTTTGGGCTATTTGGCTTTCCATACAATATTGAGTTTGAGACAAATGGGGAAAAAAACAATTCAAATGATTCCAATTTTTTCCAAAAATTATTGTACTTTATCTATTTGCACTTGTAGATTTCAATTACAAATATGTTTAAAGGCCATTTTCTTCAAATGGGTGTTTTTTCATACACTGAGACAAAACTCTCCACTTCAGCAGGGCTTTACAATTTTATTCCTATCGATATTCAGAAGGTTTTTACAGAAGAGGTTGCTTATATACAATCTGCCTCATTTTACACAATTTTTATTCCTAAAATTAGTGGATTTTTCTGGCAGATTTATAGAGTGATGAAATTAGATCCAAGATGCCCTCTGTAAAATTTGTTGACTCTAATACAGTATGTTGAAAAAATAAAAAGAGAATTTTGAATGTGGCTTTATTTAATGTTCTAATGTATCTTCTGAAATGTATGCAAATGCATGTATGCATTAACATAACATTTCAGAAAACTCGTAAACAACATTTCAGAAAACTCAGTTTGCAATTCTTAATTACTAAAGACAATGGGGAAGTATAGTGATATCTATTAGTTGTATATTTTTACCCTATTCACCTGCGGCGTCTTGCCTTTAAAACATGGTACTTATGATGCATTATATTCAGTAAATGGATACTGTGCACTGTATGTAATGCATAATGAAGCATGAGGACAGCAAGGCAGTCTGGCGCGTGGCAGACCACATGCCCGCTGTCCCATTTGTTAGCCCGAATCCCATAATGCATCTGCTTGCCACAGTTAAAGCCACAGCAAAGAGCATTCCATGAGATCAGCAAAATCATGATAATGATACTTGATGTTTGTTTCTAATGGCCTAGATCAGGGCCAACAAAGTCATAACAACAAATTAAACCTCTCCCATTTGTGCCCAAGCAGTCTTTGGATTAATATGACCTGCACATGCATTGTGGAGCAAGGCCTGAGCGCTTGATGTAATCAATGAATCGGACGGTTAGTAATCTGAATTGGCAGACTGGGTATGATCCAATGCGAATCAAAGTCACCTGACTGTAAATCCCACTAGGAACCCATCTGAGACCCAAACATAACAAATGTATGTAGTCAGTGGATCAGATTGGCCTCCTTTACATTACATTACGTAACATTAACCAGCAGGGACAAATCATCAAGGCAGGTAGGCCTTCTTGCAGAAAACCCCTCATCAACCCATCTCAGAAGTCACAGGTTAGAGTAAGTAATTTAAAAATTAACATTTGATAGTATGGTGACATCAGCATATAGAGGAGATGATGTGATGGGTGTGTAATATGCACAACAGCTGTTATGTTTAAAACCTGCCAATATGTTTTTAAGCCAAAATCCATATTTCTTATTCTCTATTGATGTGTTTGGTGCATTAAGGCACAATATCATACACAGGGCATTTTGCTCTGTGAAAATCGTGCACACAACAAGCAATACAAATGTGAGCCCTCGTCTGGATGAAGTCATCGCTTTGTTTTATTAATTTAACCCTTTATGTAATTTGTAAGAGTAGCCGAGTTGATTTAAATCCCTCTAAATATGAATAATAAAGCATTCTAATTACAAAATAGCAGAAATATATTCTATTTTCATTGAAAAGCGTCATGTATCCGCAGCAACACACAACCCAAACACGCGCGCGCGCCGCATAAACACTCACACCACCATCCGCGAAATCATCCACGACACCATCTTGATCTCTGCGAGGACTTTTCCTTATTTTAGTCGATTATTCAACATCTCCATTCCGAGCGCAGGAGTGCTGCTGAATATCGGAGGAATCCCAGCGGATCTTGTCTGTGTGTGTCTCAGTGCAGCGAGGATGACGAGGAGCCGCTGCATCTGCGCGCGGTCAGTCAGCCCGCGTCTCTTAAAGGAACAGCGACATACCTGCACCTGCTCCGGTTATTAAAAAACAAACATTCATTTATTGTGTCATTGCTGCCCTCACAAATATTTCACATGGTACCCATAACAAATGTTGTTGTACATACTTATTGTTACTACTGTAAAAGGTTTGCACCAAATCTTTTGAAAGAGGTGTAGGGTTTCATAGGTCAAATTCAAAAGTTTTAATTTGAAACTCAAAATGTTGTAAACCCAGAAGTATGCCTATTAATCTTATATTTTACTATATGTCTGGCCTGCTGACCTTTAAAGCTGTATTTGTGTGAACTGTTGGGTTTACATTAATGTGCAATGTTATATACGGCTGAAACTACAATCAAGCAAAGGCTTTAATAGCTAAATACACTGTCAGCTCAAAAGGCTACACAACATTTGTGTTCATGTACATTTATAGCACATTATACTTTTTGGAGTACAAATACTAGCTCATGCTGACTGGGTGTTATGCAATATATATATATATATATATATATATATATATATATATATATATATATATATATATATATATATATATATATATATATTGTATAGCCTAATATATATTTAAAAATTTTAATATTGTAATACTGCAATGCAAAAAATAATACACAGGACAAACTGTTAGTCAAGACAACATGTGCTTCTGAGTTGCTGTCAGGATAAATGAAAATGTGCTGTCAGACTATTACAAAAATAGTTATATAATTTTTCTGTGGAAACAAAATATGCACATTTATACTATACATTTTTTTCATAATTTTTTTATGGTTATGTTTACTATGATTTTAAATATATGAAATACTTATGAGTGATAAGTAATGACTCAACCTAAAAGACATTTTAAAAATAATCCCCAAAAAACAAAATCTTTGTCAAAATAAATGTGCATTTCTCTCATCCAAATGGAGCGAAAGAGCCTTTCAAGGTAATTTTGTCATTTTTTTCCTGTTGTTTTTATCCAAAATGACTTACAGTCCTTTCATAACAGGCACAGTCTCTCTGGAGCATCAAGCTCACACTGATTTTGGGCACTTTAGCCCCTTCCTTAAACACTTTTCTCTCTCTAGCCTTTTCTGTGCAGCATTAAAAAGCTGGTATAAACACACTGCATATATATAATATTATAATATAGAGCTGTGGTGTTGTTCCGTATGCCAATGTTTGTTACACTGAACACTGCTGTTTTTTTTTTTTTTTACAGTTACAGTCAACAATGTTTCCATGTTGTTTTTGATTGCTTCCATTGTCCTCATTTGTAAGTCGCTTTGGATAAAAGCGTCTGCTAAATGACTAAATGTAATTTATATAACAGCCATTAAAGTTATAATAATGCTCTCTGGAATCACACAAACACATAAAACAAACAAAAACAAAGAAAATTATATATATATATATATATATATATATATATATATATATATATATATATATATATATAATTCTATATTTAGGGGTATATTTCATGTCAGGCAAAAAGTCAGGAAATCAGTATTCTTTTTTTGATAAATAAACTAGGTGGTTGAATAATATATCCCCATTCATATCCCCAATTTATTATTTGGCAAGCTTAAGATCTTATGACTTTTTAAATATGTTAATGAAAATTCATTATTTTGTCAACTGTGTTAAAATGCTACGTCTGATGAAACATGACTTAAGTACCACTTGTTTGATAATATATTTGTTTGAAGATGTTTGAGTCTATTCACCAGAGTTTTTGAGGTTATCTGTCTAACTGATTTGAAAATATGAATCTGATGCTTCATAATGGGCATTCTGTGGGATGCTATCTTGGAGGATGAAACTTTTCTTCAACATAAATCCACAGTATGTTGAATTTAGTGTTATTCACCATCCTTACCCAAGACTTCCATCTCCAGAGATATCCCCATATTTTTTTCTTTTTCCTTTTCTGACAGTTTAGTTCACATTTAAAAGATTTATGGCATTAAAACCACACATAACGCAGTTGACAGACAAAGTAACACAGTTGACAGGACACATTAGAAGAAAAAGAGAAAACTTACTTTAAGAACTTTACTTTTATTCAACAAATGCAAGTACAAGCAATTAATCTTAATTTAACACAAATCACTCTGTTAAATATTATGGTAGGCTTATTTCAAATCATGGAGTCATATCGAATTTATGAATACTCCATGAAATCATTGTAATATCTGTTTACGTTAAGTATGAACTCAGTATCCATAAAGCATTTTAAACACACACATTATTATATTATTATAAAGGTAAATGAAGTTTTACAATGCATCATGACACCTCAAAGGAGTTATACAATAACATAACACTTTATCAGCCATGAGTCATGACTAAGCACAGAAATAGATATATGTCAAATCTATAATATTATATAGGTTTAAGTCAAACATGAGGAATCCTGAATGCTTTATAACCCTTGATAAATGTGAATATATTGTGTTTATAATATTATGGATACTAAGTTCATAAAAGTGTGGCCATGATTAGATCAGTTAAGTTTAGATCAGTTAAGTTTATCCATTATAATGCAAATCATGGTTTTAGGCAATTCCTATGTAATTTCTGTGTAATGACAATAGTTTGTGAATATTTTTTAATTTTTTTTTATCAACAACACTCAGTGTGAGCATAAATTGACACGAATTGCCAACATTGTCAACCAATCCTTGTCAACTGTGATGGGTAACACAGTTGACAGGTAACACTGTTGACATTTCAGTCATTTTAGGGTCTTGTGCAAACTGCTGACCTTGGACTAGTTAGTACATGACCTTGAATAACTTGTTTTTATATTCTTTCTCTACATATTTAGAAATATAACGTGCCACAAGTTCACCAGAATATGTTGATTACACAGTTTACGGTCAGTTAATCTACTCTGTGCATACAATTATACAGATAAAATACTGAAGGAGAAGTTGACTTACCACACCGTTTTCAAATTTCCCTCCAAAAAAGGAAATTACATCATGCCATGTTGGACATGTGACTTTGGAACAAACCATTGCTGATTTATAGGGGGTTTTATGGGGAGTAACAGTTGACATTGCTTTAGATACACAAAATGGATGATTTAATGTAGATGCATGAGCAAAATATTTAAAATACCTTTCTCATAATTTAAATGATTTGATAAATATAAGAAATATATACAGAAAGAGCCAATCTGAAGAGCAAAACCTCACATGTAACAAATCTGACAGCACAAAACAGAAAATTTCAGTATAGAATATGCAATTTTTGCAAGATAAGAAATGGGTATCTGTTGGATTTTTGTATTAAATGAATTAGAATGTCCCCTGATATAAAAGTGATCATTGCTTGAATTGAAAATTTAATGAAATTAGTTAAAGTTGATAGAGTCCATGGACATGACATGTACCCCTAATTATAGAATGACTCAATTAAGCAGGAATTTAATACATCATTTATATATTTAAAAAAAAAAAAAAAAAAAAAAAAAAAAGCGCCTACTGTGGCAACATGGTACTGGAATTCATATAAAGGGATTCATATAAGGGAAACGTTAATGAGGGTAATTGACAAGACACACATGAACATAATGACACTATCAACACGAGACAGAAACTAAGTCACACAGAGAACATGAGGAATGAAAACAGGCCTAGGGTGTGACAGATTGCCCCCCCTCCCGGAAGGGGCGACCCCACACCATGGAGAAGGAAGGAGATGGAGGGATGGCTGGAAACCTGTACAGGTGGAGGTTTGGGCAAAGGACAGAGTCCCGGGAGAAGGATGACCAACAGAGTCCATGGAGTGACAATGGAGGAAGGAGCCAGGAAGATGACAGGAGGGAGCCGGAGGAGGAGCCAGGCGGTACCCAGGCCACAGCTATGCTGGTGGCCCACGGTGGAGCCAACGGAGGTAGGAGCCATGGTGGAGGAAGGGCCGACGACTCCAGGCCGAGGTGGAGACGGGGAGCCGATGAGCCAGGGCGACACCGAGGATCCAGAAGGCAGGAGGAGCCTGACCGTTCCAGAGGGACGAGGTGGAGCCGGAGGAGTGGAGTCCCGAGGCGGCAGATGGTCGACGACAGACCAAGGCAGAGCCGGAGGGACGAGGGAGCCCGGCAGAGCTGATGGACCATCAGGCCATGGTGGAGCCGCTGGGTTGAAGGGCCGAGGCGGAGTCCAGGACTCAGAGGCGAAGACAAGGGATCCTCCAGCCATGATGCCGATGGAGAGTGGCAGACCCGCAGCAAGTCCAGTGCACAGATGGTGGGCTGAGGGTGAACTGAGGGGCTGCCAGGACACAGCGGTGGCAGAGCTGAAGTGGTATCGATGATAGGAGGCAGGAGAGGGAGGCTGGGAAATCCAGGCATATATATATAGTTCAGGGTAGTTAGAGAGCTCAGATGAAGGTGGAAGCAGAACAGGCATGTCTGCATCTATATCCAGATTAATAAGATCCTTATTACTGTCAATAGAGCGCTGCTCACCCTTAGCCACGTTGCAGTGGGCTCTCCGTCAGCAGTGGGATCTGGCTTTTGCTCCACGCAGTGGGGAGATGGTGGGCTGGGCTCTGGGTCTGGAGTGGGGCTAGTGTCGTCCGCGATGTCCACAGTCAGAGGCGATCCACAGGACATCAGCACCCACTTCACAAAGGCGGAGAAATTCCCCAGAGGACCATCTCCGGACAACTGCGCTCTGCACTCGTCATTCAGGCTGGTCTTGTAGAAAGTGCAGAGGCAGTGGTCCAGGTAGTGGGTATGGTTAGCGATTTCCACAAATAGTCTTGTATAATCCTCAAGGGAAAGGCTCCTCTGCTCCAGCAGGAGGAGGAAGACAGCAGGATCAAACATGATGTAAAGAAAAACTTACAAAACAGAAAATAAAATGAGGGGAACACGCCACTTTACTTTTTTAGGGTCCAGTCTTCTGTCCCAGTGTGGTGTGGGAGAGAAGCATGTAAACAAGGAAAATGATGACACAAAGTCTTTAATAATCCACATGGGGTAATCCATAGGGAGAAGGCAGAAACACACGTACACATCAATGAGACCAGACAACCAAACACTGAACAGAATGCAACTTATAAGAGGAACTTAATGAGGGTAATTGACAAGACACACCTGAACATAATGACACAATCAACACGAGACAGAAACTAGGTCACACAGAGAACATGAGGAATAAAAACAGTCCTGGGGTGTGACATAGACATTGTTTTAAGAGACTACACTGACACTCACCGACCACACGGAGCTCCATCCTCTCCTGACGAGACGCCTGTGGCTGCCGGTGAGGAGGAGACAAGACAAGACCAAGAAAAAGAGACAGCAAAAGAAAAGGTTGCGGAGGTTTGCCTCTTTCTTTAGTTGTTTCTCTCCCCACAAATCCACCAAAGCTCAGAGTGAGCAGGACACTGGTGTGTCTCCATCCAGGAGCTGTACTGATGGTAAATCAACATGAACATCTAAAAGTCTATTAATTGTTTTCACACACCACCACCATCACATTATACAAATGCAGATAAATGAGTTTTTCCAACACAGGTGATAAATGTTTTAATAAGGACACACTATAATTTGAAGAAGTTTAACTTAGTAGTTCAAGATTTCAAGTAGGCCTAACCAAAAGTAACTCCTGAATGAAGAATTAATATGAGTATGCAATATATTATAGATATTAGTTGATTAAAGCAAGCTTTTGGTTGATATAGCGGTCTTTAGATCAGATTTCTCTACAGGAGTCTTCTGTACTGTAGAGGACATGATCATCAGGAGTCACATTCCAGTGCTCCTGAAGACCCCTCACTGCAGAGGAGCAACAAATGCAGGACGTCCAGCCTCAAGATCAGGACAGTCCAGTCAGTCCTTCTCATCTGAGACATCTGGACTGGGACAAGATCACGAGGGGCGAGGGTTTGTTTACTGTCACAACCCAAAATATAACACACAACCTCTAAAGGAAGGTTTGTTTTAAATCATATAGCTGCAACTGCGATAATATTTCTTAAGTTTTTTTTTAATTTTTTTTTATTTTAAAGCATTTTAGTTTTAAACATCTGCTTTCCACAGGCCCTCCTCCTCCTCGACCCTGCCTCCCTATTTACAGTTTCACAATGTCCTCTGGGGTCTTAATGCTAACCCCCCCAGCTCTAATCTAAACTAAAATATACCGTCCCCCTATAAGCCCAGCGGGGCACATGAAGCCAGATACCAATGTAACCAGCACCCATAAAGAGAGATGCACCCAGATGTCACACTGACAAGCGTCTTCGCATTCTGTGTGTCTCTAACTGTAGTATGGTAAAGGTAAGTGACTGGCCTTAACATACAGGACACTTGCACTCTTGAGTTTTCTCAACACTGGACATTTAATGAAGATTAATTGCAAAGCCTTGCTTGGTGAGTCTATTCTCAGTTCCCCTCAGGACTGCATACACCAAGTGCAGTTCTCACAAATGATTTACAGTCACGCCACTCCCTTTGTATCTTCTCTATTAGCTTTATTATTATGCTATATAATATATTAATAGAGAAAAATTATTTTGTCTCATTTCATTTGCACAGCAATATATATTCAGCCATGTGTGGCAACTGACAAATATGTATTCGGCGTCACTGAAATATAATATAAACTTAAAAACGTCTGTTGAATGCAGAAAGATATTTTCAAGTATGTGTGTAACTAAACAGTTGCTGGTACCCAATGACTTCCACAGAATTGTTTTTACATACATGTTAACTGTAAGTTGGTAAAGCAGACTGGACAAAGTTATTTGATAGACATGGATACAGCAAAAATTCTCCTTTTGCATCAAGAAATCGAGGTAAACACTAAACACACAATTTTTCAAAAGCTTTAGTTTATTGCAGTGTCATCCATGAACCACAAAATGTCTTATAAAATAAAATAGTAAGCATTAAACAAATAGATAGCCAAGAAACTTATTGTGTAATTTCCAAACAACAGGGCCAAATCATTTCTTGTAAACCTTTATTTTGAAAAAACAAAAATCATACACACTGCTAAGATCAATATATATATTGGTACATATTAATGACCAGTAGTTCTGCAGAACTGGAATTGTTGATTCTTGAATTATGTTCCTCAAAGCCAGTCTAATGCTTGCTGTTAGTGAAACATTAACTAAATGGCATATTACAAAAAACAAAAACAAAACAAAGAACATGTTTTCATCAAAAAGACAAAAAGGAACTTAAAACTAAAAAATAAAAAAAACTTTGGTCTAGTTCCCTTCCATGCTCTTATCCAACTCTCCAGCAAAAGTTGGTGGGAATCTTTTAATTACTGTTGATCCCCATCTTACCTAAAAGCTCTCCTTCATTGAAGAGCACAAAATTAATATTCTCTAAGAAAGAAACCAAGTTCTCATTTTTGTTTTTCCACAGAAGTCATGTAGAAACCCTGTTGTAGGCCTTTTAAAAGAGTCATGTCAGCTTATATCACCAGCTCTCTGAACAGTCCAACAAATTCTAAACGCAGAGAAAAGAACAGGCTTTTTAAATACAGAGAAAAGGATTGCAAAACTAAACAACGCTTTTGTAACACTGATGAAGCAGCATCTTCATCGTTCCAAAACGCTGAGACGTTCCATTATAAACAGCTTGTTTTGCGAGCACACTGGCCTCATCCAAACCCAAATCTCACCCACCCCGAGACCCAATCTCTCTGTGACTTCTCTACCATCAGTTCAACAACTAAGAGCGGCCTAGTTTAGGCTCATGGGCTTTTAATGTTCCCACAGCATCCTTCACGGCATGGTAGATGATGTTCTTCACCTGTGAACGATGGAAATTCAACATTAAATCAGAAAAAATAGCTTGACAAGCATTTATGCTCCCAGCTCACCAAACAGGTTTACATCAGGTTTGGAATGACATATAGAAATACCTGTAGCTTGTCTTCATGGTTAGTGTGAGTGGTGGAAAGGTGGCGGAACTCCTGCGTCAGTCTAAAACAGTGCTTCACATGCTCAGGAGAAACAAAGTCCTCTGCGACCTTGATACAGCTGTACAGGTTGTGCACCTGGGAAAACCAAGTTGAGAAAATTAGTATTTGTGTGTCACATAGGGGTGTGCATTATGTTGTCTACTATAATATCTTAATTGTTATTTTAACAATGTGTCACTTTGCAAAAAATTAATAAAAACATGCTTTGAGAGTTCACACTTTCAATGAAGCCCATCAAAATGCAGTTAGAATGACCCAAAATTCAATATATAATGCCCCTGTACAAGTTTTTGTCTTATATTTCTATATGATACAATTAAGCAATATTATGAGCAAGTGCTGTCTTTCTAAATTTCTGCACGATTGCAAATGTGATACTGATTTTATACAACAGTTTAATAAACAAGATGTTAGTACTGTCAATTACAAGTTCCTGAATTTGACTCATTGACTCATTTATCACGGCAGTAACTTGCTGCTACCAACTGGGAGTTTTGGTTTCATCTTATAACAATTATTAAATTGTAAATGCAGTGTAAATATATCTAAATAATGTTTAAGGTGCAGCTTATGCTCCTCTTCTGCAGTGAAAAATGGATTTTGTTTATATTTATTTTATTTGATTGGTATCAGTCTATAGTGTCTTACTATTCAAATTGTATTAATCGAATAAAGGGTTAGTTCACCCAAAAATGAAAATGTTTCACCCCCCCCCCCCCCCCACGAGGCATCCTAGGTGTATATGACTTTCTTCTTTCAGATGAATCCAGTCGGAGTCATATTAAAATTTGTCTTTGATCTTTCAAGCTCGATCATTGCAGTCAGCAGGTGTTGGATGCATCAGTCCAAAAGAAGTGAAATAAAAAGCGCCCATTCATAAAAAAAAGCGTCTCACACGGCTCCAGGGGGTGAACAAAGGCCTCCTGTAGCGAATTGATGCATTTTTGTAACAAAAAAAAATCCATATTCAAAACGTAATAACCACTTGAATCTAGCTTGCACTCACTGTTGTAAATGGAAGCAGTTCTGGGGAATGACATATGAGGTCAGAAGTGACGCACGCAGAAACGCACCGGAGAGATCAAAACAAAACAACGGTCAAGAATTAGAAGTACAAAACGAGGATTTCGATATAAGCCAAGAGGAGACGGTTTTCCTTTGCTAAAGTAAAGGCCAGGACACACCAAGCCGACTTCAAAGAACTAGCGGCGACGAAAGCCGACTGTGTTGTCGTCTCGCGTCGGCAGCGTTGGACCAAAAAGCTGCGCTGGAATACACTGCACAGACTACAGCCGACGGCAAACTAACATGTGCATTCTGCGCATGCGTGAGAGGAACGAGCTGTTCATATCAGCAGCTATTAATAGTATATATTCATCATTCAAAAGGAGAAACCGAAACAAAGATATACGAGATAAACGCAGATATACGAAACTTAAACAAAGCAGCGCATTTTCAACATGTTGAATCGGGAAAAATGCCGCCGATGTAAGCCCGACGAGAGGAACACACTAAACAAACTAGCCTGACCATCGCTCGCCGTCGGCCCGATGATGGCAAACGGCCAATCGTCGGCTTGGTGTGTCCCAGGCTTAAGGAAACTTCACTTCCTTTGATCCTGTAAACAAATGTTGGTTTTCATGAGACACACCGACGCATGCGCAAAGCTGACCTCATACCTCATGCTCCCAGAGCTGCTTCTGTGTACAACTGTTGGCGTAAGCTAGATTCAAGTGATTATTACGTTTTGAATATGGATATTTTTCTTACAAAAAACGCAATTATTCGCTATAGGAGGACTTTGTTCATCCCCCGGAGCTGTGTGAGACACTTTTTTTTGGATGGGCGCTTTTTATTTAACTTCTTTTGCAACACCCGCTGACTGTAATAATAAAGCTTGAAAGATCAAAGACAATTTTTTCCGACTGGATTCGTCTGAAAGAAGAAAGACATATAAACCTAGGACGCCTTGGGGGTGAGCAAAATGCAGCCTAATTTTTATTTTTGGGTGAACTTACCCTTTAAATGTAAGAATTTACCATAAGAGGCGCATCATCTAATAAGGTTAGAAAAAAAGTCCCTATAAAAGGTAAAAAATGCACTGGAAATGAATTTAAGGTGGCAAATATCAGCTCTCATTGAAAAGGGTCCAGTACAAAAACACACTCGGCTAAATAGTCAAATTTTTTGTCATCATCTAAATAACCAACCTGATGTGGCGCTCCAGCTGGGATAAACACAGCATCTCCCAAAAACTGTACAATGGACCAGCCCTGGACTCCATACTCCTCGTACAGCCTGCGGCGCAGTGTCTGGTCCAGGTACCAGCTCTGGTCGTGGATAGGATCATGGTCTGGTGGGTTCTCCTGACCTTGTTCCTCTCCAACCTGCAATTAATAGGTGAAATGAACTTCAGACAAAAATAGCATTTTACAACATAGAAAGCAGAGAATGCTGCCCAAATCTGAAACCTTGTCAAATGTTGTTTGGAAACACATGAGTGTCGTTTTGGGATAAAGCAATAACAGTCAAAGTCATCCTTTCACCTTTCGCAGGAGTTCACGGATCTTCTCAGCGTCTTTGGCAGCGTAGATGTGCCAGAGAGCTCCAGGTTTCTCCTTTGCTTCATAGACTCTTCTCTTAGTCACGTCATCCACATCTCCCTCTTCAATGGTCTGCATCACCTCTACAGTAATAACAGGTCGGTCAGTAAACACACACACACACAATTATAACTTGTGTAAACGTCTTTATCTTTTTCATTAAACAGTGAACAAGAGCTGAACTACTGATTTTGATTGTTAGAGCCTCTTTTGTTTCTACGCAGGGTTTCCAAGCATTGGGCAACTATACTATGACCATCAAAACAGAGAGTAGATATTTAATATTTTAAAGTTTGATAACTGATTATATTCACTAAGCAATAGAGCTGTCAAAATGAATATTCATTCAAAACGTTTAACACTGTCATTTATGCAATGCCGTTAAAACACTATTAAGTTACATTCTGGTATTTTCAATCACATGCTGCCTCTCTCTGCCCACTGAAGATGCCAGCAAACCCAAACACACAAAATGATTGACGGGCAGAAAGCAAGTTCTGCCAGTCCTCTGACACTTTTCCTGCTGTTTAGGACTGTCACAGACACAGATGTGACCAATCTCAGTGATATCGGTCATACAGGACATTTTATGAGTGGCATTGCATTGCAAGAAATAATAATTTATAGGACATTCAGTTACTCGCTCACATGCAAAACACACTTAAACATCGAGCAACAGAGAAGGTTAAACAAGATTAAAGGGATACTTCACCCAAAAATGAAAATTCTGTCATTAATTACTCACCCTCATGTCATTCCAAACCTGTAAGACCTTTGTTCCTCTTTGGAACACAAATTAAGATATTTTTGATGAAATCCGAGAGCTTATGAAATCCCTCCCATTGACAGCAAGGATCCTAACACGACCAAGGCTCAGAATCAAAATCCGAGAGCTCTCTGACCCTCCCATAGACTCCCATAGCAAGGAGATCGTTAAAATAACAGTGACATCAGGGGTTCAACCTTAATTTAACGAAGCTATGAGAATACTTTTTGTGTGCAAAGAAAAGAAAAAAAAATTATTCAACAATTATATACGCAGATACGTTGTTTACGTTCAGATCCAAGCGTATGTATAAAACAGTGTATCCGTGTACGGTGCTGCTGACACAGAAGAGCATACGTTGTTTACGCATGTGATACTCTCCAAAATGGCGCTATAGGGTGATGCGGAGGAGACGAATTGTTAAAGTCGTTATTTTTGTTTTCTTTGTGCACAAAAAGTATTCTCGTAGCTTCAAAAAATTACAGTTGAACCACTGATGTCACATGGATTATTTTAACAATCTCCTTGCTATGGGAGTCTATGGGAGGGTCAGAGAGCTCTCGGATTTGATCAAAAATATCTTAATTTGTGTTCCGAAGATGAACAAAGGTCTTACATGTTTGGAACGACACGAGGGTGAGTAATTAATGACAGAATTTTCATTTTTGGGTGATCTATCCAATCAAGTCCATACAATGTGGGAAAATTGTTGCATTCATTTTTGCAGATTACACAAATAATTTCGCAATGTGTGGTATTGCCAATCTACCAAACACAAATAATGTTTTGACTTTGTCTTAAGAAGGACCTGAACAAGAAATTTGAGATTAATTGCAATGAAAATTTTAATCTATTGACAGCCCTAACTAATCGAGCAAGCAAACGGAGCAAAGAGGCTGAATAACGGAGAAGGCAAGGATCAATCCTGCAGGGTAGTTGTAAAAAGAATATACATCAAAAATATAACCGCACAGATTCCTGGAATAGAAATGGTGACAAATTCCAATTCATGTTTTTTTTTTCTTTAAACATTTAAAAGAAGGAATGACAGGATATGAAGGTCCATCACCAACCACTTAAGAGCATGGGAAAAAAAAAGCTTTCCTATAGCAAATAAGAACTATTTAAAAGGGTCATAATGTTAACCTAAAGTTGAACTCCAAATGTTCAACAAATCAGTCTGATTGTGAAAGAACTGTTCAGTTTAAGTTATTAACTAGACTAACCAGTTAACCGAAGCTAACTAGCTCAGAGTGATCCGTTCGATCCAGTTGCAGTGGTTCTCAAGTTAACAGCTCACTGGAAGGTCAACTTTTTGACCAGTTGACAAGCATGTTTAATCGGTGGCGAAGCCCATCAGTGAAAGAAATCACTGTTCAGCATAGTGAACAAGAAGAAGCACAAAAGAAAAACCATCTTCATTTCATCCGTGATGATTTTCACTGAATCTGTCTGGTGTAAAAATGGAAGAGTAAACTGGTGTGCTTTGTTTACAGTGTAATATGTGCAGTCCTACCTCTTCCGGTTTGTAGGGCTGTCAAAAAAAAACTTGGAATTGCGAAAATTCGTCGATTTTTAAATGTAAAATATAAATCCACATTCAAATGCAAAAACGTTGCATTCAAATTTTAGGTGCGCGTTAAGGCAGCCTTCTCATTGGCACACGAGATGTGATGACAATGTAAGTGTTGTTGTATTTTCATGTTTTTGTTAGCCTATCCAGTTGAACCCATTGGATTCAGCAGCACTGCAGAGTTGTTCATTCAAAATATTGCAGTAAAAGAGAACATCTTGTTTACGTCAAAACTGAAACCAAGCCGTTCACACAAAATGCATATTTTGCACATTTTCTAGAGTGACTTCTATCACCGTTGCAGCTGCATGTTTAGAAAGCCATGTAAAATTAATGTAAGTTAGACTTTTAAAAAACATGTCTCAAGACTTAATGCCAGGTTTTTTTTCCATCCCACTGCATCTCATGTTTTTAAACGAAGAAAGTACTCTGTGTGATTGGCTTTCGGCCCTTTGTATTAAACTATGCATACATACATGATGCTTTATAGTTGTTTACGCAACTTAATTATATTTGGTTTCTAAACATAATTTTAAACAGTATGCACTTTTTTCATGTTATTTTATTGCTTTGAACAAATGTGCACTGGTAATATTTTGCTTGATGTGGCCTCAGGAGAAAAGCCAAAAGCTAACTGAAACTATGCCTCTTAAATTTGAATTTAATTCGAACATTGATCATTTTAAGTACATAATGGAGTACAAAAGTTTTTCAGCCATTTTGACAGCCCTACCATTTTCATCTTCAAACAAACTCATGAAACGTTTATTTGAAAAGAGCCAAAGAAATTGTGATTATATGACCCCTTTAAAATAACTCAACCATCAAAACATCTGAAGGGGCATCAACACAGTGAGATGTAACAAAAAACACCATGGTCACTATGTTTCAGTGTCCTGGAAAACTCTGAATGGAGTTTACAAACTGGTGCACGAATTGGTATTTTATAATGAACCATCAACCTAAATAATATACCATCTAAATGTAAAGAGATGGGTTAAAGCAATGGGAGTGAAGAACAAGAGAGAGTGAGAAAAGTGGGAGGGCATGCCTGAGGTGAGACAAATGAAAAAAATGCACAGACCTTTGAATCCATCGAGGCCTGCTTCTGTGAATGAGAAATGGTGCCACAATCAAAAGTAGCAAGACCCCAAGAGCACAGGCCGTCTTAAAGGCCTTAACTGCATCCGACTGGCCTGTGAGCGGTTGGACACTATAAGCCTATAGCTGGATTTTTTGCTAAAGCTTATAATTTTTTTTACTATGAGAAACCTCAGTCAGAGCACACGCCATATTTAATTGATACCAATGAAAATGCAGCTATAAGGGAAAGACATTTAACTGTACGTCATCAAATTAAATATGGCTTCTGCGCTTACTTAGGTCTATAGGGTGCCATGTTGGCCTCTAAGAAAATAAATCTTGAGAGAGGCTTGCAATCATTATTCACTGATTTAGTTAGGGGTCTGAATACTTTTGCAAGGCACTGTATCTATTTATTTTTTCTATTTTAATGCCAGTTTCCTATCAAAGGATTTAATCTATGGGTGGAATCTCTATTATTCAGACATTAACTAATTAGCTTACACAAAAATGTAATTTACTCAGCCTCAAATCTGTACGACTTCTGGATCGAGAAAACCATGAGGGTGAGTAAACGAACAATAGCTTTCAGGACAGGAAATGTTTGCAGGGAAATTTGAAAGCTTGCGAAGACAGTGTGAATTTTTACATTTCCATTGAAACCAATATAAACACAATAATGCGAGTCATACAGAATTTCAACTATTTGCCTTAATTTTTTTTTTTTTATAAAAGAAAAACAGACTGCAAAATTACTTGTATAGCACAGGGGCAAAAAAGTCTTCAAAACCAAAATTTTATATGTTACAAAGAAAACTGCAGCCATATCTATGAACAGAAACAATAGCTTAATTATATTTGCTACAAAAATCAAAATACACATACACACAAAAAACCCTTAACATGCACAAACAATAGCTTAATGCTTACTCTTTTCCTGGTCGCTGTCTCCTTCTGGGATGCCCACATACACCATTACGTTGACTGCATCGGATACGTCCAGATGCAGGTTAGTGGTGCCGACCCTCCTGTCTTCTGTGGAGATCAGACCTGGGAGGGACATGGCAAAGGGCAGAGGTTAAATAGCTGTCAGTGGATTCCTCAGAAGCAGTGGCGAGGGTGTTGAATGCAGATCTCTTACCATAGGCATTGTACATTTTAGGACCCAGATCTGGCCGAACGAAGAAGTTTGGAAGACGAGAGGCCAAGTTGAGACGGCCATTTCTCTTTGTGTACTCTGGCAGAGGAAGGTTCTCCATAAGATCATCAAACCTGCAAACAGGAGAACATGAGCAAGCTAATTCATAAAAACTGGCTGCTCTCAAGTTCGACCGATATGTTGGCAAGTCCAATATATAAGCTGATATTTGCCATTTTTAAATATATTTTTTTTTTCAGTTTGGCCAATATGTCAGAAATTTAAACTTTTATCTTGTCAGTGCACAGGACTTTTATTCTGACAACACTGAATGCACAGAGCTCCTATTGTCCATCTTTATTATTTTACAGCAGTTTGTTTGTTTGTGTTTAACGCCATTCCAGCTCCTGTGGCTATTTTCATAGTGAGAAATATTATGGATGAATTATATCATATCATATTTGATAAAAAAAAAACTCCAAAACTGTATTTGGCTTAAGTCTGTGAAAAATCTCGTCAAAAGACTTAACTGAATAAAAAAAAGTTTTCTCAAATTCAAAGTTCAAACCAGCACAATCTAATAAAACGTGCTTAATGGATAAAGGGATTCCATTATTTTACAGTCTCTGCATACCAGGTCCAATAAGTTATGACAGACCTTTTGAACAAAATTGGTTAAGAGTATATGAAAATGTATTACAGCATTTCTATATCCAGTGCTATATCCAGTTTGCTTCTATGCTGCATCCATGTAATATTATTTGTGTAAAGTATGTAAAATCAGAGCTAATTAGTGTTATACACAACATACCGTAACTAAAAAGGTATTGCGATCAGCGTTGAGGAAAGTTACTTTTAAAAGTAATGCATTACAAAATTGCATTACTCCATAAAAAATTTACTAATTATGTTACTTTTATGGAAAGTAATGCATTACATTCATTCAATAAATGGAAAAACAAAGTAACGAGTTACTTGTTTGAAAAAAGTTACTCAGATATTTTCTTGTAAATTTAAAATTAATAAGTTACTTTACTAGTTACTTGTAAAATAAAAGTAATCTGATTACATAACTTGCATTACTTGTAATGCGTTACCCCAAACACTGATTGCAACGGCCTGCTTTTAAATATGGTACGATTTCTCCTTGTACTAGAACTGGTACTTTAAGAATGACAGTGTTTTAATAAGCCATATTTCCTTAGTTGCGTCAATGTGCGACGGCAGGTCAGTGTGTGTTCAGCGCTCTGCTTCAGATCCCTGCATGAACACTGGCTTGCCTAACTTTATATACATTTTGATAACTTTATTCAATTTCTGTATTATCTCTCATTGAATGTTACTGTTAAAAGACATCCTTTACCTAAAAACTGTTTATTTCATTTGTGTCTTTGTTTTGTATTTGTTCTTTTGTTTGGTACTTGCATCTATGTTCTTACTGTTATTAACAAACATGAAATAACAAAAATTACTATATCATTGTATAAATTGTGAAATAAGATTTTGGTCATACTTCCCACTCCTAGCTCATGCCCAAGTCAAATGAATGTGATTTATTTCGTGACACGTGAAATTTTTCACCATCTGAATTTGACAGGTAATTGAGGTCAATAATAACCATCTAATTTGGCCACCATGCACTCATTATCAAATGTTATCAAATAACATGTCAGCAAACCTACCGAGTGGGCATCATGTCTCTGAAATCTTCTCCAGGAGGCCAGTCTTTAAGTTTTAGTACCATAGGTTGGCCATCTCCACCCTGCAACCGCTCTAGAGAACAGAGGAGAATATAACAGACCACCAGGTTAAGCTGGTTTCATAGCTCATAAAAATTAAAGATGTTAATAATCATGATCCAGGCTTGCTCAGATGTTAAAGTGTCTGTACTCACTGGAAATGACCTGGAAGCCATCCCAGAAGTCTCGGACTTTGACATCAGAGATGATGGCGCAGTTCCTACAGTTGACCAGGTCCACATCCTGGTCTCCAAACTCCCCGCTGAAGGACTCTGGCTTCCATAAGTGTTCCTTCAGATTCTTGTGTATGCCTGAGACCAGCACAGGCTAAACAAGAAAAGGTTATTAGCATCAGCAGAACGTAACTCATCAAATAAATGCACATCCACTTGATCTTCACAACTCACCTGTCCTTGTTTCCAGCACTCTCTGAAGATCTTCCAGTTGTTGCTGTTGCTGGGGTCCTGCAGGCAGAGCAAACGGCCATCACACAGCCACGAGTGTGAAGTGTGGGGGTCTAATACACTGAGACCCATCAAGCCCTCTCTGCGAGGAGCAGTCCCCGACTCGCCGCCTTCTGCTGACCCTGACGTACGGCGACCCTCTGCCATCTTCGTCTCCACCACTGATGCAATGATATGATCCAGGAAGTTAGGAAGACCTCCCTTCATCTTATCAGCCTGCTTAGGAGAGAAAGAACCGAAATATATAAATAACAATGTTTATTTTCTTATGTCTGTCTCAACAACACTTACATTACTATTCAAAATGTTGTAGCAGTAAGAATGTAAGAAATTAATACATTTTTCTGCAAAGGCGCATTAAATAGATCAAAATTGGTTTATAATGTTCCATTTGAAATAAATGTTGTTCTTTTTAACTTTCTATTTAGAAGAACAACCCTGAAAAATGTATCATGGAAGCAGCACAACTGTTTTCAGCACTGATACAATAAGAAATGTTTCTCAAAGCATTCAGATAAAGTTAAAGCACTGTCACGTACACCAGCAGTGGAGAACACTGAAGGGAAAGGAACACCTCCTTCGGCGGGACCCTGCGGAAGCTTCCCGGGGCCAGAGTTCAGCAGATCCCGGAGGCTAGTGCCCTCTGCTTTGGGTTGGGAAGGGCCCGCGCCCAGCAGCAGACTATTGAAGAGCTTGGGACTGGACCCTGAGGGTTTGGAAAGGGTGCTGAAGGAGTCCAGACCAAATGGAGCACGAGAGTCACGACCCATCATGGAGCGCAGAGACTCTGAGACAAGACAAGAGGAAGAGCCTGAGCACACTGTGTCTGCCAAGAGCCCTTGCAAAGATTTAACAAATTCAAGGTTTACCAGAAAACGTTATGTATAGTGGTTCCAAAAAGCATCGTTTAGTCACAAGTTTGTTCTTACAGGGTTGCAGACAAGCGGAAAAACAATGCCAAAGGCAAATAAACAAAATGTTGCTAATGCCATATTTATTTCACTATCCATTATTAATAAGATCAAACTTTTAAAATCAAACTATATGCTGTTTTACTGCAAATTACTGTTAATTAAAATTTCTTTTTTTATTTCTTTTGAATGCATTGTCTTTTTTGTTTTACCTGATTTATGCATTCTTTATATTATGTTTTTTATTATTGTTTACATTTCTTTGTTATTCTTTTTATTAACTATAAAATGGGTTTTATGTTAAATTATGGTATTTTTCATCTGTTTCTCTACAGAACATTGTTCTTAATGTAAATTTAAATATTGAGCTGCATTTCTTCTATATGAATGCTGTTCCACACATTAATTAGTTTTTTTTATTATTATTATAGCGGTTAATAAAATAATAATAATTACCAAAATAATAAATACAATAATAAACGTATCTCTGCTCAAATGTACAAAATAATATATACTATAGGGCTGTCAAATAAAAATTAGAATTTTGAATATTTGTCGAATTTTAAAATAAAAATCCACATTCGAATGCAAAAACGTTTTATTCAAATTTTAGGTCTGTGTCAGACAACATTATCGGTGGCACACGAGATGCGATGATGAGCTGCATTGTTCATTCAAATTATTGCGGAAAAAGAGAACATCAATGTGGAGAAGATCTTTGTTTACGGCAAAACAGAAACCAGGCCGTTCACACAGAACACATATTTATTGCATTTTCTATAGGGACATCTATCACCGTTGCACTCACGTCACGCACAAGAGCTGCATGTTTAGAAACTAAGGATGTAACGATTAACCGCGAGCCGGTCAAAAATCGATTCAAATATGTGACGATTCAAATCGGTTGAGATGCTAAACAAATCGCGATACAATTTGAGTAGGAGTTTATATGAATGTATCTACTCATGCTGCATGTATGCTGCATCTTTGTTTGGATCATGATTCAAATCCAGTGATTGGCTCTAATTTTAAATGGAAAGAGCACACACAAAGCCTTAGTTTGTTCATATTAAGAGATTTCTTTTATTTGTGTAACTTGCTTGTTTAATTTGGGGTTTGTTTTAAAATTTCAATTTAGTTTTGTTATATTTCAATTTCACGAAGAAACGTGCAGCAATAGTCTAATAAAACAACACCTTT
Source organism: allo-octoploid hybrid of Carassius auratus x Cyprinus carpio (assembly GCA_024542945.1). Classification (NCBI taxonomy): domain Eukaryota; kingdom Metazoa; phylum Chordata; class Actinopteri; order Cypriniformes; species allo-octoploid hybrid of Carassius auratus x Cyprinus carpio. The sequence goes on from CM045042.1 coordinate 20,626,336, forward strand.
TCATTTACTGTATAATGTCTTCAATCTCATTTTGTTAAAAAAAATCGTGAGAAAATCGAATCGTGAAATCAAAATCGTGAATCGATTTGTGAGTTGAGTGAATTGTTACATCCCTATTAGAAACCCATGTTAAATTAATGCAAGTTCATCTTTTAAAAAACATGTCTCGAGACAAAAAAGTAGGCCTTCTCTTTGTGATTGGTTTTCAGTCCTTTATAATTAACTAAACATTCGTATATGATGCTGTTTAGTTTCTAAGTTTTTTAAGCAACTAAAGTATTATGTTTGGTTTATGAACATTATTTTAAACATAATGCACGTTTTTTCAAAGATAGCCGTGTTATTTTATTGCTTTGAATAAATGAATATATGTTTCACGTATACACGACAACGTTTTTAAAATGATTTGCATATGCACATATCCGCGAAAATGGCCAAAAGCTCTGTATTACATATGCCAGGCCAGTAGTTGGCCCTGTCCACTGTTGGATGTAATATTGGTGAGGTAAATCCACACTTTGCTGAAGAAGCGTTAGCAAACTCTTGAGCAGCAACAACAGTACCATATACTCCGCCATTGTTGTGCATGTTTGTTCGCACTTGCCTTTAAAATCAACACGTGCTGCGCATGTCCACATACCTAACAAGTACTAGGCACGCTCATGATGTCAGCATTTTCAAAGATTCCTGTATTGGGTTTTTACAAAGAAACGACAACGGTGGCGTTTTCAAAAACGTTTTTGACGCATATGTGGTCATGTAAACAAACAGGCAAAACACATAAAAAATTTCCCATTTTGGCTGAAAACGTTGTCGTGTAAATGGCTCCTTAGTCTCACCTTTGGGCTCCTTTTGTGTGGCCAGGTCGGCCAGCCAGTGAAGGGCTGAGGAACTGCCCTTGCCATCTTTAGCAGCTGGTGTCGGGGCAGGAGCAGGGCTAGAAGTGCTGCTGTTTGTCCCACTGGAGCCTGACGTAGTGTCAGCAATACTCGACTCTTCAACAGGCTCTGTTTTGATTACTGCACCCGCTGCTGGCTCCCCGTTCGGACGGGTTGTGGCTGAAGTGGAAGTGGCTCCATTCCCCACACTGTTAGCCGCACCCGACTGCACCAAACATGAGACACATGATGAGAACAGACATAAAAACACCTAAGAGCATTGCAGATGTAACTGACTTTCAATTCAAATGTTTTGGAGATATCTTGCCTGTGAAAGGCCGTTTGGAGCACTGGGCCGCACCAAGGGTTTGTTATGTCGACTAGTGCAGGGGCAGTTCGCTTTGATCCCCCATTTACCTCTGGCTGCGTGTACCATGTCACCTATGCTGTACAAGGCTAAAGGGACACAAGGAGACAATTAAACTGAGCTCCGGTAACTGTGATTTCATATATTTTGAACAGGGATAAATGCACTAACCTGTTCCAGGTATAATTTGAGTGGGCATGAGGTTCTGTGGTTCGTGTGGCTGGCCTTTAGCACACTTCAGCCATGAGAACACCTCTTCTTCTGGACTCTCGTCTACTGTAGGAGCAGAAGTAAGAGTCTAAAACATGCTCTAATGAACGTACATGATACAAGACAGTGCTCTTGTATCAAATAGGATGATAGCTTCGTGAATGTGGCAGATCCTTTGTCATATCTACCTTCAGGTGGCCTGTTCTTGCGTAGCCGGTAGCAGTCCAGACAAACGCCGAAGCCGCATTTGCGACAAACCCAGTGAATGTTGAACAGCGTTGTCTCACACACGTCGCACATTTCTCTCACGCCCCTCACAGCTCGCTTCCATGCCACTTTTTCTGCAAAATCACAGAGATTTTATAGAAGTCCTTATTGTATTGTATATTTACTGCAAGCTTTTGTTTTTTTTTAGTAACAGTTTTAGCAATAATAACCTTGCTTTATAGTAGTCCTGAAGTGTTCACACTAAAATAAGTAACAATGAGGTCCTGACAGGTGTTATATAAATAAAATACATTATTATAATTATTACTATGTTTAATATAAGATTTTCATACATTCCTTACTGATAAGATAACGTATGCACGAGTTTTTCCCCTTTACATTGAGCTTCATTCATAAAACATGATCAGAATGTGAAATTCATTGAAAAAGCATTCATTTTAATGTGGCATTTCACCTGAATTTCTATTAATTATTCACTCAAAATTATTCTGCTTTCATGAATGAGGTTTTTAATATAAGAGAATGATTAACATGTTATATATTACAGAAAATAAATAAATTAAAACTTACATAAAATTAGACAAAAATAAAACAAACATAGAAATGTTTCATTTTAATTTACCACCTTTTTTTCTTTGAAAAAAAAGGAAAAAAAAAAACAGGGTTCATGGGAAAGTCACGAAGAATTAATAAAAACATAAAACTCCATTTTCATTTTTATAAAGAATATACACATTAATGTTAAGCTCTAAAACATTTCATGTGGTAGAAATCTTTTTTTTAAAATGTGAATAATAAATAATTAGATATTAGAAGAGTCAGGTAAATAAATAAATAAAACAAAAAAACATTTAGCTCTTAAAAACACTATTATCTGAAAACTATTTTAGTAGCTATTTTACTTTAAGTTTACAGAAATCCATAAAACTAGATGGACTGGTGCTAATAGCGCGTGTAAAACATTTTGGCATTATGTGACATTTTCTTAGAATTTATTCAGATCATGAATGATTTTGTGTGAACAAGCTGTAATCAGTTTTGATAAACAAAGGTTTACTTACGATGGGGCTCTACCATCATCATGGCCTCTTTCTCTGACATGACCAGTTGGCAAAACTGGTCACCCACGTTTGCTAAAATATATTTGGACGTGTCCAGGTCAAGTCCTTCCTGTACCGTGAGGGAGGGGAGCCAAAGCCCCATTGCCATGCTGTCACTCTGCTGTGGGCTCAGAAAGCCTTCCACACGAAGGACTCCCTTCTTAGTGAAAGCCAGCCTGTTACAACACAAGTCCAGGTGTCAGTCTCATACCCTAGCCAAGAGTTAAGCTAGTCATACCATCATATTCACCTGCGGAAGTGGAAGAATCGGCAGGCCACGTTTGGGTCGTCATCGTCCTCGTCCTCGCGGGATTTCCTGTAGCGCTCCAGACGGCACTCGCGGCATTTGTGCAGGTGGGGCGCCACATTAATGCAGGAGCCATCTTGCAGAAAGGACTCTCCGGACTGCTTCAAGCGCCGAACCTTATTCTGGTCCTTCAACACGGACTGCCCCGCTACATAAAATTATAATAGTTAAGAGGTTAAGCCAGTCGTGATGATTTAAGAAGGCTAAACTGATCAAACATAGGCTATGATCAACTCATTGTCTGCCACTGGCCACTTGGTTGTTACTTTATAAAACAAAAACTTTAACACCAACAAAAAAAGTTCCAAACATATTTCTAAATTAAAAAAAAAAAAAACATAAAACATAACCATTTTGCCATTAAAAACAAAACATAACTATTTTAATGACTGCAACAGCACCTGTGTAATGGAGGAGAGAGAGAGAGAGAGAGAGAGAGAGAGAGAGAGAGAGAGAGAGAGAGAAGTAATATTTTGTGACAGAAGTAATATTCCAAAGAAACTTGTAAATTTGCGACAGGAAAATGTATTCAAAAATTCAATGGAGTTTGGGTGTCACCCGGTGGCTATTTTTGGTATAGCGTCTAAAAATCTCACAGAAACTTTTTTTTTTAATAATCATTCATAAAGTTTGAAAAGGTTGAAGCGAAGTACAAGGATGTTCACAGTGGGCTGTGTTTACATTAATCTCGCATCATAAAAGCCAATGTGCAAGTACATTTAAACACTTACATTACTCAGCAGAACGCAGAAGCGCTCTTCTTCGTGAGCATTTAAGTGTGCGGTTAAAAACTAGCCTAGAGTACCATCTGCTGTCAAAAGCTAAGCTCAGAATCGATTCGAGAGAGAATCACGATGCATTCAGAAAAACTCAGAATCGATCCACAAATCGCGATGCATCGATTTACTGTCCCAGCCCTATTACTTAGACATATGACTTTAATTATACAGCATATTTAGATTAAAAGACATTTTTGTAAAATAATTAGTTTACATAAAACACAATTTTAGTAAACTTTAATTTCTGTAACTTACTTATACTTTCTTTTTTTGAACTTTTTTTTTTTTTTGTAGTGGTGAAAAGAAAAATTCTGGATTCAGTATAAAGAAACTAATACAGGTTTAAAGGCCAAAGTATACTTCAGCCATCCGCATCCACGCACCGTCCACATTACGTCATTTTCGACATCAGGAGGGCTGGCGGAGATCCACGCACCCCTTCCACATGCAGGCAATTTTTTGAGACTGTGCGGATGGTACGCGTACAACAGTGCATGCGCGAGGTGTATGTTGAGACAGAGCGCAAGTCAAGTAAGTGGTACTGCGCATGTGTCGAGCTCGTCCGTCCACAGTCATCCGTAGTCAAGTATACTTTGAAAGCTGTGCGTGAGATGGAACAGAACGCGGAAAGTGAAGTATACCCGGGTCTTCAGACTGACATGAGGGTGAGTACTAACTCATGAACTACACAGCATGCAGTTGTCAAGCATGTTACCTTTGAAGGGTTTGCTCCGCGGCCGGCTCTTAGGCTGGGTCTTGTTCTTATCCTCACCAACTGCAGGATCCCCAGGTTTCTGGGTCTGGCCTGAGTTGTCCTCCGCCTCACTCAAATCAGACAGGTCACTGTTGCTACTGGACTCTGAATCCCTTTTAGTGGACTGACTGCGTTCCTCCAAAGAAAACTTGGTTTGGTCGAAAGACATAGCGACACCTTGGCCTTCGGTGCTGACGCGGGTTCCCGGGCTGCCGTCTGAACCTTCTTTGTTTGGTTTGGACGTCTGTTGTCCATCCTGGGCAGCCGCAGTGAACGATGGAGTGGTCGTGAGGGCAGGAGCAGCGAAGTGGGGAGCTAAGATTCCTTTAGGAGGTTCTGCCATGGTGAACAGGTTTGGCTTGGCATCACCACCAGGAGGATCTTGACTAAGTAGACCGGAGCTGCCCGAAGGTGAAACAGCAGATGCAGACAGCACCGATGAAGACTTTGGAGTTGACAATGCACTAAAAGAGCTGTGCGAAACAGCTCCGCCGTAAGCAAGAAACGGATTTGTTTCCTTGGTGGCCTGTAGGAAAAGGTTCTCGTGAGTTTCTGAAGCCTTGTTGCCAGCAAGCAGACCAAAACCTCTGACTGGACTCGAACTGTTAACATTTCTGGCACTGCCAAGGCCGCTGGTTCCTAATCCCAAAGAGGGTTTCTGAGCCTCTGCAGAGCTCTGCAGAGCTTGACCTACGGCTGAGGGAAACACGGCTGGGAGTTTGCTGTGTGCCTCTCCCACCGCTCCGAAAGGCTTGTTCATTAGGATCCCATTGCCTGCAGGCTTGATATCAGGCACTTTTGGCTGCTCTTTCATTGGTGCGAGGCCACTAGCAGGTGCTGAACCAAACAGTCCAGCGGATGCAGAAGCTACAACCGCCTTTTTGAAACCCTCGGAGGGAGCGGCAGGCTTGAACAGGCTGGGTGGCTCCTTGTTCAGGCACTCGGACAAGGACGTGAAGGCCTTTGACTGGCCTTGCGTGATGCTCTGGTTCTGAGACATGATTTGGAAGAACAGGTTCTGTGAGGGATCAGAGTCCTGCCTCTGCGACTCCTTCGCAGCTCCAAAAGGAAAGCCAAAAGGCTTGTCCTCCTGGGAAGAACCGTTGGCCTGTTTACCAAATCCTGCAGCAGCTAGAGCGGGGGTCTTGGAGCTCTGAAATACAAATGAGCCAAATAAATGACGGTCAAAGAGTAATAAGTATGCCCACAAAAAGAAAAAGGGGGAAAAAAAAGTTTAAAATCAATGTAAAACTTTTAAATTTGTTTTTTGGAAATTAAATAAATCTGTAATAAAATAAAACTTAAGTATTAGATGAAAAACGTACAAAATTAGAAACGATGCACTGGTAACTAACTGGTATAAAATAAGATGAAGTACTTAAATTACTAATACTGAAATGAAAATAAATAAAATATGAATTGGCTAAAAAGAAAAAGAAAGGGCTAAAAAATATTAACAAGAGAAAACCATGTAAAATTACTACAACAAATTAAAATAAAAACAAAAATAAAATAATAAAAATAATAAATGCTATTTCGAAACAATAAGCACTATAAAAAAATATATATAGATAATATTACAATAACTGGTTAAAAACAAACTAAATTATTTATATTCATGTAAATGTTGGGGTTTCATTTAAAGGTTTTCTTAAAAATGTTTTATTTAAATCATGTTATCACAGTACTATACCTTTGAGGAGACAAAAATCATATTTAAATTTTTTCCTTATTTTTATTTTTTTACATGACTAATTAATTGCATGTAAATTTTAATTAAACAAAACTGCTTCAGTTTTTCTGTTCTTGTGAAACAACAAAACATTAAGCCAAACTATGTGATTATTCTTAACACTTTACATAAAGAAACATTCACTATTAACTAGGAGTTTTCCCTTAATAAGCTCCTAATTTGCTGTTTATTAATAGTTAGTAAGGTAGTTAAGTTTGGGTATGGAGTAGGATTAAGGGATCTAGAATAAGGTCATGCAGAATAAAGCATTAATATGTCCTTTACAAATATAAATAAATGGCCAATATGCAGTAGAATTGGTCCTTAAATCTCAGAAGTGGTGTTCTTATTTGTATATACCAACTGCATTTTTTGAATAAATGAATAAGTCCAAAGTAAAATACAAGCATCAGTGTCCTACCTGGCTGGCTTCTGGGGTTGATCCCCACATTCTGGGCTTTTGGTTTGCTTCTACAGGAGCAGAGAGAGTCACACTTGAAGCATTGTCTTGGGAAGGTGATGAAATGGTCACAGGACCTGGAGACACCAGGGCAGCTGTTTTAGGATACCCTGAAAGGACACCTCCCTCCTCCCTCTCGGCTGCTGGGAGTGTGGGAGACGATTTAGGGGCAGGGGCCCCGGGCACCAAGCTGGGCATTTGACCCAAAGAAGGAAAAGTGTTAGAAAAGGGCGATGGGGCAGGCTTCAATGGAGGAGGTGTTGGAGTGGACGCAGGAAGCACCGCTGATACTGAAGATGATATCCTTTCTTGGTTTGGGACAAAACTGCCATTCTCCTTGACAAGACCTGTGCTCCTTATGTGGGAGTGCTCCTGCTGAGAGGAACTGCTGTTGTTAGAGGAGTCTACTCTTCCCTCCACTACTCCCTCTCCCGGCATCTCTACGCATGTTACCATAGCCTCAGTGTCCTTGTTGGAGCCATTGGCATTCTGGCTGTCAGAGGCGCCCTCCCCGGCTCCTTTGAAGCGTTTCAGAGTAATGTCTTCCTCTCCTTCTGATGCTGTCCGGCGCCGCCGGCTGCCCTCACCTTTCCCACCGTCGCCCTCTTTCTTGCGTCGATCTGGGCTCTAGGAGAGATGTGATATGGCAAAATGACCCAGGAGCATCATCAATTACTAAATTAATAAACATGTTATAAGATGATTAACAAGTCTCTTTTAACACACAAACCCATATACATCACAAAGATGATTGTTTTTGAAAGAAGTCTCTTATATTCACCAAAACTACATTTATTTTTTTCTATTTTAAAATATAACTTATATCATTTCAAAGCAAGACTTCCTAAACGATCCTTCAGAAATCAGTCTAATATGCTGATGCTCAAGAAACATTTCTTATTATCATTATTTACAACAGTTTGGCCATTAGATATGTTCTCAAAAAGACTCCTAAACAAAGTCTAAGATGTGTTTTATCATTTCCAAGTATTACTGCTATTTTCTTTTGCAAACAAAATGTAAAATTTAATAAAACATTAATTAATATTTACTTCTGGTGCAAATAAAAATGTTGCTAAAAATAACACTGTAATTTAATTAAAAACAATTTTAGTGGAATGGGGTAATAGTGACTGTTTCAAGAAAATCATCTAGTCTTAAATTAGACGATTTATCCTCTAACAACACCAGGACAGACAGAAACCCAACGCACCTCTTTTAATTGTTCCACAGCAAGCTTTACATGAATAACCCGGGGATCGACGACTTGTGTCTCTTCACCCTGTAACAAACCACAAACCACACACTGAAGTCAACTTCTATTATCTCTTACCACCCATGAATCAGACAACAGCAACACTGATTCGATTCTAAAGAGACAGGGTACTGACTTTCACACGGACCTGGTCCATGGTAATCTCCATAATGTGTGAAACAGGGTCGTGCTGAGATACGAGTCCCAGGGCCCAGGGCTCCTCAAACTCCGGCTGGTACACCTGCACTCTCTGACCCTGAATAGTGTAAGGTCCTGTCCAAGATATGAAGGAAGTACAGCTTAGATTGCCAGCTTGTCAGTTAAATACTAAAGATTCATGTAAACAGGTAATATATATATAAGATAAATTTAATAATTCCATTCTATGTTTATTCTTCATGTGTTTGACCCACATATTATGATGTTCAAAATTAGCTGTACAGACACAATTAAAAAAAAAAAATTCTGTCATGACTACTTGTACACTGAAGTAAAAATTACAAAAAAACAACCAAAAATACTATTTCACACACTTTTCAACCTTGAAACTTAACTTGAAAAAGAAATGGTGAATTTTACTTACTGATTTAGAACACAGGTTTCAGAGTCTTAAATTTAAATTAAAGTTCCCATGTATTTCATATATCAGTGTCTGTCAAGCTACAATAAAGGCTTTTGCTGTTTTTTTTTACCCCAACTCTTTAGTGTTTTTAATAGTGCTGATTTTTTTTTTGGCAAATGACATGGAAACCAGTGGGGGGTCAATTTGACCTCAACACAAAAGTCATAATTTATGTAAAGCCTTTGCAAAATACATCTGTGTGTCAAAACTTTGAATGCACATTAATGACCCTAAATGGGAAATATTCACAAAAAATGTGAAACGAGTAACTCAAGCAGTTAGAAAACCAAGTCTGGATCAAACTGAGGCGCAGCACACATCTGAATATTTGGGTTGAGCTGTTCTGGAACAGTGTTGTAAATACAACTTATCCACTGATTTCTAGTTGTATTCTCTTTTGGAAGGTAGCGACCCACAGCGACTCCACAACATGGCAGCAGAGGCAACAGCAAGAATAAAAGTTACGCCTTCTTTGCGTGAACATTTGGGCAGCGTTATGAAAATCTTCCCACATTTTGATGTAGACGTGGGGCGTGTTAGAACGAGCCGTTTTAGGAGGGTTTGTTTGACTCTTAACTTTTATAAAGAATATCTTTAGTCTTTGCAACTTTACAGATCTTCTTTATGCACCAAGAGCTTGTAACACTCCAAAGAGAAAGGAAAAATTTAAATCACATCATATGACCCCTTTAATATCTTGGGTGACTTCCTTTCAGGCTTTGCACAGGTAGGTTTACAGGTAAGCACATTAGAGTCTATAGAGTTCGAGTTTATTAAGAGTTAAATGCAACTGACCTTTCCGCAGGATCTCCTGCAGCTCAGAGTCACCGTGCCAGCTCCTGATGGCAGCTTGAAGGGCCAGTTGCTCTTGTAGCAAAGAGTGTTCAATATCTTTTTCAGTCTGAAGAAAAAAAGATAACGTATTTCATCTATTTCTATTCAAACCTTTCACAGTGCAAAAGTTCTGTGTTAGTACATGCAAAAAGATAACAATGCAGATTTTAGGACAGTTACCAACCTCAAAAGTGAGCAGTGAACTCCCATTAGGGAGAAATGCCAAAGTTCTTGCACCAAAGAACTCCACAGGAACCAGGGATCCCAAACCCACACGGTCAACCAGCGCTTTGAACATCTGAAGATTGAGCCAAAAGAAAAATGGCTTTCAGGAAAACAGTACTGGGTGCACAAACGAGTGAACAGAAACCAGAAAACACTACATCTTGACTCTCACAAGAGATCCAATCTCCGAAAGCTTTTAATAACTACAAAAAAGCATGAACATGCCAGATATATGTAGATGTAGTGCAATACATACCACTTCTCAACCCATATTAGGAGTCCATTTACAGAAAAATTATGTCAAGCGGTGCAGTGTGCATCCGTACTCACCAAGGCTGGCCACTGAGCAGCGGAGCGCGATGGGTCGCTGCAGCTGGCCCAGACGATGGCACTCTCCATGAGAACGGCTCGCACCTCGTCCCCGTACACCTGCACCCATGAGCGCTGTCGCCAAGGGCTGTCGTCAAACTCCACAAACACCTACAATGAAGACGGACGGTTGACTACTTAAGACAAGGGAAATGCTGCACTCTACGAGCACACTTCAAAGTTTCCTACGGGCCATCTGTTGCCAAAGGAGACCGCTCGATCATAAGGCTCAAACCAGAAAAACACTCCTTTTATCTCATTTTTCAACACTGTTGTTAATATTTTTAAAACACAGTGAGTGGAACAGACTCACCAAGATTTCTCTCAAAAATAAAGAAGTATTTAAGAAATCAGTTTATATAACTATGTTTAGTTTGATATTGGTTTGATTGGCTGAGACATTTAAAGGGACAATAACAGGATAAAGCTACTGCAGAACTCTGTATGGAGTTACATACATTACCATTCAAAAGCTTGGGTTCAGCAAGATTTTTTTAATGTTTTGAAAGAAGTCTCTCATGATTGCCCAAGCTACAGTTATTTGATAAAAAAAACAAAAAAAAAAAAAAACTACAATTTAAAATAATAATAATAATAATAATAAGAGAAATTAAAAAAAAAAAGAATCTGGAATGGTTCCGAAATTAACTGGAAATTTTCCAACTTTAAGCAATCCTAATTATCGCCAATGTTAATAAAAGGTTTGTGCTGCTTTTTTTAACAGGATGATTTAATTAATGCTGTTCTTTTGAACTTTCTACTCATCTGAAATGGAAATATTTTGTAACAGTATGCATGTTGTGTGACAACAACTTTTGATCAATGCAATGCATTCTTGCTGAAAAAAGTAATTTCTTTCCAAAGTACAATTGTACTGAACCCAATCTTTTGCATGATACTGTACACACATTTCACTAAAAGTGTCAGCAACACAAATAAGTAACAACAGAAAGACTACTGCATTCCTAACAGATCACTAACCAATGGTTAAAATTAAAATTAGACCACACCAATAGATCACATATAGCCTGCATGTGCATATATGAATATACATATACTTAACTAACGCAAGCCATACACTACATATAGACTACTAAACGTCTGCTGTATTTCATTAGTTTTAGTACACTATACACTGAACATAAAATGAACCTAATTTAATTTAATTCATGATAACTGATAATAAAAATCACCATAAAAAAAAAATCAACAAAAAGACGCTTAATGAAGCTTGCCTGTGCGAATATGAACACCAGCACATATTTTCTATGCATGTATCTATATACTCAGAATACTAATAAAGCTCTCATTCCCACAATCATATAAAATGAATATTACTTCACAAGCGAGCCGTCATGAAAAATGACCTTCCCCTTTGTATTCATAGACTGCATGTTTAATTGATTTGATAGATGCATTTATTGTGTGGGACGGTTTTTATTCACAATGAGTCATTTACTAAGTCTACTACAGTCTAAAACTAGTCAGCTGCCCAACTAGACAACATCAGTGACCCCAAAAAACACAGTCTAAGTAGTATATCTGCAGCTAGCCACTTAGCTAACTAGCACTCAAACACACATTAGAGGTTCACTATATATCTCTTTTTCGTTTCTCACGCGACCCAGAGTCATAATTCACAGTTTTGCACACTGAAACTGACGAATGCGCCAGCGTCTGCTCTCACGGGTCGGGTTTGTTTTGACGGTGTGTTGTTGTTGTTGTGTCGGTCTCACCTCCATCCCCGGGCTCGCCAGCCCGATCACACTGACCGCGCGCACGGTTCCGCGGAGCCAGGCCGCCTGCTCCACCGCTCCTCCCGCCGCGGAGCTCCCGTCATTGAGCAGCAGCAGCAACCGCTTCCCGATCAGACCGAGCGAGTCCCCCATATTACAACCACCATCAAGAGACCGACTTCCTCCGGAGCCCCGCTGAATCCGCGATCAATCGTTCCCAAACTCAGTCAGTGAACTGCTATAGCCACATATGAATGACTGCACGCTGTGCATGCGGGATTCGCATCGGCAAACTGAGAAGCGCGTTGCTGGGGATGTGCGGTGTTATTGTTCGCGCTACAGCCCCTTGTCCTCATCCGCCATTTAGCTGTGCTGTAATCAAACGCACCCCTCGTACTACTGCGGGACTGCGCTCCGCTGGCTACCGGGAAAATGGAGCAGCGCCCTCCGCTGGACACTGTACGCGCCATTCACCGTCAACGCGCTTCTCTGGAGGCCCCAACCTCTCGCGAGATTTGGAGTCGCGCAGCAACGAGATGAAGCGTCCGCGTTGATAAGAAAGGCCAGTTTCACGCTTACACCTGTTTCAAAATATGTTTTTTATTAGGGAGCATATAATGCTGTATTTGAATGGTACTAAATACATTCTCTCTAGAGCATTTCTGGAGATATGTTGCAGTGTTTTTTTTATAAGTAACATTTAAAAATAGATCACGTTGTTGTGACGCTGGCCATAGCCGGAGACAGAGAGAGAGAGAGAGAGTTGCGACAACGGAAGTTCGGAACGCTCGTTCGTCACGTGATACACGTAGACCTCAAATAATTCCAGGAAGTTCATAGCGGGCAATTGGAAACCATTGAGTTAGAGAGAAAGAACTGCGATTTTTGGTAATTAGTAGACTATTAAGTAATTTATTTACGTTATTTATAAAATAAGGCATACATTTATGCGTAGTCTCTATACATAGTTGTATCAGTGTTGTTTTTAAAAGATTAAATCCGCTAATATTTGAGGATTAATGTAGTGAGCAATCCTTCCCTGCCTTGTTAACATAATTTAGGCTGACGTTACCATGATTAAAGTTCATGTTTGCTAAATAAACGACATCGTGGTCCTTTACCAAGGTAACTTCAGCCTCTCTATAGAAATATAATTATATATGTGCGTGTGTGTAACTTGTATGTTAGTCAAGTGCAATCACACCTTAATGTTCATTGCCGTTTTAGTTTTAAAAGGGGTCATATGATGCGATTTAATTAGTTCCTTTGTCTTCGGAGTGTTACAAGCTCTTGGTGCATATAAAAAATCTGTAACTAAAGTCTCTCAACCCAAAGAGAGCCTCCTAAAACGCTGATTTAAACACGCCCCCACATATCTACTTCACTGTGTGGAAGACTTCGCAAATGTTTGCAGAGGAAGAAGGCTTAACCTTCTCGTTGTAGTATAGCCGCCGGCATGTCGTGGAGACGCTGTGTGTTTCGCTGCGAAAGAAAAAGTACTTTGTTTGGCCTCCCGAAAGAGGACACAGCAAGGAACCTGTGGCTGCGTTTTATTTACAGCCCTGTTCCCGAGCAGTACAACACAAATATCCGAGTCTGTTCTGCGCACTTCACCGAGGACTGTTTTCTGAACCTGGGAGAGTACAAGGCAGGCTGTGCACAAAGGCTTTTACTCAAAAGTGGGGCAGTTCCAACTTTACCAGGACAGTCCGGCGCTTCTGACTCACAGCTTGTAAGTATGTTTTCATATTTAAAGCATTTGCTATTGACTATTCATACATGAGTTTAAACTGAGCAGAGTAGAGTAGCGCTTGTTGTTTGTCATTTCTAGATCACAAATGCAGATGTGGTTTGATGTTTACACAGTGTAGTTTGCCATGCGACAATATAAATCATTATAATCAGTAATTATGTCCCCACTGGATGCAACAAATGACTCGTTTGTAATGGATTTTAAATGTAGCGCCTGACACCAGTGTTGCCAAGTCCGCGGTTTTTTTTTTTACATGTCCGCGGGTTGAAGCAACCCCAATAACGTGATATTTAACCGTGGAGCGCGACTTTTTCCAGGGGAACCCCACCAAAACGTGTGTATTTTACCCCACGGAAAGTGATTTTTACCGGGAGATCACCCCTGAAAAGCCATTGGGCTAGTTTTGAGTAGCTATTGGGAGGGTTTTGCTGTTAAACCTGGCAACCCTGCCGGACCCGGCGTCACACGCGGCCATTGTCCATATGTGCAGGTGTCTCTCTCCTCCTGTGATCAATTACAGGAGCATATTCAGCTGTGAATCCACCTCACACATACTCTGTATGATGTATACGAGTATATCAGAATTAATTGTGACACCTTTAGTTGTTTTGGATATTTCTTTTAGAGCACATCTCAGCAAGCCCTTGGTTCAGAACGATTATCTACTTCATCCCGAAGTCGTGACGTTTCATGTCAAACCGACAGTATAGAAACACTGCCTGCTGCGTCTCCAAAAACGCGCTCTGTTGGCACACAGCTGTCTTTGGGTACACTGAAGGGCACACACGCATGGAGCAAAGGTACTGTGTTCATGCATTCAATTATAAATGCATTAATTATAGTTGTTTATTACTGGAAACTTAAAAGTAAGATTGTAGAAAATCCAGCTGCATGTTAAACGTTAGATATTACGTTTTCAGACTACATTATCATAATACTTTTTCCTTTTAATTGCAGGCACCCAGTCTTCACCTCCCATCACATTCCCACCACACAAAAGGCCTTGTCTTGCGCTGGATGAAGAGGAGGGAGACACAGACATTTCTGAAAGCGTAGCTGAACCGCACGACTCTGCTGTTACAGAGGAGTCCGGATTATTGTAGGTTTTAGACCTCTTTATAACTTGATCGTTATTTTGGCGACTTGTAAAAGTGACTTGTAAGAGTCAAATTTCTTGTTTGTCTTTCTAGGGAACAGACCTCATACAATGTGTCAAAATACATTGTTTTTGAAAGCTGCCTCCGGGAGCTATTTGAAACATGTCCACTTTGCGAAACAAAGTGTGATGTCCAGTGTAGACGAATGGGCAGCTATGTGTCATTCACCCAGCACTGTCCAAAGTGCAGTTATCACAGGAAGTGGGAGAGTCAGCCAGTCGTTGGAAGTACACCTGTTGGAAACCTACTGGTGTCTGCAGCTACTTACTTCTGTGGTGCATCCTTCATTCAATTTGAAAAGGTCATTTTATGATCATATTATTACCCTTAGGATCATATTTCCAGGTCACTCACTGCTCTATTATTATGTGGTTTTAATGCGGTTCATCATTTTTTTAGATTTGCAAGGCCATGCAGCTTCAGATCATCCAGTATGATACATTTAGGAGGCATGCTAGGAACTACCTAGAGCCTGCTGTAATACACAAGTGGAACTTGGATCAGAAAAACCTTTTCAGTAAGCTGCAAGAAGGGGGAAAGGTTGCAGTTGCTGGAGAAATGAGGGCTGATACATCAGGTAAGGTTTTATTTCGAGATCTGGATTCTTCTGATTATCATTTTTGTGTTACATTGGACTGACAAAACCAGCACGACACAGCAAGAGTCAGGACTGGTATAGATGCAATATGGGGGAAAATTCATAGTTTTTTTTATTATTAGGGCACTCGGCAAAATACGGCAGCTATACCTTGATGCACCCGGACAGCAACACTATCCTTGACATGCAGCTTGTTCAGGTAAACTTATTTGATATCATAAACTTGTTATATTGTTACATTGGGAAATATTCAGTTGTAGGTTTATGCATTTTTCATTTAATTTATATGCAGAGCGACGAGGTAGGTGGTAGCTTCCACATGGAGAAGGAGGGCTTGAAGCGTTGTCTGGATCATCTGGAGGCTAACAGATTGACAGTGGAATACATCACAACGGATCGTCATCCACAGATCCAGAAGTTTCTCAGAGAGCGCAACATCGTACAGTTCTACGATGTGTGGCACTTCGAAAAAGGTGACTATTAAGCTTTGTGTATTTTGTGACATACAGTGCTGTGTAATGACAAACTTTTGGTTATGACTGGTTTATGACATTAATGTGTGTACTACTACTCATGCACCACATTAATAAATTTTTTTTTTTTTTTTTACAGGTTTGTCTAAAAAGTTGGACAGACTTTCACAAAAAAAGGGGTGCGAAATACTGAAGAAGTGGTTGTGCAGCATCAAGAATCATGTGTACTGGAGTGCTACGTCGTCTACTTCTGGTCCCGAGAAGGTGGCCAAATGGACTTCCCTGCTCAACCACATCCAAAATAAACACATCCACGAGAACCCTGAATTCCCGAAATGTGCACATCCAGAGAAAGTGTCCAGAGATCCCAAAAAATGGTTCCAACCAGGTATGCATCAGATTTTTCGATTATTTTATAATGTGACAAAGTACAGACATAGCTTACTACTAGTAATTTATAATTTTACAATATTATGTTTCTTTTTGTCATTCAAGGGTCAGTGCCTCTGTACAATGTGGAGAAGATCCTGAACAATAAGCGAGTCCTGAAGGACGTGGAAAAGCTCAGTCACCATCACAAGACATCTTCACTAGAGGCCTTTCACAGGGTGATCCTGCGTTTTGCCCCCAAGAATGTCGTTTTTTCTTTCATTGGAATGTTGTGCAGGTATTATATATTATGACATGCAATATAGTATTTTTTAAAATATTTATATGCAAGATTTGCTGGAAGTGTGTAATGTTTTAACTTATATGTCACTCTTGTACTGCAGGTTGTACCTTGCAGCAATGCACTACAATGAAAATGCAGAGCGTGAGCAGGCAACGACAACTTCAGGACAACCTATGAACAAGGTTGTGTTTTCAAAGTCAAAGAAGGATGAATGCACTGCAAAACCACTTAAAGCAGCCCCTTCATATGGTATGTTACAAAATGTTTTATTTTCATACACTTACAAATACACATAGTGATGCATTTGATATGTTACTAAGACAGTAATGTACATAATAAAATGTCCTTCTGTACCCTATATTTACAGACTATGTAGCTGACTTGATGAAGCTGGTCTTTGAAGAGGTGTTTGCAGACCCCGCACCATTTGTAGAGGAGCTAAAACAAATCCCCATTCCTTCATTCCTGTCCTCCCAGTTTGAAAGACCTTTAAAGGAGGAAGCTGTTGACCGCCACATCTCATGCTTCAGTCAAGGGGCGGTCGAAAGCCTACAAACTGTCCATATGTATCAGGGAACTCCTGCCGAACACTGGGGCGGGAGAACTCAGGTGTTCTGTCCTAAATAGCCCCAGCACCAGCTTACAAGTCTTCGATAGGCGAGATATATCGGTACAGCCTGTAAAGACTGATGTGGACACTAATGTTTTTGATTTCACTTGAGAAAATGTGTACATACTTACTGTTTTATGCCTTATCCTTTATTTTTTAACAGGAAATAAATATTTTGAAGAAAAACCTTCAAGGTTTTATTTTTGTTGCTTTTGTGTCAGGTATAAAAATACATCCTGTGTAGTGTATATGGATTGACTATATAACAGTTGCAGCAGGGATTCTGATCAAACCAAATCAACAAAAAGACAAAAAACAAACAAATCATTTAAGCTTGTGTCAGACTTACCTTCAACCAGTCATGGCAGGCATCTCCTCCAGATGAACCCTCTGTGCAGAAAAATGAGAGAAATTTCTGATTATTTCCTTCAACTTCACCCCTGCTTTCTAAACTGTGAGAGAATCCTGCATTATCCATAAGGCCATTATTTATAAAGCCTCTGTTTTGCATGAATAAGATTCATTTCTGACCATCTGAGAAGCCGGGCTTGATCCAGACATCAGTGTCACATCAGTTTTATATCGCAGTGACTACACCGTTTCCCGTTTCCGTAGTACTCACTCTTCTCAAAGTACTCTGGAGGACAGGAATTTGCTGTCCCTGGAGGAAAGAGTTAGTTTGTATGTCTTAAGTTTGCTTTACTACATTTCTCACTTTACTCTTGACTGAAATGGCATTTAATTTCAATCAACAAAAACAATATGTTCTTTTCTTCTCAGAATGTTGTTAGTGCATTGTTAATATCTCGCTGTGTCTCATCTGATTAACTGGTCACTAGAGTTTAAGTCCCAAACTATGTGTTTGAGAGAGAATACCTACCACTGAAGGAGATGTAGGCCGAGCTTTTCAGAAGGTCCCCAACACTGAAATCGATCAGTTTGACCTCCATGGTCTCTGTGTTGAACAGGAGGTTGGACATCTTGATGTCCCGATGGAAGACCCCCGGGAACAACAAAGGACCGCAGCGTCAATCACCTGCTGCATGAAATGAAGCACCAGCTCCTCACTGAAGAGCTCACCGTGATGTCCACGCAGGGTGAGGGCCGCTCTAAGACCATGATGTACTGGTCGGGATGCTCCTGCAGTCCAGCAGCTCTATGATGTGATGACAGCGGGGGCCTTGATTGGCCGTAACTGTCAGAGCCACCTCTAGAGGAACTGGACTGGGACGGTCAGCTAGAAGAAAGATTGCTTCATGATCAGATGGAAGTAGTTTCTCAGGATTTAGCTCAGTCTGTTTGTCTATTATAATATCTGTGTTTTACATGAATCTAAGATCTTATAAATTGCAAACAGTAAATGAGAGATGACAGAGAGAGCACAGTCTACTCACAAGGCTGAGGTACGACTCGATTTCTGTCTTCACTGTGAATTTCACAGCCACCTGAAGGCCGTCCTCACAGCGGGTCCCTTCAGAGACAGAGCCTCCTTCCCCAACTCCTCACCGACGGCACACATCCAGCAAATGAGGTCTATTACAAGATAAATATAGTTATTTTTATTTTATAGTTATATTATCATTTAATAAAGCAGTGTCCTGCAGTATGGCATGTCATACTTTTTCTAAAACTATTTTAACATTGTTTCTAATTATCATATAATTATTATAATTCTACTTTTCATTCATTTTAATTGAGAAATACATTAAGTATATTTTTACAATTCAGTTGTCGCACTTCAAGTCAATTTAAGCGAACTGCAAAAAAAAAGCTAAATGGTGTAAAACTAAAAAAACCTAAAGAAATATTATCGCATTTGCAGCTAAATGATTTAAAACAAACCTTCCTTTATAAAGCGGATAGTTCCGGTCCTTGATTCTGTGTGTTGCTCGGCAACCACTTTGTTGGAACCACAACTGTTTCTGAGGAACTACATTGTTTGGTGGAAGAATACTGTTATTTATTTATCTCATTACACTTTACTTGGTCTGTTTTATTCTGTGAAACCTTACTACATACATGGAATAACCGTTTTATAAAAGCAATAAGCCCCGTGAAGCCGTGGTTTACAGTGAATTTATAACAGCTAAGGGGGGCTGTTAGGCACGACGCAAAGGCTTATTGTTTTATTACAGGTTGTGTGTTATATTTTGGGTTATGACAGTAAGCTCACTCTCGTTCCTCGTGATCTCGTCACAGTCCAGATGTCTCAGATGTGAAGGACTGACTCGACTGTCCTGATCTTGAGGCTGGACGTCCTGCATTTGCTGCTCCTCTGCAGTGAGGGGTCTTCAGGAGCACTGGAAGGAGACTTCACTTGCTTAATCACGCTGTTACATTCACCTTCCCTGCACTTTTCTCCACTCCGTCCATCTCGCTTCTCAGGTCTGTGTGAGCAGTCACAGTCTGTCTGTACACCACACCACCATGGTTTCATTTTAGCTACACCAAAACAGGAATATGATAAGAAAGGTTTGCTAATGTGTGAAGGTGAGAATGAAAATAAGAATGTATACAACGGGAAAAACAAAACAACCCCCCCCCCCCCCCAATGTCACTTTATAGCTATTATAATTTGCCATCTTATTAAAAAGCGGAAACAGCATAAGTGTAAATAACCTTTGTGAATTAAATATGTTTTATTAAATTTATAAAATGTACTTGTGTTGGTCTTAATGATCATTCATTCATTTTGTGTTTCTTTAGTTATTTGCAGTGCGTTGACGCCATCTACTGAACACTTGTGGTAACGGCAGGTTTGGTGTACAGTTTCTATTTCCTGTTGTATTCTCGTTTGTATTCTCGTTTGGAACGAGATTAGTGTTCGGTTAGTTCACGACTTTTCCAGAGCGAGTTGTTCTCTGTGATGTGTAAATTCTGCTGTCAAGTTTCTTCAAACTCCGCTCAGTTGTGTTTCCCTCGGGGGCAATGCCGGTGAGTAACACTGTGTGTAATATTAGGGGTTTTATATTAGTCATTTTCTTAAGATGTGTAGGAAGAAAATTTAACGTGTTGCCACGAAGTGTAGATTCCTCTGTTTCCCATGTAATGGCGGCTCATGCTTAGTAGAAAACGATGTACATGTTGCATTTGGTTTTGGAAATGATTGAAGAAGGCAATTTGAGTTAATGGGTACTTTTATTTTTGTTTACAGTTTTACAGCTTGTTTTTGCACTGCTGTGTGTAAAATAAAGGAGAGGAGAAAAAGGACTTCGGGATAAAGCATCATCTCTTTTCTTTGTTCACCTCACCTGGCTGTTTATACGCGCTGGATAGCTAAATACGCAAACGTTTAGTGAGGCCAGTACAGTACTTAACCTCAGTCCATTCAAGATGTAGGCCTAGATGCGTTTGTTTCTTACAAACACAGTTTTTTTGGTTCACAAGATGTAGATTACTGTGATGTTTTTATCAGCTGTTTGGACTCAGATTCTGACGGCACCCATTCACTGCAGTGGATCCATTGCATTGAGTGATGTAATGCAAATCTTTTCTGAACTTTTCCCTTACTATTCCTAATAATGTCTAAGCATTATTGTTTATTCAAATGGTTAGAAATGCCACAACATTTTAAAATATGTTTACTATTTTCTATTTGAATATATAGGTGAGCAGAAGAGAATTCTTTAAAAAAAACATAAAAAATCTTACTGTTGACTTTTGACTGGTAGTGTAGATAAAATACTGGATGGTTTAATGTTATCTTTTATAATGACACTTACATGCATTAAATACTACCTTGATAACATACTTGATAATAACCAATACAATCCTGAAGAAACAGAAATGAATGAAAAATGAACATAATAAACATGAAGAAAGAGGAAGGAAATCTGGCATCTGTTTCTGGGTCAAATAAACATGGCTCCATTTTATTATTTTTCTTCATTTTTTTTTTTTTTTTGTACTTCACATTTTATGTACAAGTCACAAAGCTGTGCACGTAAATACAAAAATACATAAAACATACAAGAGTGAGATAAATAAATACAAAGACACCTTCCGCTCCATTCATGATAACTGTGTTGCTGTGTTCTTTAAAGGCTATAACGTAACATAGCAAAATTACTTAGTAAAGCACAATTACGGTTTTCACACTGTCATTTTCTACTTTTTTGTATGCAAAACTCGTTAGGATTTTTTTTCCTCAGTTTGAAGCATTATGAACTCTGACATGTTACATAACAGTCTGTTTGAAAAAAAATATAGTACAAATGCAATGTATTACCCATAAGCCCCAGTCTAATGTGCATCGTTTCATTTATGATGTCGGAAAAACATAAATGACAACGGGCGGATTAAGCAAAATTAGGCTGTATATGGTTCCTATTACTGCTCACATGTATTGTTTATGTGTATGGAAATATAGGGAAGAATTATGATGTCCATACGCCAGCGGGGCCTTTCACTGAACAATCTGGGGCATTTCACTCCATGCTTTGGCTTTCTTCTTAGCGAGAGCCAGCCAGGGAGGCTCATCTTGGGCCAAAGGTGCAGTGGACGGGTTAGCGCTTCTCTTGCTTTCCTTCTCTACCGTGGATGTGTTGGACAGTTCAAGGGAGCAGAACACTGTTCATTCAAAACAATGGATAACAGCTTATATATTCATCTGCATTCATAGTTTATTATGCATCATATCAGACACAATACATGTATGCAGTAACATAGGTCTGCTATTATATTTATGCAGTTACATAAACTGCACATACACTGTCAGCCAGAAGTTTGGAATAATTCTTCTTATTATTTTTTTTAATGTTTTTGAAAGAAGTATCTTATGCTCAGCAAGGCTGCATTTATTTGATCAAAAATACAGTAAAAATAATAATATAATATTTGAGTCATGTGATCCTTCAGAAACCATTTTCATATGATTTGCTGCTCAGGAAACATTTCTGATTATTATCAATCTTGAAAAAAGTTCTGCTGCTTCATATTTTTTAGGACGCGGTAATACACTACCATTAAAAGGTTTTGGGTAAGTACATATATATATATATAATTTATTTAGAAAGGACGCATTAAATTGGCCAAAAGTGACAGTAAAGGCATTTATAATGTTACAAAAGATTTATATTTCAAATAAACAGTGTTCTATTTAACTTTATATTCAGCAAATAATCCTGAAATAATGTTCAAACATTTCTAAAAAAAATAATAATAATTAAGCAACAAGGATAATAAGATCTATTATTAATAATTTAGCACCAATATTAATTAAGCAGCAAATCAGCATATTAGAATGATTATGTGAAATGATCATGTGACACTGAAGACTGGAGTAATGATGCTGAAAATTCAGGAAAAAAAATTACATTTTTAATATATATTTAAATAGAAAACAGTTCTTTAAAATTGTAATAATATTTCACAACAGTACCATTTTTATTGTATTTCTGATCAAACAAATGCAGCCTTGGTAAGCATAAGACTCCTCAAAAAAAAAAAAGTACAGTATGAAGGTAGTGTTTATATTGATGTACATTGGGAATTTAAACAGTTACAATACATATCCGCTAGAGGGCAGACATTTATCGCTATAAATTTCCTTTTCAATCTGATCTTAAAACATAACCTCATGCTATTAAGAGATTAATACCATATTTTGTGACTTTGCAGGTCATTGCACTTTTTAGAGCAAACAGAACAAAGCTGAAACCATAAAAGCTTTGCTTTGTAAGGCCATGACAGCGAATGATATGGACAGATTATTACCTTGTAAAGGTGAACATGGCCGTGCCGGTTGCTCTTTGGCGACTGGATTTGATAAACTGCCCGGTGAATCCCCCTGAGAACAAGAGGACACATTTTAAAAATGAGGGAAACTAATCAATATCTGAGAGATTAACACTAAATGTCATTAAAGAATCAAGCATTTGTAGCATTGGCTAAAACTAATTACCAGAAAAAATGAGTCAGTATCCAAACTGAAATAAGTCTAAAATAAATAAATGAAATCTTTCCAGAACACTGCATTTTCCCAAGCTGCAGCATGAAGAGATGACTCTCTGTAGAATATAAGCGTGAATATGATTGTCCTGTGCTTCATGATGCTAAGAAGACATCAGTTTTCAAACAACTCATTGAGAACCGGGCTAGATTTTACATGACATATTTGTTGAGGCAACAGCACAAACCTGCGAGGGAAGTTTCTCTGGAGAGTTTTCTGGAGAGTTCTCGATGAAGTTCCTCTGTTTCTGTCTGGCCACAGAGATCCAGCTTGGAGACTCTGTGCCACCAACAGATATTCTGCCCACTGTATCTGAAAAAGGACATCAAATATGCATCATATTATTTTCATGATACTTTTTTTTTTTTTTTATTACATAACACAGAAGAGTAAAAATTACGCTAAACAATAACATAAAATAACACCCACTTTTTATGATCCAACTAAAAGCTGATCAATGAAATAAATCCCTGCCCTGTAATATTTACAGCATTCTTTCCAAACATTCTGTCACATTATGTAAGTTAAATGCATTGCAAATACCATTTTAAGTTGTCTTAATAACATGAAATTGTGATTATTTAAATGTATGCCTACAAATAATAACATTTCCTGAACTGAATGCACTATAAAGAGGTTGCAACTGTCCTATTTTACACTGCATAATATATAATTATTCAATAAGAATTAATAATAATTTTATTTAAACAATTTTTTAAATTATTAAGATAATTATTTTGTCCAGTTTCACATTAGAAATATTATGATCATCCCTTCAAAATAAATTAACTTTAAAAAATATTCTCTTTTCTTTTTTTTAATGTTGCATATTATTTTAATTAAATAGAATTTGTAATAAAATAATTGAATTTATAATACAAGTATAGTATAGTAAAAAGTAACATAAGATTTTTAAATGACTTTACATTTAAGTTTAATTTAATAATGAAAATAATTAATAATTTATAAGAAAAAGTATTTTATTTATCTTGTTTTGAGTATTTTAAATATCTTTACTGTAAGACAGGACAAAATAATAATTTAAAAAAGTGATTTTCCCCCCCCAATTTAAAATATTTTGGATGAACACCGGGAGGCCTGTGACTGTCCCATAGACTGCCAAGTAAATAACAGTGTGAAGGTCCATAAAAGGTATGAAAGT
Organism: allo-octoploid hybrid of Carassius auratus x Cyprinus carpio; assembly: GCA_024542945.1. NCBI lineage: Eukaryota > Metazoa > Chordata > Actinopteri > Cypriniformes > allo-octoploid hybrid of Carassius auratus x Cyprinus carpio. The sequence goes on from CM045042.1 coordinate 20,650,568, forward strand.
CGTCGTCAGAATACTCCATCTGCCATCAGACGTGCAATCTGGGTTACATGAAGCGCCCGGGAACACTTTATGTAAGCGAAGAAAACAAAAATAATGACTTTATTTAACAATTCCTTTGTCAACAGTCTCCTCTGTGTCTCTCCATATCACCGTATGCTGTGTTTGTTCTTCTGTATCATCCACGCCACAAGGATTCACTGTTTTCTTTCAAATCAAAGCTAAATACATGTAGAAACAGTGCATCCTTGTGGATGACACAGAAGAGCACACACAGCATATGGTGATATGGAGAGACACAGAGGAGACTGTTGACAAAGGAATTGTTGAATAAAGTCGTTATTTTAGTTTTCTTTGCTTACAAAAAGTGTTCTTTTATAACCCAGATTGCACGTCTGATGGCAGATGGAGTATTCTGACGATGACATTTATGGACCTTCACACTGTTATTTATTTGGCAGTCTATGGGACAGTCACAGGCCTCCCGGTTTTCATCCAAAATGTCTTAAATTGTGTTCCGAAGATGAACAGAGCTTTTATGGGTTTGGAACGACATGGGGGTAAGTGATTAATGGCAGCATTTTCATTTTGGGGTGGAGTATCCCTATAAGAATGGAGGTACCTGGGATTTTCCTGACGGACATCACAGTGTCAGCTAGCAGATCAGGCTTCTTTGGTAAGATGGGCTTCCTGTCGCTCTGCTCATGCTCCTGGGTCTCCTGCGCCCCTGAAGACTCTGTTTGAGTGGGGGTCCATGGCGATTCTCCATCTAAACCATAGCGGCGCAGGACTGGAGTCCTTCTCAAGCGCACTCCAAACGGGTTCTCTGGGGGCGTCTCTTTCTGCACAGGAAGTGTTGGGGAACTCTGAGCTCGGGCTGGTTTAATGAGTTCAGGTGTTTGGGGAGATTCATTAGAAGCATTCGTTTCTGGTAGCACCATTGAGATGGTCTGGGTCTGCTCTTGGGCGCCTCCAGAAGCCAATGACCTTTGCCACGCAGGGGCGATGGTGAACCGAGGTCGAACCTCAAGCATTCTCATGGGTTCTTTTGTAGGTGGCTCAAGAACTTGCTGCTCAGAAACACCCTCAAGTTTTCCTGAAGACACTTCCTGAGGCTCACCAGACACATCCTCTTCCTGCTCTACAGGAGACATCGATGCACTGGAGAACCGAGAATGCAGAACTGGACTCTCCAGCACAGGAGACACAGTAGAAAGAAGCGTCTCTGCTGAGGCTTCAGGCTCATCCGTGGTTTCTGCTGAGCTCCAGACATCATCTCTGACTGTCGGATCAGATTCAGGAACGTTCTCAGCATTGACTGCAGATGATTCTCTTTCATCAGCTGAAGTCTCATCTTTCTCAGGCTCTAGAGAACCTGTCTGACCTCCAACCTCTTGATGTTCAACATCATTTGAACAGTTCTTCTGCATCTCAGGTTCCACCACCGTCAATTCATCATCTTCATCTCCACCGTCTTCTGCTTCATCCTCAACAACATCTTCATCTTGTTCTTTCACATTTACTGCCAAAGCTTTTGGCGATTCTAATAACACTTGGCTCTCTTTGGCACTCTCAGCCTTGTCTGTTTGTTTCTCAACATCATCTTCAGGCACTTGGTGACTTGCATCCGCAGAATCTTCCTCAGCAGACTCCGGCAGCTCCAGCAGCTCCTCCTCCTCCGTGGTCTCCTCTGCGATCTCCTCTGAATCCACAGATGAGTCAGAAAGCGAGTCAGGCAGAGGAGCCGGTTCCTTTGTGCTCACCATAGGCTCTGAGGGATCGAGAAGATCTATGTTGTCTTCCTCAAGCTGAGCAACTACGCTCTCACTATTTATGTCTTGCACCTACAAAAAGGAACCACAAATAGTTGACATGATGCCATTTCTAATGCATCAAAAATTCATTAAAAATGCAATCATACATCAAACATACAATTTCTGAATTAATATTCATTCAATTATCATACTTTTGGGGGCATGACGTAATATTACAAATATTACATTCTTATTAAGTAGTCTGGCATAATTCCTTATTATTAAGAATATCATAAGAATATTAGAATATTATATATACAGTATATAATACTAAATAGTTAATAATATTATGTATTTATTAATTTATTTTTATTTATTCTTATATTATATTTCCTTTATATATATATATATAAAAAATATAAAAATAGTAATATGTTTTTTTTTTCCATAAATTTCATTCAGTTTTTTTTTTTTTTTTTTTTTTTTTTACAACCCAAACAGACTTGGCCCTGTCATAAAAAAAAAAAAAAAAAAAAAAACTGAATGAAATTTATGAAAAAAAAAAAAAAAAAAACGAAACAAAACATATTACTATTTTTATATTTTTTAATGATTTGACAATAATGTTTAAGATATGTACATGTATTTAAGGTATGTACTTAAGAAAAACACTGCACGATGATTACACCACATGATTATTTTACAGTTATTATATTTAAACATTTGATGAAAATCATAGAATTTTTTTCCCAAAACTAACATGAATGCAAACAATACATTTCAAGGAAATTTGCACATTTTTCAGTTTGTCTCAGACACCTTATTTAACCGTTATGCCAACTAATTTGCAGTCGAATAACTCATTGTTTCATTCTTCTTGAAAGTGTCACTGAATGTGCTGTACCTCACTCTGAAGAAGCATGTTCTCATGCTCCAGTGCTAGTCCTGTCGCAAGAGGGCTCTTCAGGGAGCTCAACACTTCCTCCAGCAATGACCCCTGCTCCTCAGGAACGACCTCACATCCTGGGTCCAACAGGAAGTCATCGGCCTGCAGCTCGAGTGTTACTGGACTCTCCCAAGAAGATTCTGGGATCTCATACTTGGGGACGTGATCCTCGCCAGGAATATGTTCCTCTCCTTCAGAGATGTCTCCAGCTGAGATGGAGGATGTTGGAGAAGTTTTTTGACACTGGCCGGAGTCGCTCACTTCCTCTTCCTCCTGTTCAGAAGCAACTGACTCACGGTCTGAATCATTCACCTGTTCTCCGGGCAAATCTAGACCAAATTGAACAATAGAAAAAGAATTATTGAACTAGTAACATCAATTATTGAATTACCATTCAAAAGTTTGGGGTCAGTAAGATTTTTGAAATGATGTAATATAATATTACAATATAAAATAACTGTTTTCTATGTATATATTAAAACATTTTTAAATGTGATTTCTTCCTGTGATCAAAGCTGAATTTTCAGCATCATTACTCCAGTCTTCATCGTCACATTATCCTTCAGAAACCATTCTAATATGCTGATTTGCTGCTCAAGAAACATTTATTATTACTATCAATGTTGAAAACAGTTGTGCTGCTTCATATTTCTGTGGAAACCGTGAAACATTTTTCAGGAGTCTTTGATGAACAGAAACATTTATTTGAAGTCACTTTTGATTCTTTTAATGCATCTTTACAGCATAAAAGTATTACTGACATTACGAATTACAAATTGCATGATGAAAATTGTAGTTATTAACATAATCTATTGGATTACACACATAAAGTGATATATTCTGACTACTTTTTGATTACTTTTATAAATATATTGCATGCTTTATCAAATTATTTACTTTTTAAAACTATTTACCTGCCATTGTGAAAATGTAAACATAAATCTTTAAAAATGTAACTGTAATCTGATTATATTTTAAAATATTGCAAGTACTTAAATTTTTTAATCCAGATTATATGTAACTAGGATTTTTCTGGCCGACTAGTAGTCGTTTATTTGAAGCATTAGTCGATGAATCGCACGTTTATTAATAAACAGTTTAAATCATTATAATGAGCCTTTAATTGCACACATAGCCTAATAAGTGCTCAGGCACACGCATAAAGCTTGCCACAGCACACCGGTAGAAGTAATGATCATGAATGTTTCAGGGAAAACAGTAAATTAACATTTGAATAATTTCATAAACTAGTGCTTTCTTTGTTTTCGGATTAAGAGATGAAGTTGGTGACACTGACTCGTCATCTCCGCAGCAGTGATGCGCCTGTATTCATGTTTCATACGGATTACATCATCTGAGCATTTGTTTTCCATTTGAATTGGTTCATTTGAAAATATACATTTCACTTTCTATAGACATAAATATGTTTGGCCCATGCTAATTTCAAATAATGTGGCATGAAAATTCGAACGCAGCATCACAAACCGACATTAACTTACATTGTACATCGGATGCGAGCGGCGCCACGCAACAAAATACAATAGAACTTATTATAATTAGTGATACTGTCTACACTAGATGCTGTGCAGCGCGGCGCAACAAATCCCCGACAGAAAACTGCTGACTAGTTCTATTTATGACGTGCTGACACAAAGTTCAAATGATTTGCAATGCTTTGTCGCATCCAGTGCAGATACGGTGTGACAGCAAAAACATGGCAAGTGTGAAGTAAAGAAAAGTGGACACTGAAAATAGATGATTCAAATGTGAATGGACTGAGGTAAAATATCTATTGTTGCTTTCACTTTGGTTATAAAGATCATGAAAAATAATATTTTTTTCACATAAATTTTTTTTCACATAATCATTACCTGAGATTATCACTGTCATATTTAGTATGTTGTTGTTGCTGCAATGTTGCAGAAAATAAAAACCATTTCTAAAATAGAATTCCATGTCGCGTATTGACACGTGTCACTGTCGCAGGTGGTTAGGACAAAAACTACATGGAAAAGATACTTTTTATAGCATCGCATAACATCTGGTTGGGACACACAGTGGAACAGTTTGATACCCCAAATAAATCTAAGTATAAAAATATTAATGCTGACAGATTTAATAATTGAATCTGCAATTAGGGAAAGCAGAGAGAAGAGATCCAGTCTGGAGATGAGCAGAAACAGTTGATTTGCATGGCAGACATGGAGATCCAGATTTTTTGTTTGTTCACAATCACTTTTTCTATTGTAACTATAGACAAACCTTTATGTTCTTCTCCAATACTTGTGACCATCATCCGTAGTTTGTCCTCTGTGTCTCTGAGCAGCACTCTTTCCCTCAGGTCTCTTCTCTTGTCCAACATTTGCCTCTAAACACGAATAAGCACACAGCTCAGTTCAACGCCACTAACACAAAAAGATGAATGTTTTTCCATTCTGGATTCCTGTAACGACTTCAATGAGAATAAAACATCACTAACAGCTTGTTGGCCTGATATGATGAGGCACTATGGATAATTAAAGCGTATGAATGGATAATGTGAAGGATCTTACGCTGACAGGCTTTCTCTTGGCACAAGCACTGGCTTTGACAGCGATGCGGTGACGGGCAGCTGAGCTGTCTAAGCAGGAGACGGAGCTGGCGGGCAAACTGAAGTCTGCAGGGACAGAGCCCTGAGGTGTGCCGGGTCTCGAAGAAGCTTCACAAGACATCTTCATATAATGGAGGGGAACAAGGAAGACGGATGTTAGTGAGTCTAAATAAGTTGTGCAATTTGTTTACAACTTTAATTCCAAATAACAGCACTCTTAAAATTCTTTCAAAGCACTTCCCCACCAAAACCTCCATATTTGGGTTACAGTTTCAAATAGACGGCCGTATTCAAAGCATTTCTTTCCATCCCTTAACCACCAGAAAACCAGAGTGGCATCATGATGGCAGATAAATTCTTCTTCGAGGTCACTCGTGCATACCCAGCCACCTTCACCACCACTGACTCATCATGACTAATTATGATGATTGTCCTCAGCTATTTCCTTTCAGAATGAAATGTAAACAAAAGCCTCTCCAGCAGAAACAATTGAAGGTTATGTTGGAAATGCTGCGACTGCTGGTCCTTACCGCTGTATAAGCACCATTTTTTTTTTCTCAAATCTTCATCTCTAATTCCAAGTCTTTATTTTTAAAACTTTTATTATTTCAATAATTCTCCAACTGAAGGAACAGTTTTGTGGCAGCATAAATAAAGCAGCCATGTGTGTCTGGAATTATTGCCTACTACTGTAACTTAAATATTATTCAAAAAGCTTAAAAAGTATGGAAGCTTGTTTCCACCATGTTCCGCTCGTTAAAACAATAAAAAAAGGTAGTTGCGACTTTTAATCACACAATACGGACATTCTTTTCTTGTATTTCTGAGTTTGTATCTCGCAATTCAGTTTTTCTTGAAATTCTGTAAAAAAATTGAAATTGAATTGTGAGATAAAAAGTCACAATTACTTTTTTTTATTATTATTTATTCCTTAGAGGAAACAAAATACTGAATTGCTAGATGTAACCTTAGAATTCTGAGAAAAAAAAAGTTTATATTCCGACTTTTTTTCTTGCAGCGTTATGTTTATGTCTCACAATCCAGATTTTTTTCTCGCAATTCTGAATTGCAAGATATAAAAGTCAGAACTGTGATATACAAATAAAGCTGCTATTACCTATTCTTTTATTCTGTGGCATAAACAGGCTTCGATCAATAGGTGAGCATTAACCTCGGATTAACACTTTTGAAAGTGAAGAAACACACATCAACATGCTTTTAATGGTGCAGTGTGTCAGGAACTGGTGTGAAAGAGTTCTAAGCGAGACAGCCGTGTGTTTGTGCTGTGCTCAGGTCCAGCTTGGCAGCCGTTTTGACCCAGATTGCTGGAATATCCCATTTCCAGCAGACAGCCAGGCTGCGAGGGTGAACCGCTGGAATGCTTTTCAGACCACACGCCTACTTCACTCGTAACCCCTGCAGTCAAAGACAGCCAGCATTCAACAACACTGTCAAATTTCACTAGTCATGAACTAATATGGGTTTTAATGGCCGATGCTGATATGATATCTAGACATCAGGGTGCCAATAAATACATCAACTGTAATATGGAAAATCAGAAAAATTCATGGAATGTAAACACTTGTTTTCACAACTGTATCCACTTTTTTTTTTTAAATCAACTTCATCCTTTACTTGCTTCCTTTCATGTTTCATCATCCCAAGCTGTTCATTCAATAGTATTTGTGCACCGCACTCATTACACTACTGTTTAAAAGTTTGTGCTCAGTATCATTTTTTACAATTTGAAATGAATACTTTTATTGGAAAGGATGCATTCAGTTGATCAAAAGTGATTACAGACATTTATAATGTTAGATTTCTATTTCAAATAAATGTGGTTTGTTTTAACTTTATATTAATTGTTTTTCTACTTTTTGTATTTTGTATTACTTCATGGTTTTCACAAAAATATTAAGGGGCACAACTGTTTTGAATATTGATAATAATGAATGTTTCTTGAGCAGCAAATCAGCATATTAGAATTTCTGAAGGATCATGTGACACTGAAGACTGGAATAAGTTACATTTTAAAACAAGGTTCTCACAATATTACTCCTTTTACTGTATTTTTGATCAAATAAATGCAGACACGGTGAGCATAAGGGACTGCTTTAAAAAAATATTACAAATCTGAACCCAAACTTATGAACATTAGTGTATAACAAAAATGAATCCCCATTTAAAATATCCAACTGTACTTTTCTCACTGGAACCCAATTTCTCAAAAAATCCATTGGTCTAGCTCAAAGCTTTGCATAACACAAACACATGATAGCTATTTTAAGCCCTGGCAACAAGACAAATCCAAAAGTGCATGTTTTTCAGTGGTTTGAGACTGTTTTGGAGCAGTTTTGGATAGGCAATGGTGTCGTGCGTGAGATGCATGTGCACTGAGTCGCAGAAATGCCCTTTCAATGAACACTAGTTTCACTTTTATTTGAAATTCAAATGTAACTTTCTACTGGATACAAGCAGTGTCCTGCTCTCTAATGTCTGTGTTTCAAACTGCCTTTGACTGTGAAAGCACTTGTTCTGAACTTGATCCAAACTAGCAGATAAAACAACAGCAGATAAGCACATTCTTAATATGAATCTCTCAGTGCTTGGCTTCATGGGAACATTCCAAACATGTTACTAGTCTAAATCCACACCCAGAGGTCGATTCAAATGATCTGCAGTGGTCCAAAACAGAGACGCAAGTCACATTTAAATGAATGAATATTAAGTGATGCCCACAACCAAATAATTATACACCATTTCTCAGAAAATCCAACTACAGGTTGTTAAAAAAAACAAATAAACTACAGTCAAGCTACTGATTTGTTTAGTTAGATTAGTTAGCTACGAGACAAGCTACAAACAAAAGTGTGTTTCTAATGCTGGATGTTTCCCTTATTCGACCCATCCGTTTCAGAGTCTCTACAAACCAGCTGATGAGTTGATTCAGGTGTATTTGATTAGGAATTCAAATCAATTCAGTTCAAGTTTATTTGTATAGTGCTTTTTACGAATCAAATCGTCGCAAAGCAACTTTAAAGAAAATTAAGTTTCTACAATATTTAGGAAAAGTCTGAAAAGTCTGTTGGTGTGCCTCAAGGAACAGTGTTGGGAAACACTGTATTAGTGTGTTTAGTTGGATCACGAATGCCTACAAACAATTTGCCTACATGTAGATGCAGCTGTAATTCATTTGCATTTAAATGCATTACATCACCATTCAAAGCATGCAATTGTGCTTACTCTTAAAGGGATAGTTCACCCAAAAATGAATATACTGTATATCATTCACTCACCCTCATGTCAATCCAAACCAATAACTTTCATTCATCTTTTAGCCACAAATTGAGATCTTTTTAATGAAACCTGAGAGATTTCTGATCATTTCTGTACAGATTTATCATTTTTGGGTGAACTGCTTAACATAAGCCTTCCACGGACCATTCAGGCATTTCTGATATGTGGCGTGTGATTTATGTGTTCTTGTGTCACCTGATCATCTTCACTGTCTGAAGCCTCAATGCTCAAAGAACTCTGGGTCAAATCCACCAACTGCAACATAAGAAACATATCACAATCATTTCCTCTTTGAATGTTTGACATAAAACACGTTTTCCTTAATTAACTCACAAATCAACAAAATCATTTTACCTTACCGATTACACGAAAATTTGATATATAACACAGACATATTCTCACCTCAAATACAATTTCAGTTGTTTGATAGTCTGGACTAGAATCTCAAAACTCACTCTCACTATATGAGATTTTATAAATTAAAGAGCAGCTTTGGTCTCGCTGTGCTCAAGTTCAGGGAAGGTGAGGATAGGGACTGTGTACATCTCTGAAGAGATTTGAAGGGAGACAGGTACAGCGAGGGGAACGGCACGGCAACTAATCCTGTTAGAGAACTCAGCAGGGAGCTTCCTGTCTTTTCAATCATGCCCCGTGATGTCTGAGGCTCTTACACACTTTTCACAGAGCCAAAAATACCCAGGCATGCATAGAACGTTCATCACAGTGCGTCTGATTACTTGACTTTGTATATGGTTCTATTTCTATATGGTGATGGAAGCACAACATGATTATGAGATAACTGCTTCAAAATGTATATGTAAAAAATGATATTTCAGTGTATGTGAGTGTATATAATGTTTCAGTTCCCATTGATGTCAATGGGAACCAAAACTATTTGGTTACCAAAATTTAAAAAAAATATCTTCTTTTGTGTTTCACCGAGGATAGAAAGTCATTCAGGTTTGGAATGACATGAGGGTGAGTAAATGATGACAGAATTTTTATTTTTGGGTGTAGTCACTTAAAGGGACGGTTCACCCAAAAATTAAAATTCTGGGAGCAAGTAAAGGCCTTAAGACATAATCGTCAGGGATCAAAATTTCCTTCATCTTTTCATATAAAAATGCTCTACTTGCTATGAAAACATACTTTCAAAACTCTCAACTTCCATCCCAGGGAATATTTATTGAAACCAGTCAGTCACAGTAAGCTAATAAGAAGCAATTAGGATAGATATATTTTATTTTAAAACACCCATACAACTAATGATAAGAGTAAAACATGTCAAAGGCTGTCAAACCTAGTGCTGTTTCTGTTTGTGTGTAGCACCTACAGCTCTGCAGATCCTTCTGAAGCATCTCAACATTAGACACAAACGACTGAAGTTTATTTTTAACAAGGTTTCTGATAATTTCAGTCTTATTTTTTTAAAGGTTTGCGTGACACATTTCAGCGGTTTGTGAATTTTACAGATCAAAGCTATATCTGTGCGATATCTATATCTGTTTATAAGTAAAAAGTGAGGAGAGGCGTACTGAGTGAGGAGGTGTGGCCAGCACAGTGCTGCAGGGAAGACCATCATCTTCAGAAAGAGCCCCTCCGTCCTCTCCTTTCCTCCCGCACAGGAGTGATGGTGGAGAGCCCAGACGAATCGCCTGCTTCAGCTGCAGCTACAAACAGGACAGAAACGTGAACTATCAATAACTGTTTAATAACAGATTAATCACACACTACTACTACCTACTATATTGTACATTAAAGTGTTGACATGAGACACTCCCATTTACAAGTTTAAGCTCAGTATGATTTTTTAAAGAGAAAATACCACTTTTATTTTGCTAGGATGCATTAAATTGTTAAAAATACAGTAAAGTTAAAGTTACAAAAGATTTATATGTATTTCTATGTTCTTTTGAATTTTCAATTCATCAAAGAATCCTGTAAAAAAAGGTTAATGGTTTCCATAAAACTATTCATATTTAGAAATCAAAAGAAAATAGATGACAATCAGAAATAATAAGAAATGTCTGTATCCAGTAGTAAATCTTCAGCAGCAAATCAAGCATATTAGAATGATTTCTGAAGGATCGTGTGTCACTGAAGACTGGAGTAATGATCACAGGAATAAATTGCATTTTAAAATATATTACGATACATATCAGTTATTTTAAATTGTAATAATATTGCACAGTATTGATATTTTGACTGTATTTTTGATCAAATAAATGCAGCCTTGGTGAGCATAAGAGACATTTTTCAAAAACACACACATATATATATATATATATATTCATTCTGCTTGGTGTCAGCTATTTTTAGATGATCTGCTACGGGTAGTACGCTAACCACATCAAGAAAACTACACTAAGTAGCCTTTAATCAATACCAAGACACAAGTGAGACAAACATATTTGTTTCTCCATATTCATAACAGTCTGAGTAATTCTGAGTCTTGAGCAGTAAACTTTTAAGTGTCAGTTTTGTAAACGTATGTTGATTATGTATCTAGTCGTACCTAGTCAATGATGCCTGCTGTCTAGATTGTGCTGGTGGCAAAACATCAAGAGTGAAAATCTTAGGCTCTGTGTCTTGAGGCTTAGATCTGCTAACTTTATACCAAAGTCCAGTGCCTTCACTAATGCTCATTAAAGAAAGAGGACAGGAAAGAAAACAGATACTTATACACTCCATCTGAGCACACGGATGCCACTTTCCATAAAAATGGCACAAAACAGAGCCAGAAAGACTTTTTTTTTTTTACACAGCCACGTTAACTTTGCTATTAATTTGTTTGTTTGTTTATTTTTACATTTATTTTTATTTTTTTTTAACAGTGTGGGGTTTTGGAATTTGGGGCATTTTGAATAACATTGAATACAATTTATTTTTTTTTAAAGTAAGAGCAGGACTATATTAAAATATATTTGATGATATTAAGTAACACAAATTTGAGCATGTCTGACAACTGAATCATGCTAATAATAAAAAATGGGCATAAAACACAATCAATATACGAATAAATCATAACAGACTGGAATACCTGCAGAGATTTCACTTTCCCATGAATGCTGTCTTGGGATGCCTCCAGACCCTCATGAGTCTCTGATGAGGGCGAATCAGACACGAAGACACTATCATGTGACATGGCTTTGTTTCCCATGTTGATCTTGGATCTTTGAATGAAGCAGAGAAAAGTTTATATGTCATAAATAATTGGTAAAGTGTAATACTGCATAGCCTGTGAGAAAATGGGAAAAAGATGAATATATATATATATATATATATATATATATATATATATATATATATATATATAAAAATAATCACAAATTAATCGCACATCACATTTGGCTGAGAAATTACTCCTGGAAGATAATTTAAAGTCATTGTTCTGTAAAGCATCAAACGGACATTATAAAACGTAGATTCAGCAAGAAATATTTTGTTGGATTGAACATAAAATTTATTACATATACTCTTTTGGACCAAGAGGATGAGTTTGTTTGTTTATTAAGTTTTTTTTACGCCATGTTAGCATCATGGCTATTTACATGGCAAAAAAGTTCAGTATCATCCATAAAATTTACATTATATAAAACATTTCAACTTAACATAAGATAGAAAATCTAAAATACATTCAGGTGGTACATTTTCAAATATTCCATGCAAGCATGTTTCTGAATAAAAGCGTTTTCTAGCAGCATCATAAAAATTCCAAGAGGATGAGTAAATGATTACAAAATTTTCATTTTTGGGTGGGTGAACTATACCTTTAATAATTTTTATTATTATTATTACTATGGAAATATGAAATTATTTCTTTAATGAAATGATACTCTAAATAAGGAACTAAAACTACCAGTAGGTGGTGGTAAATGTCTTAATGATTAAGTCATCGAGTCATTCATTTGATTCGTTCAAATGGCTGATTTATTCAGGAGTGTAGTACTGTTCTCTTTATGAATGGTCCATTGAATCTTTAAGCTTGTTCGATCAGACCGATCATTGTGTGAGGTACCGCAAGAGCGATTAGAGAGCAGACAACTCTACATGCTTTTGAATTGCTCTCACGGTACTTTTATGTCATAAACCGATTGGTCGGATTTTAGGGATATTCTAACTATGCTCTCTAGGCTCCATCACGCAGTTGAAAAATTGTTGCCCTGCATCATATTTGTCATCAATCAGCTGTATGAAATGTCAGATGACCCACATAGGTCTGGTGCGGGGCAACTGCGTTAACTGGACAGCCCTAATATATAAAATATAACAGAAATGCAGTATAGTAATAAAAATGGAAGTGATTTTAACTGTATTCCCTCACCCGCGGTCATTGTCGCTGTTGGCGTGGCTGATGGTTGGCTCTGAGTTGTTGACGTCATCACTCGATTGACTGGCTTTTAAATCACTTTCACTCGATGGTGCAGGACTTTCCTTCCTCTTTTTCTTTACAAAAAAATTCTTGAACGTCTGGAATTTGGACTTCTTTTTCCCTGGATTAAAAACAGAACATAAATATATTTAAATGAGTAGCTCTTTTGAAGGCATCTCATAGGAGAATCTTGAATTCTGAAAGGCTTGCATAAAGCAAACACTGAACATGTGCTTACAGTTAGTCAGTGTTCACTTATCTAAACAAAATAAGTTCAACTGGCAGACGATCATGTTTGTAGGCCCTCAAGTCTTGGAAATTATATATACAGCATGTTTAAACAATCACGTCGTAGATTATGACGCAAATACCATTGCACTGGGGTCAAGATGGTAAAGTGAGGAGTCCTACTGACCGTTGTAAAGTACATCTGACAGCGAATTGCTGTGGATTGTATAATACTATAATCAATGTGTTTATATAATAACTATTTAACAAAATGTCATTGTAGACCCATAAATATTCCCTCCTGGGTGCTTATGTTAAACTAATTTATCTTTAGTTGCCAATAAAGTACTAATTGTATTAGTGAAATGGCTGTAGAATTGATCCACTGTTACTTTCGTTTTAAAAACTCATTTGTTAATAGGCTCAATGAGGTTTAATATTAAATAATTTCACACAACAATATTGTTGAGCACACAACTGAGCCCCAATAGCGCATTTAGTGTTAAATCAAGTGATTTCTTAGTTAATCAATGATGCAGTTCACTGGAATACAATGAAATGTTTGTTTTCATCATATAGATGTCTCTATGTATAGTGGCCAATAGATACGGTGTGTATTTTTCATGCATCATGACATGTGACTATAACATCACCTCCAGTGTACAGCTTAAGATGCAGTGTTGGGGATTTCAGACAGTTTTAACAATTAGATTACAAATTAATTTTATTCATCCCAAAGGTTAAGAGCCAGAAAGGCTTAAAAAGCCAAAACAAACATTAAAAGGTCAATCTCAGTGGTCTTTAAAGAAGGACAGCTGCGTGAACAATACTGGGATGACGACCTTTACTAGTAGAGTCACACACTAGTAGAATTGTGAGAACAAACACAATTCACAGTGATGGCTTACACTTGTTGTGGGGAGATTTTTAAAAACAACACTAGCCAGCTTGACTGTTTTAAACATCCTAGATCTATTTATCCTAACATCCATTGACTCCAATCACAACTCCAGTCTAACAGAATTTGGCTGACAACATGATACTCTAAAGGTATCTTTACATGGCTGAGTTAAGGCTGCTCTGTGCCTGCTCAAAAATCTGTCTAAAGAGAAAGACATAAAGCATAAAAACCAGAATAAATTATTCCTGCTCTGACCCACCTCTGCCCCTAGTATAACTGGTGTGCATCCTCTGAGCAGCATTAGACAGTCCATTTAAAGAGACCTAAATGGCACTTCAGAAGCACTTCTGTAAGACCTGGTTTAAATTTAAACACTCTCATTAAACTCTAGATGGCGCAGGTTGATGGGTCATTAATGCAAATTGATGATATACACAGCTTTAAACTACTTGGCACAAGCTGATTGGTTCACATTGCATACACAGCTTACTGCTGAGTTCTTCTGAAACCCTCCACCTTCCCCAGCTCCACCTGTATAGATCTGCTACGGGTTATTATATGCTACTTGTGCAGCAACAGTATGTCTTAAATTCTCACAGCACCGTATCGCTGTATGCACTGGCTGTAGCAAGGTTCTGTACTTGTTTTGAAGCAGCGGCAATAATCTACAACAACAGCAATAACCAACAACAGCAGCAGCATAGCAGTTCTATTCCTATAAGACCAAATACATTAACACTGTCATATTAGCCATTACCATGCTAAAGTTTTCCAAGAGTTGTCATGATATAAATTACTTTTTACGTTCGCCATATTTGACTTTTTCACAGTGCATTCTTGAATCGACTTGAAGGATACATGCGATTTGGCCAAAACAAGGCATTTGGCTATGTTACTGCCTACCTTTTGGAACAAACTTTATGTTTGGTGATTCCTTAAAAATGCTGTCTAGGTAGGCAGCTTGCTAGGTTTTGGAACAGAGCTAGTCTCACTCAACTCAACTCAATAAAATCTTTCTGGAGAATAAAATTGTAGCTTTGGTGAGTGAATTTACTGCTCTCCATACAGTCTTTGAGGACTCGATTATGACTTTAGGCTTTGTGTATTGGTTTTCCCTTGCTGTCTGACATCCTGTCTCTCTCACTCTTGTCTTGAGGAGAGTCACATGATGTAGCTCTACTGGCAAAGCCTACAGTCTCCAGCTGGGGCCTGTCTAAAGGCAGTAAACAACACATAGTGAGAGATCTCACTGTCTCTTATAAACCACTCAATGCTTGGTTATTTGATTACACAGTAAGGGATGCTAAATATTGCCTTCTAAGAACAGAGCCTCAGTATGTTTAAATGCAGCCACATTAAACACTAAGTGCCCTAGAAAAAAGGTTTGCATTGTTTACGCTGAGTTTTTATTTTAGGGATGAACAATAATTGTTTATGCACAGCAAAAGTTCCAATAAATCTACTTTATTACTATCAAAATAATTTAATAATATTCAAACTAGTATCAAATTCAAAATGAACTTTTAATATATTATAATCATGTCTTTTTCCCAGGGTCTGCTCTGCATCTTTTCAAGTAATAATTTGTAATGGAATAATCTTTTAAGTGAACAATACAGTCCCGTTCACTACTATGACTCATATTTTCCATTCAGGCCTCTCCCTTGTAGCAGAGAGACGTGATTGCTTTTTCTACCTTCAACCACTAACTGCATCATGAGCAAACAGCCTTACAATTCAAGCTTTAAAGGAGGATATCATTGGTTAGATGAACTTACTGAAGATATATGAACCTATTGAACATACTAACACTTGAGTCTATGACGTAAAAGTTTATCAATGTGAAAAAAAAAATAATCAAGGCATAATCGTGAAATCTATAGGACAAGTTACTAAATGAATCAGAGAATGAATTCTGAATAAGCTTTTTGTTAAATGATTCAGAATATTTTTAGTCAGTAGTAAAAAATCTAGATTTTTGAATCAGCAATTATGAAAATACTTTAAATGTGTGTTATAATGAAGAATGCAGGAAGACTTACTGAATGAATAATATAAAGTGCAATATAAAATCTGCAATAATGTAGCCTACAGGAAGGGTTACTAAATTAATCATTAAATTAATCTAAATGAGCTTTTATGGGTAAAATGATTCAAAAAAATTTGAATCAGTACTAAAATTCAGTGGCAATTGAATCACCATTGGCTAGTAAATTTTTAGTTTACTCACCAGACTGATATGCATGTATGTATACATTTATACTGTATAATACTGCATATGTTTGTAAAAAGGCACAGTTTTTTAAATATCTGAAAGTACACTCTTTACATCAGTCAGTCAAACATTATAATATGATATTATGATAATCAAGTATCATTTAATGATAGAACTTTAGTAGTTAGAATTAAAACTTGGTAACCATGTATGAATGCATAGAAATTTGCACTGGATTTAGGACTGGTGCTGGTGCTTTTTTGGTCATTCAGTGTTTAAAAAAAAAAAGGGAAAAAACTAAAATAATACTGAAAAGATGATAATAATAATAAATATAATAATAA
Organism: allo-octoploid hybrid of Carassius auratus x Cyprinus carpio; assembly: GCA_024542945.1. NCBI lineage: Eukaryota > Metazoa > Chordata > Actinopteri > Cypriniformes > allo-octoploid hybrid of Carassius auratus x Cyprinus carpio. The sequence goes on from CM045042.1 coordinate 20,667,212, forward strand.
TAATACGAATTCTACTATTAAGAACAGTATAAAACGCACTAAGGATTAACAAGCTACTGGATTCATAAATATTAATCAGGTTGTGTGCATTCCATTGTTGTTTGCGCACTAGTCCCGCCCACTACCAGAAAACCCGGAAGTTACTAAAAGCGGAAAAAAAAGGAACTCTGTTATTTTGACATGAAAATACAAGAAAGAATATGGTTTACATGTAGCGTGTCAATTCTGCATACGTATGTAAGACTCTCTCGCTCTCTCTGCTATCACCAAAGCGACGGCGAGTCGTGCACCATTATACAAGAAGTTACGGTACATTAAATACAGGTGCGCTGTGCATCCATTCAGATGAACTGAAAAATAGCGCAGATCACCTGATGGAGGGAGAAACTCTGAAGCGCTCAGTCAGAGTGTTCGGCGAGTGAATATTTATCTGTGCTAAAATTATACTTAGCCTCCAACACACACTGGCGAGTAAAATCTGAGAATTTATTAGCCATTGGCTAATAATAGACATCATTTAGTCGCCCAGAGTGAAGATTAAGTCGCATATGCGAGTGTTTTACTCGCAATGTAGAGGGTTGAAAATCGGCAATATAAAAATAATTATAAAGTATGTAACAATGTAGGCTACAGGAAGGGTTACTGAATGAATCATTGAATGAATCAGATTGTTTTGTAGACAGATTCAAAAGTAGAAGATTCAGATTCAGAAATCCTTACAGCTAAAAAAAAAGCTACATTCATAAAAACTATACTTGGATCCTTTGACTCGTGTGTAAGGTAAAAGCCATGAATTTAATGAATATAACCCCAGTCATGGATCAATTATCATCATCCTGTGGTAAATCTGTACAAGATTAACACCTCCCAAACACACCCTAGCCACTGACTAACTCTTGAACTTAATGGACCCACAATCCGATAGAGGAGATTATCGGGCCTCTGTGAGCACCCTATTTTGTGAGGAAATGGCTAATCCACATCACCACGCAGGCCCGCCGTCTGCGCTGCAGGATCTGACTCTAGCAGTCTGGACTTCCTTCTTCCCACACTAAACTGGAGAGTAAGGTCAAATGTCGGACAGCGGAAAGCATGCTCGTATGGGAGAGACAAATGTTGGCTTTGTCTGTGTGCTACATGACTTCCTGTCAGTGAGACCTAGCATCGTGTGTCTCTTGATTGAGTTCAGAGTGTCCTAATACTTCACGTCTGATCTCTATGTGAGGAAAACTGTATGACAGAGTGAGATGGATGTTCTCGTTGTTCACATGGATGCTAAAACACAGAATGGGACTTGAACGTTACCTGAACACTCTTCTGCTGTTTCTGATGGTTCAGTAGTGACTGTGACGTCTGGAGATCCTGAGGCCATGATGTCACAATCACTGTTGAGAAAAAGAGTTAGTCAGATAAACAATTCCTGAACAGTTATTCTAAAAAAAAAAAAAAAAAACCTCATATTTAAGAAAAAATTAAAATTGAGGACGGTACATCTTTAAATAATTAATTAGCAATTATTTGTAGTTGTGAGCTAATTTTTCTTAATTTTCATGCTGTTCCAAACCAATTTGGCCTTCTTTCTTTGTGTAAATGTGCAGTTTACCATTGCTCTGTGAAACTTCGCAAACAGACTCCAGTAATTCTAATAGGAATCTAGAATGCTGCTTAGTTAAAAACTTCGACTTCGGTGTGAGCAGAGCTTTATAGCCTACATCACTATTGAACTTTTTTCTACCAACGAAATTTAGGCAAAATTAATGTGACCACACCTTAACACAGATAATTTGTTGAGCTGCAATACAATGTTTTAAAATTAAATTCAATGTCTTGATATGCTATATTGAAATATTTCAGCTTTGGTTAAATTATTTTATTTGGTAAAATTTCTTCTTCTATGGGAGTAGAATAGCAGCCTTTGGGTGAACAACTGCTTTTTAATAAAAGCATTTATCACTTTTCTTTGAAGTACCTTGGGTTCAGCAAAAAGAGTTAATTTCTCACTTTATTAGTGTTCTTGAGTTGGCTATATTATATAAAACTTAGAATAAAACATGACTTTTATTGACAGCACTTTTGGTTCCAACTGTAACCTTTACTTACTTTTAAGATTATAAAACTAACATTTATTAATCTACTTTATTTTCTCTTTTGATTTATTCAGCTTTTCTTTATTTGTATTTGTATATGCACCTCTGCTATTTCTGTTGTAATAAAAATAAATAAACATAAAAATATGATGTCAATTTAATGTTGTACACCTTTATTTTTAGTTTTTTTTTTTTTTTTTTTTTTTTTTTAAAGGCACTTCCGGAATTTTCAGATCCATTGATATGAGGAGCGTCATGCACGTTTTATTTTTAAGGGGGCACAAGTTGAAGCATGTTCTCAGCTATTATTACAAAATTTCAAATAAATGAAATAATTCAAATAAAAAGACTGAACAGGTCTGTCTTCTTCAGTATGTTTGTCAATATTGTCCTTCATGAGAGGGTGCCCACACCCCTGTCAGAGGGTTTGTAACACCCAAGGACGCACAGGAGGCACTGGTGATAAGCCAATGCTGACTCATTTAGATTACAGCACTGGAGCCGAGTCACTCCAGTGGATCCATCCTATCTGAAGTAGCAGACTTGCTGATACTAGCAGCCCAAAACAGATTCCAGACCAGCTGAGGCCTCAGTATTTGTCTTGATGAGTGACTACTGCCTAATCCTGGATCAGACTCTCCTCTGGAACAACTCCAGCTCTCAAGGAGGAAACTCTCAAACAGTATCTATGACAGACAACTGCAACTGCATTTGCAGTCTAGTTTGACATGTGCCAGTTTGACAAGGAATATTCCAATTTAAAAAGGGCAAGATGCATGATTGTCTGAGCAGTTCACTTCTCCGTTGATGACAAGCAACTATTCCAATGACCCATGCAAAGTCATTTTCAAAGCCCGTCATTTTAATTTTCTCCATAGAGGTGTTTTGTTTTTAATAATACATGCTGCATAGTTTCAGTTGAATTAAAATCATCATGCAATGTCCTAAGCTAACTGTGAACACAAGTTATTGCACATACATCTATTCATCCATACACTCATGTAGCCAACACATCTGGCATTCAGTCATCACTCCCACCCTCATTTGTACCACTTCCTGTACTCCACTCATCCCACCATCCACTTCCTGTGAGAGTAACATTAACCAGGCTCAGGCGGGTTTCTGCTACATTCTTTCAACAACATAACAATGGAGCGAAATGCCAAATATGCTCTACTCAAAACTCCACAGTGTTTGTGCCAGGTATTCATGCCTCTGTTTTGTAATGTGATCCTCTTCATATCAGACCTTGAAATGTGTTTAGCTTTTAAATGTAAACAACAGGCCACATGTCCGTCACAGATAAATATAATTCTGATTCATATTCCCTGTTATGCTTCACAATTTTGCCAAACAAAGACAGTGGGACAGCTTGAGACGAGTTACAAGCTCAGACTGAGCCATCAGCCAATTCAAATAAAACATTTTGAGACTATCAGCATTGTGAAACACTTTAGTTTAGGGACCAATTCTCACTATTAACTAGTTGCTTAGCATGCATATTACTAGCATATTGTCATATTCATTCCTTATTCTGTATGACCCTACCCCTTAGCTAAATTTAACAACTACCTTACTAACCAGTAACAAGCAGTAATTAGAAGTTTATTGAGGTTAGTTAATAGTGAGAATAGGACCTTAAAATAAAGTGTGACCAATACTAATTTTTGCATGTTTCGAACATTATTTTAAAAGTAACATTGTACTGACACACTTTTGTTTATTCAGAAGAGGCAATCAAAAATAATACTCCTTCTGCCTGTTTTGACAAACTATTCAAAGAGAACAACGTACTAAAGTACATCCAGAAGAGCAGAATGAGTAAAACTCAAGTCATCAGTGATTTCTATCCGGCATGTCTGCCAAACATTGCTCAACAAATCTTAACACAGAGCAGCTGAGCCAAATATCATTCATCTTCACATTCAACAGCAATACAAAAACAGGCTATTTCACAATTCAAGCACAATCAATATTTTCTTGGTCAATCTTCCTCTATTTAGTGACCAAGCCCATAGCCATGAGATGAGAGGTGTACTGTTACTTTTCAAAGTGATTATACTAAATGATTATAAGATGGACTAGTGGATGATAAAAACATATATAGTGAATTAATCTATTGTTCAAAAGATTGTGTGTTTTTAAAGAAAGCAATACATTTATATGACAAGAATGCATTAAATTGATCAAAAGTGACAGCAAATTCTTTTATAATGCTACAAAAAAATGATTGAGCATCAAATCGGTATATTTAAATGATTTCTGCAGGATCATGTGACTCTCAAGACTGGAGTAATGATGCTGAAAATTCAGCTTTGCATCACAGGAATAAATTACTATTTAAAATATATTCAAATATAAGATTGTTATTTGAAATGCCAATAATATTTCACGGTATTATTATTTTTTACTGTATTTTGATCGAATAAATGAAGCCTTGGTGAGCTTACCAACATCAAACTTTTGAATGGTACTGCATTTAGGGACTTATGCCTGATGGGCTCGTTCAGCTTGTGCCAATAAGGAAAACTTCCCAGAAACCATCCAAAGAAACCACAGAGCGACATACTAAAACTAGTCAAAACACCTTAGCAATCTGCATAGCAACATCTGGTTCTGCAGAGGCAAGCAGTCCTCACATTTCCTTCCTTGCAGTTTATACAAGAAGCCCATTCAACAGACTGAGGCCGTTCTTGTTTGAGCTTAACTGCGTGCTGAACATCACATGAGACCAGATAACAACAGTCAACTAATGAGAAACAATCCTCCTTACCATTCCATGCAAGCACTATCTGTCCTCCACTGCTTAACAGACACCAGACTTGCAGTTTCTTACACACTGCTACTAAACGTGTTGTGCAGATTTGTTCCAGTGGTTAGAGGGGCTGGTGTGACATCAGAGCACATGGATGAACCATACTCGATGTCATCAGATAGCGCTCATTCATTTCCTCTGTCTATCTCAGGGGAAGTGCATATAAAGTCTTAATAAAAGCTTCACAGATTCACAGTTGGGTGATTCACAGATAGCTTATGTTGGCATATGAAAGAACGTGACGAGAAAAACCACAGATACAAAGAACAGTCATGGCTTAAGCATAAACACACACACCATAAAGCACTAATCAAAGGAATAATAAATACATGCACTCATACATAGGGTCATTTTGTCCAGTTATTGCCTAAGGGTGAGATTATGAAAGTCATGCGACACCATTATGATCAGTTGTGCAATATCTCTCTTTCTCTTTTGATCCATTTGGGTATTTAGATAATCGTTTCAGGCAGTTCTTTCACTTATTTTTTGTCAAAAAAGACTGCAATTTTGTTTGAGAAAGTACAATAGCATTTATTGTTTTTTTTCAATTCCAGAAACTCTTTGACCCTTTCAGGTCAGCGTTGCGTGGCCTGTGTCAAACACTAGATGGAAGGACCACCTGGAATTGTTCACACAGCTGGTCTTGTGTCCACACCTCTTCTTCACAGACAGTTTTAGGTCACAAAGAAAACAACTTCCTTTACAACAAAGTACTGTGGCAACACCATGGTACTTTGGTAGAGAATTATTACTATACTGTATGTAAATTGCTATTTGCAAAGGGTCTGCAAAGAATAGTACAATCCAAAATTATTTTATTCTGTGAAGAAGTTAACATACTGCATTATCAAGAGAGTTTAGCCACTCTTTGGCTATTTTACAACTAAATGAACAGGCAAGTCAATCTACTAAAGGTGAAACTCTTAATTCTTTGATTTGTAAACACTTTCTCCATTCCAGTGCAGAGTCAACTGTAAGTAATCCTCTGTAGGCCAAGTCCCCTGAAAAGTGTAAACACATTTGCTATCAAAACATTGCTTTGTTTGTTTGAGCATCTCAACCAGCAGCAACACTGAATCGACCAATAGCGTGAGTTTGGGGCGGGATTATCTGTTCGTCTGGCCAAAACCTGCTTTAAAAACTGTCCTTAAAATCGCATTTGAATTCTAACTTACTTCGTGACCATTAAATGGGTCATATTTTTGTTACAAGCTCTTGGTGCATAAAGAAGATCTGTAAAGTTGCAAAGACTAAAGTCTCAAACCCAAAGAGATATTCTTTATAAAAGTTAAGAGTCAACCAAACCCTCCTAAAACGGCTCGTTCTAACACCCCCCCCCCCACCACATCTCTATGTCACAATGTGGGAAGATTTGCATAACACCGCCCAAATGTTCACGCAAAGAAGAAATTCTCGCTGTTGCTGCTGCTACCATGTTGTGGAATTGCTGTGTGTTTCATTGTGAAAGTGAAGCTACTTTGTTTGGCCTTCCAAAAGAGGACACAACTAGAAATCAGTGGTTAAGTTGTATTTACAACACTGTTCCAGAACAGCTCAACCCAAATATTCAGATGTGTGCAGCACATTTTGCGGAGGACGAGGACTGTTTCCTGAACCAGTAGCCTTCAATGCCGGTGTCTGTTTCTATAAAGTGGGGCAATTCCAACTTTGCAAGGACAGTCTGGTGCTACTGAAACACAGCCTGTAAGTACGTTTACATATTTAAAGAATTTGCCAATGAGGATTCAAACGAGAGTTTTGAGCAGTGTAGAGTAGCGCTTATTGTTTGTCGTTTCTCCAATCACAAATGCAGACATGGTTTTATGTTTACGCTGCGTGATACGCAACACATAAAAAGACAGTATAAGTCATTATAATTAGTAATTGTGTCCTCACTGGATGCAACAAATGCCTTGTTTGTAAAGGGTTTTATTGGTTTTGTCTCATCGCGCCAGGACACACGGCATCACAGTAAGGTAATGCACTGGATAGCTGGCCTATCAGAGCACACCTCACTTTTCGGAACGATGAATGTGTGTGGAATATGTATGTGGAAAATAATGTGTTTTTTGAACCTTAAACCACATTGAATTACACCAAATAAACAAAATAATCAACATCATATGACCTTTTTAAAAAAAGTGTTCTATACAGTATGAATGAAATTCGGATGTACTATGTCCGCCATGTTGTTTCTATTACAAGATCTACCAGGGTCAGTTGTGTCGCTTCACTGCCATTCATTATAAATCCTTTCCTGTGGCATCATGGGATAGTAAAGTGTCCATCGAATCCACACTTCAGAAACCCAGTGGAAGTATGAGGTTTGCGCCTACTGTTTATCTAATCCTATGAATCTGGACATAACATTTTTTTGGCATGCTGTTTTTTATGGATGTAACGATGCACACCGAGCCGACTGAAAATCGATACAAATATGTGACGATTCAAAATGGTTGGGATGTTAAATGTTTATATGAATCTATCTCTTTAGGTTTTTCTGTCTTCAGAAAAAAGTTTAGATGGTATTTTTTTTTTAAACTTGCCTCTGTATAATGCATATTAAAGTAGTGTTGATAAGCAGTGCTGCTTTGTTTACAGCGGTAACCAAGGAAACGCTGTATCTCTGCTGTTCCATAAGCGCCACCTGCTGTCAGAGAGTAAGTTTGCAACTCATTCAGCCCATCTACTTTTTTTTTGTTTCATTCAGACATGTTTTATGTAGCAGTTTCACAAAGCTAGTCAAGCCATTCTATTTTTGCTTCAAATTTCGAAATTACATTCAATCAAAATAACATGTATGTAGCATCTTTGTTAAGATTGTGATTTAAATACAGTGGTGGCCTCTAATTTTAAAAGGAAAGAGCATAAGCAAATTCTTAGTTTGTTTATATGCAGAGATGTCTTTCATTTGTAATATTTATTAATTTGATTTGGGGTTTGTTTAAAAATTTCAATTCAGTTTTGTTATTTAACATATTTCAATTTTACGAAGAAATGTGCAGCTTTTGTCCAAGCAACATAAAAGGACACCTTTTCAATTATTATTTTTCTTAAATCTCATTTTGTTAAGAAAAAAAAAAATGAAAAAATCGTGTCATGAAATCAGTATCAAGAATCGTATCGCACCGTGAGTTCAGTGAATCATTTCATCCCTACTGTTTTTTTGTATACTACATAGTAGGGAAGCATGTTGCGAATCATTTAGTATATTTGTTTCGTGGTGCTAGTGACAGAAATTACACACTTCGGCTTTAAATACTGTAAGGATGCTCATTTTGAACATCTTGTAAGGTGGGGTCAGATTTACTGTTGTTTGGTGAATTTTCCCACGCAAATGCAGTCATTTCAATAGGAATCCACAAGATTAGGAAAATCATGCAAGAGCGATGATGATCATTTCCCTAAGCAGATTTCACAAAAGGTTCAATATGGTCAGATTCTTGCATTAATTAAACAACAGAAAGCTGCTTGGTTTGAAAGTGATTTTGAAAAGTTGATTTTTAGCATATAATGACTTTCATTTCTAGTTGCTCCTTATATTACACTAGTTTTACTTCTGAAAACTTGCAGTATAGTTTTACCATTTGCTGCTTCTATAATACTTTCATGACACGGATCACCAGAAAAGCAAACGCAGCCTGGATGCAAAACATCTTCTTTTGACTTACAAGGATTAGAGAAAGTCACATTTGTTTGGAAAGACATGAAGATGAGTAAATAATGACAGAATTTACATTTTATGTGAGTTCTTGCTTAACAGTGGATCAAGCAAACCAAACTGACCTCTTTCCCAAGAGCCTCTTCTGACTAAAAAGCATCTTCTTATCATTACCCAGTGCGTGACTATGATAGCAGGTTGTTCAGAGCTCTACAGGGACTAGTGGACTGACCTTGGACTGCCTCCAATGCCAGAGTTCTGTGATGACGTCCGACGTTTCATGTCTTAACTTTTGGACATGGAGAGGAAGGGAGGAATAAGAGAGAGAGAAAGAAAGAGCAAGAGTTAGTGAAGCATTGAAGCAGAAGATATTAGCAAGCATGCTAGCTGTGTAAGCATCAACAATTTTGTTTTTATAAAAACAACCAAAAAATAAAAAATATAGTGTTGTCAAACAGGAGACTGTAATACATTTATACGCATACACAAATGCAAAGCTTGATTTAGTTAAATAAAATACTTTGCATGCTCAGTGTGATTTATATCAACAAGTAAGGGTGACGAATAATCACACATCATTACATATCCACATATATACTTTACACTGTTTTTAGCGAATTTAGCAAATATAACGTAAACTAATTTTCTGATGGATACATCAATATTAGACTATAATGATAGTTTATAAATTCTATAAATCTATAAGTCTATAAAGCCTATAATGATAGTCCATTTCCACACTATTTTGAATAAATATAATAAAAATAAAACAATAAAAATCTACACATGAATTTATGCATCACATTTTAATGTACAATATGAAAAATGCTCATTTAGAGGCTTGCTAAATATTACATTAAGTGAAATTATTAGCGTTAAGTGTACGTTTGGAAAGTGAATTAAAGGCAAATGATTACTGTTCTAAAAATATTATTTTAAATTAGACAACAACAAAGGTAACACAGAAAATGCACAATTAAATATATAATATCAACCTGATAATAAAAATTAAAAAACTATATTAAAATCCAATAACCATTTACCATAGCTGATATAGCCCTAATTTTGTGCGCATAGTATTTGCTATTACATTGCTTCATTAAACTATGATTAAATGTTATTATTTAGGCTATATATTATTGTAAAAAAAAAAAAATATATATATATATATATATATATATATATATATATATGTACATATTGAGTAAACGAGTATATAGAACTGATGACTCTACATAAATGAAAAATCCATTGGTACAGCTGTGCAATGATTAAATGCAAGTTACAACCAAAATGATGATTAGTTATTAGAGTGTCAACCCTCGTCATGCAACATCATGACAATCAGAGTCGTCTTATGCAATGCTGCTTTAGACCTAAGCTTCTCCACAGGCCTCGATGGTGAACTTAACATCAACAACGACTTAAATGTAGTGATGGACTCCCTCAAGTCACACCATCTGTTGAGTACCTCAGAAAATGTCAAAATAATGTTCTCCTCTGAGGCCATCCAAGTGGATGACATATCTGACAAGAATGTGAATCAGGCAGTGAATCTGTTCATTATGTCACAGGCCTTGTGGTCCTCTGTGAACCAGTGCAGCTCGCAGACAAATGTCTAATTATGTTGTCCTTTCTTAGTAATTCTACTCTTTGGGGTCAGGAGGTCTCTTCTGCTCAGCAAGGCTGCATTAATTTAGTTATAAATACAGTAATATTTTGAAATAGTTTTACAAGTTAAACTAACCATTTCTCTATTTGAATATATTTTAAAAAGTAGTTTATTCCTGTGATGCAAAGCTAAATTTTCAGCATCATTACTCCAGTCTTGAGTGTCACATGATCCATCAGAAATCGCTCTAATGTGATTTGCTGCTCAAGAAATTGGATGCATCCTGTCTAAATATAATAATACATTGGAAGTTTTACAGGGACCTGTTGTAAACTACGATATAATGAGTTTATTAAACCAGCTGCAGTCACCATTCGCCTCAATTAATTGACAACATTAGCTAAAGTGGTGACCATCCCCATCTCATTCCCTAAATTATATCTGAACAGAAAGAACATCCTAAAACATTTATTGGACATAATATGGCTCATTTACAAATGAGGTCTTATTCTATTACTTGCTGGTTTTGTTATGAGACAGTAGCAAAATGAAAGCAATCTTCTGTGACTTTATGGAAGTTCATAAAGTTTACCATGAAATCCAGCTTTTAAACAGCCACCAAATCATAACAGTACTAATCAACATTGAGCATGTTGTTTTGGTTAGAGTCTAACATCTAGCAAAATATGTGGTTTTAGGCCTAATTTATTTACAGTTCCTCATGAATAGGACATTAACCTTGCACATGCAAAATAGGAAGTTGTACATATATAATATACAACAATTCTGTCATTAATTACTCACCCTCATGTCATTCCAAACGCGCAGGTCTTCGTTCATCTTCGGAACACAAATTAAGTGTTTGATGAAATCCGAGAGCTTTGTGATCCTGCATAGACAGCAATGCAACCGAAATGTTCCCAAACCAAGAAACGTAGTAAGGATATCGGTAAAACATTCCATGTGACATCAGTGGTTCAACTGTAATTTTACAAAGCTACGAGAATACTTTTGTGTGCAAAGAAACAAAAATAATTTCTTTATTCAACTATTCTTCTCCTCCAAATCACGTTTTCCGTCATTATCGAGAGTACCTCTGGACGTAAACAATGCATTTGCGTGGTGCTGCTGACTTAGAACACGCGTCGTGGTACTCTTGATAATGGTGGAATACATGATTTAGTGGAGAAGAATTGTTAAATAAAGTCGTTACTTTTGTTTTCTTTGCACACAAAAGTATTATCGTAGCTTTGTAAAATTACGGTTGAAACACTATGTCCATACGACATTTTTAGGTCTGGGAACATTTCAGTTGCATCAGAGAGCTCTCGGATTTGATCAAAAATATCTTGATTTGTGTTCTGTAGATTAACAAAGGTTTTATAGGTTTGAAACAATATGAGGGTGAGTAGTTAATGGCAGAATTTTCAATTTTGGGTGAACTATCCCTTTAAGTATGACACTGAAATCTTACACAAAATGTGGGAGCTTTTTGTGAATAAAACGGCACAGCTGTGTATCTAAAAAACCCTACAATTACAGATACAGAACATTTATCAAGCCCTGAATTTTCTATCTTTTTTTTTTTTCTTTCTTTCCATTCAGGCAGATATTTAAGGCAATATCACCGCATGTGTTTGGAAGCCCTTTGCTGTTGGTATTGATTGATGGATTTAAAAACAAAACAAAAAAACAAAATCAAAGTAGTTAGCAGCATAAATCCAGACGTACTACAAAACCATCTGTACTTCTGTGGTTCTTCTGAACTTCAACCACAAAGTACAAAACTCTTTTAGCCATGGCTGAGCCAGCAGAGAAGGATCAGAGCGTTCTGGCTATCTGATACCGGATGATTCATTATTAGAGAATCCATAAGTAAACCCCAGAAGAAACATTTTTGGGGTAACACATGCCACCTTTTACTTAAAATAAGAAGGAAAGCTAAAACACATAATTATATTTCAGGATTGGAAAAGAGTTTCAAAGTTTTAAAGTTGACGCACTGACTCTTCTTACCCCACTCTCCACAATATGCTCACACTTTAATAAAACAGTATCTCACGGACTTGAGACAACCTCATCAACTGCACAAGATGATGAGAAACTAGGAAGAGTTTGAGCTCAACATCAACAAGCTCAGGTCAAAACCAATAGGGGTCAGAACATTAATATTTGGACTCTTTTTTTCATGGGATGGCTCAGGTTTTTTGCCAAATACTGTAGATACACTGTGTAGATACAAACAAAGCAGCACTCTCATGGGAGCGCAAGGACCATAAATGGTGTGAAAAATGGAGGTATGTAAGAATGAAGCTGGTTACAGTCCAAACCTTTAGCACGTTTTCAGTCTCTTTGCAAAGTCAAATTTTACATTTATACCTGAATAAGGAACATTTTGTTTCAATAATAGTCCAAACTCTCTTATTGTACATTCATTTAGTCTCTTGGAGGCTGGACTAGGAGAACAAAGAATAACAAATGGCAAATTCTGTGAAAAGAAATGATAAACAAAACAGTCTCTTTTCTAAACTTGCAAAGAATCTGGACGAAACCCAATGGAAACTAGCTCACACTTTAATAAAACAGTATCTCACGGACTTGAGACAACCTCATCAACTGCACAAGATGATGAGAAACTAGGAAGAGTTTGAGCTCAACATCAACAAGCTCAGGTCAAAACCAATAGGGGTCAGAACATTAATATTTGGACTCTTTTTTTCATGGGATGGCTCAGGTTTTTTGCCAAATACTGTAGATACACTGTGTAGATACAAACAAAGCAGCACTCTCATGGGAGCGCAAGGACCATAAATGGTGTGAAAAATGGAGGTATGTAAGAATGAAGCTGGTTACAGTCCAAACCTTTAGCACGTTTTCAGTCTCTTTGCAAAGTCAAATTTTACATTTATACCTGAATAAGGAACATTTTGTTTCAATAATAGTCCAAACTCTCTTATTGTACATTCATTTAGTCTCTTGGAGGCTGGACTAGGAGAACAAAGAATAACAAATGGCAAATTCTGTGAAAAGAAATGATAAACAAAACAGTCTCTTTTCTAAACTTGCAAAGAATCTGGACGAAACCCAATGGAAAACAACATGTTCTCTCAGCAGTCTTGGAATACCAACCAGTGGTGATGAGTACGGTCTTGTTGGACATGTCATGAGACCATTAGAAGAGCTTTTAAAGAGACTCTAATTGAAAGAGTTCATCTAAGAAGCTATTATAGTGCACTCACAAAATAAATATTACAGTACAAAATACTTCAAGTGAAGTATGTACTCACACTCTTTTAGAAAAAAGGTAAGCTGTCACTGGGATGCTACCCTTTCAAAAGGTACACATTTGTACCTTATTTACCCATAAAGGTGGATTTTAATAACTTAAAGGTTTTATTTGTACCTTTTGAAAAAGCACTACCCAAGACAAGTGTTAAGTGTTAACTACTACAAGTAATTTTAAATTAAGTTTTCACATGAACAAAAGGCTCCAACTTACTTTTTGTCCCCAAAGCAGCTGTAAAATCCAGCCATGGTGTCAAAGTTCACCCCAAAAGAAGAGTTTCCTTAGTGCATCCTTTGTACAAGGTCCAAAAGTGAATCTTTATTAAATCACCAACATCTTCACATGGGGTGTTTGAAAAAGAGCAGAAGTTCATGAGACTGTGTATCTTTCACAGGGAAGCTCCAGTAGCCTGTCTCTCAGGACTGAGCATGCTCTCTGTCTCTTCCTCTTGGATTCCCCCCTCCCGTTCTTCTCCAACCCCCGTCACCTAATCCAGAGAATCAGCTGCTATTGTCTCAGCCCAGTGGCTTACCACCGACAAGCAGGGTGTCATTTGATAATTAGATGGGGCAGCTCCCTGAGGAGATACCACCTTCGTGTCATTCTGGCCCTTTAAAGGGGGTTGGAAAGCCAGTCAGACGGCCAACACAGTTTGAATAAATCATTAGCAACTTTTAACCCAATATTTAGTCAGCTACTGGACACTGTTAGTGAAAACTTAACACTTCTCAGAATGGCTTAACTTACACTCTTAAAAATAAAACTTCTTTATAGGCATCAAACGTTTAACATCCATGGAACCTTTCTGTTTCACAAAAGGTTCTTTAGATAATTCCAATTTTCTTAAGTGTTCTCCTAAACCCAAAACAATTCTTCTATGTAATCACTGTGAAAGCTCCCTTTTAGAACCTTTATTTTTAAGTGAATATTGACCAAAGTGTTGCTGGTTCATGTATGTAAATAAAAATACTTGTTTACTTTAGGAGAAGGGTGACTGTTGAAGAGCCAGATTCATGGTTCTAGGCTGCAAATTATATTTTACTCTTACAGAGAAGAAGTGACAGGACATTCATCATATGCATTATTTTCTTTAGAAAATGTGTTGTGCACACAAACTCAAACCATAAGACTCCACTACATACAAATGTTTCGCCTTCCTGGCAGTTTTGAATATTTTCCTTCCCCCTCAGGCAAATCGTGTAGGAGTATCCGGCAAAAGTGTAAACAAAGCTTTGCGCCAGCCGGTGCTTTTTCTTAAATACAAACAATAGCAAACACTGGATTTCGAAAAAGTACTTTCTTCTGGTTGGGGAGATTCATGCTTCATATTAAACGGCAGACATAGACGTCAAGTTCACACTCACTGATAGCTGTCAAACTCCTTTATTTTACCTCACACATATGGTGAACAGAGTCTCTATGGAGTTGCACTGCAGTCCCTTTTCTCAAAGCTGGGTGGAATGCCGGTCAGTTTTCTTTATGAAAAAAGCCAGGTTGGTATTTCCTGAGACCTTTTTGCTCTGCTGCTGAAGAAACCCATATGTATTTCAGTTTCTTAAGAGGGCCATTAGACTGAGCATTATCAGTATAGATTCATTCACGTATGTGGTTGCTTGATAATCAGCAAAACATTCTCCTTCAAACTTCCTTCTGAATGGCTTTCTTCATGTTTTGGGGGCTGAATACTTTTGGAAAGCTGATGTGTTTCGATTCAAATTCAAATTAAGATATACACTTGCTAATACACTACTGTTCAAAAGTTTGGGGTCAGCAAGACTTTTCTTTTGTTTACAGATTAAAATTAATATGTTTATTAAGCATAATGCATTGACTTCATCAAAAGTAACAGTAAAGTCTTTTGCATTGTTACATAAAACATATTCCCAATCAAATGCTGTTCTTTTAAACTTTCTATTTATCAAAAGAATTCTGAAAAAATGTATCAGTTTCCAAAAAGTATTAAGCAGCACTGTTTTCACCATTAATAATAATAATACATGTTTCTCGAGCAACAAATCAGCATATTAGAATGATTTCTGAAGGATCATGTGACACTAGACTGGAGTAATGATGCTGAAAATCCCAGGAATAAATGTCATATTAAAATATATTCAAATAGAAAATAGCTATTTTAAATTGTAATTTTATTTCACAATATTACCATTTTGCCATATTTTTTGATCAAATAAATGCAGTCTTAGTGAGAATAAGAGACTTCTTTCAAAAACATTTAAAAATCTTACCGACCCCAAACTTATAAACACTAGTGTATATTTTTCAATTTACATTTTTGTGAGTTCTAAAATCATTAGTTAAACATTTACAGTATACATTTGGCAGACACTTGCATTCAGGTTTAGCATTCCCTTGGAACTGAACCCATGACCTTGGTGTTGCTGGTATCATGCTCTACCTGTTTAAGCAACAGAAACCCTGTTTTTGTTGTTCCTGATCCTGATTTTATCTGATATGATACATATGCTCATAAGTACATTATCACTAGGGTTACAAGGGGTGGAAATTTTCTGGAAACTTTTCAAAAATCCCTGGAATAAAAAAAAAAAAAAAAAAATCCTGGAAAGTTACCAAAATTTCCGGAATGTTTCCAAAATTTCCTGGAAATTTTCCACCTTTTTTCAACCCTAATTATCACAGGTGATAGATCTGTAATATTAACCATCACTCAATCAGATCAATCATCTAAGGCAGATCAGCCAGAACAAATCAGACCACATTCTTTTAAAGACCTAGACACATGAATATTTAACCCTAAAAAGTGCCAGAAACGCCCGCCCCCTAATTCAACTCTGTCAATCCCCTCAACAGTCTTCCCTGACTCGAGTTTCTTTAGGCATCTCCTGCAGAGCACTGTTTCTTTTCTTTATAAAGTTCTCTGAATTCCAGCCCACATCTGGAACACATCTTCCGAGGCAGCGCTCTACCCCACACTCTAATTAAGGCCATGTATGCCAAACTGTAAATAACCCAAGAAATGATACCCCTCGGCTCAGAGGCCTGAAAAGCGGGACGGTGCCGACTGAGATGGTTTGAAATAACTTATAAGATGAATATACAAGTTCCTGTCATCATGCAAATTCTATCCTCTCCTGAGAAAAACAAAGCCATGAGCAGGCCAAGCCCTCCATATGTCTGTTAAGTCCTTTACTCTTACAATAAAAAGCATCCAGCTGGGTCCACACAGCTTGACCATTGAGCACAACACATTCAGCTGCTCTGTGACCAGTTAACTTTGTATGCCTTTTTTTCAGGCTTTTTAAATCTCGGTGTGTGGCGTTTCTGGAGGGAGGTTTCCAAATGGAGTATTTTAATAGTTTAATGAGATGATAATAATTAAATAATTGCGCCCTAGGTTTTATGATCATTTCTTTGCAAAGTTCCTTTACTTAACATGGCTCATCATCAAAAGATACTTTACAGGACAACAGGCTCTATTAGCACATGCTCAGAAGGGTTAAATTAACTAATAAAAATACAATTCAGCTATTTGCCTGTTTAAACGACTCATGAGAAAAACACAGAAAGTTAATGAGTGTCAATAGTGTTGTAATTTAAATACAGATGATGTGTGATGACGTGCCATCTCTTGTTTTCCAACCGGGTAGAAAACCTTAAACAAAGTCACCTGACATTATATGCGTGTGTGTGTATATATATATATATATATATATATATATATATATATATATATATATATATATATATATATATATATATATTAGTGCTGTCAAACGATTATTTGCATTGAAAATAATGTATAGGGCCCTATGATTTCCGTGATGCAGAAAACGTGGACGGAATCCCGGAATCCAGTCATAAAAACGGAATTCACAGTTTAATGCGGAATGTCACAGAATTTGTCAAATTTTAAATGAATTAATCAAAAGTAGGTCATTAAATCAAATCGCGATATGGACTAGTATCTGTAACTATTAAGCCGCAAAAGTCTATTTAAATATGAATCCTGCATGTTCTGCGTGTCTCTGTCAATGAATGGCTCAGACACGCGGTTTCATTTACCGTACTGCACATATACTGAAGCGTGCATGACGCTTGCGGTGATTTCAGCGTCTGCTGTCTCACTAAATGAGGACGTAAACACATGAACAACATCTCCAGAACTGCTCTGAGAGTCACTTCATGAGCATTTGAACGTTTGATTTGAGTAAAACTAGCTTCATATCAAATACACAAAACTGTAAAAGTATTCACGGCAACCCGTCAAAATAAAAGTCCGGTTTGATTTGAAGTCTATTTTTCAGTAGAATGTACATAGCCTACTACTACTACTACTACTACTACTACTACCAAAATGAAACAAACATTATTTTTTAAGGAATAATCACACAACATTTCTTCCATGTTTTAATTTTAATAGTAAATCCCCTTTGTTTACCAAAAAACAAAGTCTGCTTGAATTTCAATAATTAAAAGATAAATTCAGTTAATGTGTTATGCCTTTATTTGATAACCAGAAAAAATGTAAATACACAACAGAATTTCTGAGAAATATTATATATATATATATATATATATATATATATATATATATATATATATATATATATATATACTGTATATATATTTCATAAGGTTATTTAAAAGTGAATAAATCAAGTTGTTTTTATGCATTTAAATAATTACACATGCCAAAACACAGAATTAGGTAACAATAATATTGTGAAGAAAAAATAAAACTTTTCATATGGCCCTAAACATGTAATTTTTGTTAAACTTTTAATAAATTGATGTGAAAATGTATAAGTTTCATGATTTTAATTAATTAGGCATGCTTTTTGATTAATAAAATTTAATTTAACAATTAAAAAGGAGTCGAGAAAAATTTAAACAGAAAAAAAATGGAATCCAGAAAAATTTTAATGGAATTTGGAAAGAAAATTAACGGAATTTGAGAAAAAATAAAAAGGATTTCATAGGGCCCTAAATGTATATGTGTGTGCTGTGTATATTTATTATGTATATATAAATACAACCACATGCATGCATTTAAGAAAAATATGTTAATTTTATATTAAATATATTTTTTACAGTGGTGTGAAAAATTGTTGGCCCCCTTCCTGATTTCTTTTTTTTTTCAGATCATCAGGTTTCAGACCATCAAACAAATGTAAATTATTAGTAAAAGATAACACAAGTGAACACAACATGCAGTTTTTAAATGAAGGTTTTTATTATTAAGGGAAAACGAAATCCAAAACTACATGGACCTCTGTGAAAAAGTGTTTGCCCCCTAAACCTAATAACTGGTTGGGCCACCCTTAGCAGCAACAACTGCAATCAAGCGTTTGCGATAACTTACAGTGAGTCTGTTACAGCGCTGTGGAGGAATTTTGGTCCACTCATCTATGCAGAATTGTTGTAATTCAGCCACTTTGGAGGGTTTGCAAGCTTGAACCGCCTTTTTAAGGTCATGCCACAGCATCTCAATAGGATTCAGGTCAGGACTTTGACTAGGCCACTCCAAAGACTTCATTTTGTTTTTCTTCAGCCATTCAGAGGAGGACTTGCTGGTGTGTTTTGGATCATTGTCCTGCTGCAGAACCCAAGTTTGCTTCAGCTTGAGGTCACGAACAGATGGCCGGACATTCTCTTTCAGGATGGATTTTTTGGTAAACAGCAGAATTCATGGTTCCATTTATCACAGCAAATCTTGCAGGTCCTGAAGCAGCAAAACAGCCCCAGACCATCACACTACCACCACCATATTTTACTGTTGGTATGATTCTTTTTCTGAAATGCAGTGTTACTTTTATGCCAGACGTAATGGGACACACACCTTCCAAAAAGTTCAACTTTTGTCTCGTCAGTCCACAGAGTATTTTCCCAAAAGTCTTGGGGATCATCAAGATGTTTTCTGGCAAAACTGAGACGGGCCTTTATGTTCTTTTTGCTCAGCAGCGGTTTTTGTCTTGGAACTCTGCCATGCAGACCATTTTTGCCCAAACTCTTTCTTACTGTATGGTGGAGTCATGAACACTGACCTTAACTGAGGCAAGTGAGGCCTGCAGTTCTTTGGATATTGTTGTGGGGTCTTTTGTGACCTCTTGAGCCGCGTTTCCACTGCTGTAACTTTACCCAGGAACTAGGGACTTTGGGCTGGTACTCGATGTGTTTCCCCCACAGGAATCAGGATCTAAATAGTAAAAAAATGCCCCTCAGAAAGTCCCAGCGTGTGAGGTAGTACTTTTTCAAAGGTCCTGAACTTTCGGGGGCAGGACTTGTGCGCTGAGCATGCTGATTGGTTGAGTTCACGCAGCATTGTGATTTCAACCACCATTTATTCTGATAATTTTCAAAATATAACAGTTATTGTGTCATGAAATGTAGTTTAAAAAGTATTTCAGGCGAGAATGTAGTTGTTTAAAACTCAAATCTGCGGTTTATTTATAAAGACAGCACCCATTTAAAAATGTGTTTCACTGATTTCGGAGACGATCAGCTCCACGCGATCAGCGGGAGCTCAGTGCTCATGTATCCGCCGAGAGCAGTCTCAACTCGGCTAGTTCTTCTGACATTTTCCACTGGCTCTGATGTCTCTTTAGTGGTTAAACATTATATATAATTAATTTTGGGTAAATCTAACAGGTAATCTTTGGTCTTTATTCAATTTATCTATGTTAAAATGAAAATAAAAAGAGGCAATTGATATAATATTTCGTTTCATTGTAATGTAGGCTGTTTATATACACATTTCCCTGAACTAAGTACATTTCTGCGGCTATTATTGTTTAAATGAAAATGAAAGGAGGCAGTGGTATTTGATATTCTATTTTGTCTTATTGCAAATAAACAGTGAAGAAAAGGTGAGGTGAGCTGACTGATGTTATCAAGTACACTGCGGTTTGCAGAATTACCGGACTTGCATCGTCCTGTCCGCGGGAGATCACACTCGCAAAGTCCGAACTACCGAGGATGCAAGTCCGAAATTTGTGTACTTTGTATTGAGAAACGCGCGCAGACCTACGTCACCAGACTATTTGCCTAATCTTCACTGTACTTTAGACCGTGGTGGAAACGCAGAAAGCAACAGGTCTGGTGGGAAAATAGTTCCTGGGGAAAAAGGTTCCTGGTACAATTGTTCCGGGTAATTTTGGTGAAAACGCGGCATTGGATGAGTCGTCGCTGTGCTCTTGGGGTAATTTTGGTCGGCCAGCCACTCCTGGGAAAGTTCTCCACTGTTCCATGTTTTTGCCATTTGTGAATAATGGCTCTCACTGTGGTTCGCTGGAGTCCCAAAGCTTTAGAAATGTCTTTATAACCTTTTCCAGACTGATAGTTCTCAATTATTTCTTTCTCATTAGTTTCTGAATTTCTTTGGATCTCGGCATGATGTCTAGCTTTTGAGGATCTTTTGGTCTACTTCACTTTGTCAGGCAGGTCCTATTTAAGAGATTTCTTGATTGCGAACAGGTGTGGCAGTAATCAGATCTGGGTGTGGCTAGAGAAATTGAACTCAGGCGTGATAAACCACAGTTTTAACAGGGGGGCAAACACTTCTTCACACAGGGCCATGTAGTTTTGGATTTTGTTTTCCCTTAATAATAAAAACTGCATGTTGTGTTGTGTATATATATATATATATATATATATATATATATATATATATATATATATATATATATATATATATATCTGCTTTTAATTATCAGTATTATTTTATTTTATATCTCTATTACTAGATACTATTACAGTTTAATTAATATTTTGAATTAGTCCTTATTTTTATATTTTCTGTTTTCATTTTAATGTTAAAGTTTTGGCAATTTTGTGTGTTTATCATTTTCATTAGTTATATATATATATATATATATATATATATATATATATACACACACACACACACACACAATTTTTATAAATTCATATTTTAGTTTTTTAGTTATTGCCTTGGCAACTAGCTTAAATAAGTTTAAGGTTTTTATATTTTAGTTAATGTTTCTTTATTTCAAATAAGGATTTTTTTTTTAATTGTTTTAGTTTTATTTAACTACAATAACCCTGCTTTTATGTCCTTACTAGATAATTTTGTATAGCTTTGCAATTTGCTAAAAACATTTTTAAAAGAACTGATATATAAATTTAGTCTCTCATAAAATGGCATGGAAATATAGAATTGTCATCAAGTCAAGAAGAACAGCCTTATTGCTGCAAGTCAGTTTAGAAAAAAAACAGTTGATTTAAATATATTTAGATGAATTATAACATGTCACCACAGCAGCCTTCTCTAAAAATACTAATTGCACATAGCCTGACAAAAGAAAGGCATGATTCTGAGGCCAAACTCAAAATGATTACTTTGGTCTGAACAGAAGGAGAAGACACTGATCATGAGGCTGTACTGTCTGTACATTAATCAACATACACACTGCTGAGAGCAAGAAAAGGGTCGTTTGATCTTATCTGTGCAGCAGGAGCCACAGAAACTGTTAGGGCATTTTCCCTAAAGAACTCAGTATCTAGAATACACTTCTTTTGTTCTTGTAACAGTTTATTCTTACAGGCCTTCAAAAGTTTAAAACTAATCTTCTAGATAAGTTGGTGGTTAGATCATACTGTTAAAAAAAGTACATAGATTTAGGCTACATGCAGCACTGATTATATATGAGCACCTGGCTATTTATCCCAAAAAGTATGTAATCCATAAGTAATTTATATCTTGCTAATTAATGTTTATATATATATATATATATATATATATATATATATATATATATATATATATATGTATATATATATATATATATAAACATTAATTAGCAAGATATAAATTACTTATGGATTATATATATATATATATATATATATATATATCCCGAAATATATTCATTCAGTAAATCGTAATATTGTGGTTCTCAAAGTTTTTAAAACAAGAAAACAAAGATACCAGGTAAACATGAATTAGAAACTACAGCATTAACAACTAAAACGTTTGAAAACGTTTAACTAAAAAAAGTACTTATAATTCTTCGTGTTTAAAAAAAAAAAAAAAACGTAAATACGTAACATTAAACCGACGCAGAGTTTCAGGCATTATGTCAGATCGATGCTCTGAATATTTACATTATTGGAGCACTATTAAAAGTTCTTAAGTTATCCTCTTTTACATCACAAAACCTTATTTAAAAAGCCATACTAATATAAACAACCGAATAACAAATCGCTAGTTACCGCTCAGCGTAACATTATTCACTGGACTTAGCGGAAAGTGATGGAGATGTTCGCTTCACAAACTTCCCAAACAACCGCTTTGTCCAGCGCACGCGCAGGCAGCCGAAAAACCGACAAAAAGCCTCAACGGAACCAAGTTCGTTCATTAATGCGTTAACGCAGACATGTACTTACAAAGTGAAGAAAATCCTAGAAATATCTGGTCATCCTTAAGCGAGCGAAACATCAGAGATTTTTACTAACGACATTCTCCAGTGACATATGTGTGAGTGCAGGATGAGGCTCAACACCGCCCTCTGCCGTCGACAACACCACGCGCGCTCAAAACGGGTTTGCGGCTACTTCCAGGAGCAATGACGAACAGCCTAAATATGAGGCTTTTTTCATGTAGATTTGGAAAGACTTCAAATAAGGCCGTTGTGATAAATAGGAGTGAATAAATTAGCTTTATTTAATCAGATCTTCATTACTCATCATCACAGGAAATGCAATGTGTACCTTCATTTTGAACTCTTAAAAGAGAAAGATTACATTGGCATATACTAAGTATTTCTAACCATAGCAATACAGTAAGCCTAATATTAAGGATCAGGACTGGTGGTTCTCACAGCTCTAATGTAAGTGTTTTACTGCTGTTTTTCTTCAGTTAACCCTTGCTTTTGAACCACTGGGCTCTGGCGACAACATCATTGGAGTAATCACCGCTGATATTCCCCCTGAAACAGACATTATACCACAACTGAGACTTGAGAGTTAAGTGATGAACTTCTATTTTGCCTTTTTATGCTATTTATGTTTATTTATTTCTCAGTGTAAACCCAACCTACCCTTAAAGCATTTCTCTTGTGTCCAATTTGGGAATTTTACGCTTATTTCTTGCTGGTATAAAAATGTCTTGCATGGGATATCTACAACTTACATTTACGAGTCAGCCTTAGTTTATACTCACCACCTTAAATATTATCTCATGGTTCATGTGCTTTCTTATATTACTATATTTTGAAATAGAGTTAATCAGTTCTTCTGACCAACCTGCATGAGGCCAAAGCCATTGCCTTGGTCACCTCATCCATCCTTCAGGAAGGCTCCGGCTCTGGACTCTCTGGATATGATGGCAGCAATCACAGCTGGGTCCATCTGCTTTGTACTGCCAACTTTGATAATTGTACTCTTGTATTTCTCGATCCGGGCCAGATCAATCTCAGCCAGTTATATATATATATATATATATATATATATATATGTGTGTGTGTGTGTGTGTGTGTGTGCAGTCATGCATTCTCACCCATTAGGGTTAATTTGTATTGTTTTGCTGTCACCTCTGATGCACCGGTGGTGTCTCCATAAAGGTATGCTAGAAACAACATGGAAAATATCACCTGAAACCCTTAAATAATTATTTATGCAGAAAATGTATGCAGCGCTAAACTATCACAAAATGAGAATACTGTATCATATAAAAATCTGTCAGCACCTAATACTATAAGACTTACCCATGATGTAGAACTGCTGTGAAAGAGAAAATCACTGAGTCTAATGAGACTTGTCACTAAATCAGACCTCAGCAGGGCCTTATTTTATATGATCACAGAGGGAGTGGTTTCTCTTTTATCCCAGATGTTTTTCCACTAAGGTGAGGAGAAATGTAAAGTTACAAAATCTGCAACCGTGAAGTTTACAAAAATCTTTCTTTTTAAATGTGATCATATCAGATCACACCCAAGCAAGTGAATCATAAGTGGGGAAATGTATCAGGTGGAGGCTTCATAAACCTCAAAAAGGTATAACCACTTTTGATGAATGTAGTCAATGACAAATGAAAATAAAACTGTGGGAAAGGGTTTTTTGTTGTTGTTGTTGTTGTTTTTGGAAATGTTGGCACTCGTGCCAGTGGAAAAAGCATGCCAAATCTGCCATTTCAAAACTTCCTTGATTAAATGTAAAATTTTGTAGCAAAGCATCAGTGAAGGTAGGTGTTTAAACCTCAGAAAACATTGTCAACCTCAGGTGGTCAAACTAAATATTGTATAATCCCTTTCTACTTTTAATATACAGTATATATTCATTTATTTATACGAGGCAACTCCATTACAAACATACAGTCTCCAATTTAATTATATTGTCATGGAAATTCCCAATACTAATCTGACTTCACCACAGACAATTCAAACAACTACCAGTTGTTAATATAATAACTACAGTACCTGGAGCTAATTCCCTGTACACTTAAAATACAATCCAATACTTCTCTGAAGTATAGTGATGGCGTCCCGTCAAGAAACTACTATCACTACCTCAATCACACATCAGCACACAGGTCTTTAGCATCTATACACTCTCACCGTCCTGCTCAGCTGTATGCTAGTCCGACACAGGATCTTTAATACTAACTCAGAGTATTACTGCTATCTATAGTCTTCCAACTGTATCACCGTCTTTGCTGTAGTCTTTTGAGCGTAGAATCTTTAGTACTTCTATTCCTCAGCTGTGGAACATATACCAGACACCACTCCCAAGCTGCTCTTTGCGGGAATGAAAGTTTATTCACGGCTGGGAGTCCACTGGTCACAACAACCAAGAGAGACTCCCTGAACAGAAGGATACATGAACATTTATACTTTGTAGTTGAGTAAAAATCAATGTCACTCAAGTCTTTTTCTCTGTAATTGGTTATACTGATCTGGTCATTGGTTTGTCATATGACTGTTAGTTCTACTTTTTAAGCACTTTATTGTTAAGTATAGATTATTTAATCATAGAGACACAGGTCTTTGATCTGAGCATCCTTAGTTTGCACTTTTCTGAATTGAGCATATTTTTGACTCCTTCTGAGGCCATTACATAAAATATTTCCATCACAATATAATATTGCAATAGTACAGTTTTTTTCTATCAAAATAATAAATAAACATAAAAATAAACAGCAGTTATAAATTGTAAAATAATAATATATGATTTGGTGATTGGATTATTTAATATTAGTTTGTATGGTTTGTGAGTTATAAACAAATAAGCATAAAATTACACTGCCAGCTAGTGTCAGGCAGTTTTCATGGAGTAATAGTTGAGATATGGGACCATGCAATTCTGATTTGTTTGTGCTTTACGGTTACTGTTGCCCATGTACATTTAGGACAGAAAAATATTATGGCAACTAAGAAGTACATGAAAGCAAAGAAGGCTAAACTTGCTATACTGTCTGGACCCCTAACAAGATCATTTTAATATGGATATGGGAAGACAATTCGTTAGAGACATATAAAAGACACATAATTTGAGGGAATAAAAGTGTTTTATTTCATCCCAACAAATAGAAAACAAAATAAAAAACAGTAAACATTGATTGGAATAAACAAAAACAGTGTTCTTCAAGTAACCCTTGCTTTTGAACCGCTGGGCTCTGGCAACAACGTTATTAGCACAGTCACCACCTATGATGCCCACGTCCATGCGCTCATGATATTCCCCCTGAAACAGACTTAGGCGAAGGTCCTAGACCCCCCAACTGGACCTGCTTGCAAGGGGCGTAGCCATATGTGGAATTTGACCAACAGAATGTCAGTTGTCACCAACAAACAAATACTTCTTACACATACCTCTTCCTGCAACTGTTGAATCCAAACACACAAACCAAAGGACCAACCGTCCTGCAACATGCACATATCTTTTAAATACCCTCTTTCGCTTCCTCAGAGGTTCGCCTGATACTCCCGTGACCAATGAGTGACTACTACCTCACACTACAGAAGCATTTGCCAGCGCTACTGGTTCCACAATCCAATGAGACAACCACTGTTTAAAAACTGGCAGCCCTTTATTGCGAAACAGACAATAGGCTGCTCAGACTAGACCTGTCTAGATAAGCACGTGAAGTGCAAATAGGATATAAATGATGTGAATAAAGGATTTGTCTCCTGAAGAGCAAATGCTTTCAGAGTACCTGTGCTCTGAACAATGCAGGAAGCCCCGTCTAGGAATGTAGCCACGTCTGGGTTGCAGTCTATCCATGCAGTCAGTATCCATAAAATGTGCATGTAAATCACCCACTTTCTTTGCACACATTAAAGCAAGTAAACGCATCAACTTAAATGAGAGCACTTTCAGCTCTGTTGCATAAAGCGGTTTGAAAGTTGGCATTAACCCGAAAGACAGATCCAAGAAAGGTACTTGGACAAGGGGGTCGCAGCTGCCTCGCTCCTCAGAAACCCGGCTCCAAAAATGTGCTTCCCCACTGAGCAACATTCAGTGAGCTAATGGAAAGCTGAAATAGCTGCCACATACACCTTCAAGGTAGACGGTGTGCATCCATCATCTAAACAAATAAAATGATAAACAAAGCAGAGCTGGCCAGGTCCTCATTCCTCAATTTAGTGAAAACCCTCTATTTAAGGCATCCAGGGACCTGGTCGGAGGGGCTCTTGCTTCTGCAATTGTATACAAAACCCTTTGCTTTGACCCCTTTCCAGTTTGCGTGTTGGTCAAATCGTTTGACCGATAACACCCTCACCACTGCCCTCCACTCAGCCCTCACACATCCTGACAAAAAAGACTCATATGTAAAATTGCTGTTCGTAGACTTCAGTTCAGCATTCAATACAATCATCCCTCAACAGCTCATTCACAAATTGGTCCAGCTGGGGCTCAATGCCTCGCTGTGCAACTGGCTGTTGGACTTCCTGACTGGAAGAGCTCAAGCAGTATGGGGCGGCAGTAACACATCCAGCACCATTACACTGAACACTGGGGCCCCCCAAGGATGTGTGCTGAGCCCCCTACTCTTCACTCTGCTGACCCACGACTGCACAATCTCTTCATTAAGTTTGCAGATGACACAACTGTGGTGGCTCTCATTAGCAACAGAGATGAGACAAACTAAAGGAGCGAGGTGAGCCACCTGGCCGGGTGATGCAGTGACAACAATCTCTCTCTGAATGTGGAGGAGATGAGGGAGATTGTTGTCGACTTCAGGAGAGTGCATACACAGCATGCTCCTCTAACCAACAATGGTGCGACTAGCAGATTGAAGGACAGCTTCATCTATCAGACTGTCAGGAAGCTCAACTCTCTCCCGACTCTGCACCCCTCCCCTCTTTTGCCCCATGCACCACTGAAATCTGATCCTCTAATAACCCACCCCCCAGCTCCCACATCCTCAGGTCCTTCCACTCCCCCATCCCACTAACACACACTGACCCGCACCGGTCACTTTGTGCAAGATTGGGCTACTCACTACCTCATTCAGCATTGGACTGCAAACTACTTCTCTGGCAGTTAAATAAAGACTTCTCTCTGAACTCTTTGTCACTTTAAACAGACTGATAAGCTCTTTTTGCACTACACTCATTATATCTGCACTGTTGTTTATCTCACTGGTTTGCACTCTGTCTGCCACGTGCCTTGTGCCATTTTATGTATCTTTTTTTTCAATGTCCTTATTCGTATTTGTATAGTTTGTATTTTATATATATTTAATCTGTATCTATATATATTTTTTACATTCTACTGTTAGTGTTTAGTGTTATCTGTGTGCACCAAGGGTCTGAGAGTAACGCAGTGTCAATTCTCTTTATGTATGTGCTGTACATGTGGCAGAATTGACAATAAAGCAGACTTTGACTTGTTGCACATTCAGCATATGCCCATAGAGCTAACTTGGTTAAAACTTGCAGGTTTTAGTGCTCCTGTAGCTCAAGTGGTAGAGCGTTGCGTTACGAAGCGCAAGGTTGGGGGTTCGATTCCCCGGGAACACATGATATGTAAAAATTGATAGTCTGAATGCACTGTAAGTCGCTTTGGATAAAAGTGTCTGCTAAATGCATAAATTTAATTTAATTTTAATTTTCTTCAACTCTAGCCTGCGGTGCCATATAGTGCCCGTTGCTTGAGACAGCAGGTCCCATTGTAAGGGAATGTGCCACTAGGGAGCTGTAAGGAGTTTTGTCTCTGGAAATCACAACTGCAACCAGAAGTACAGTCTCCTGATCTTGTGCAGCACCAACAGCATGATCTTGACTGGGGGAAATGCACATTTGTGCTTTTTTGGCCAGTACCTTGATAGCTCATTCCCTTCCAGGGGTACACTCATTAGAAAAAGAGTTGGCCAAATGAGCTTGCATTGCTCACGAGTGTAGGGTCATACCCAAGAATTTGATGCTCTGTATGGGATAAAGCATGCTGTTCTGCCCTTGACACTTCAAAAGGTCTAGAACGGAGGTTCTCAAACTTAGTTCTGGAGGGCCGGTATCCTCCAGACTTTAGCTCCAACTTGCCTCAACACACCTGCCTAGAAGTTTCTAGTATGCCTAGAGTGGAGGAGTGGATCTCTTCTTGCAATATGGGTGTGTCCTGATCGGCAAGTGGAGCAAGGCGTGCAAACTGAAGTATAAGTGCTCCTGATTGTGTCCACCACCCATTCTGACACTGGTGGAAGTGCTCACGTTGCAAAAGAGAGGTTGTAACACAATATTGCTTCCAGCGCCCCCCAATGTTCCCTAAATGCAATGTTCTCAGAGAAACATTGTTCTACAGTGTCATGTGTGAGTGCAGGTTTAGGCTCAACATCGCCCTCTGTCATTGAGAATCACAAGTTGCTTCAAGATGTGTTAGCATTCACTTGGCTACTTTCAGGAATAATAAATTAGGTTATTTTATTTCAAATTTGGAAGGATTGTTCCTAAAATCATTGTGATAAATAATACACACGATTTGAGTAAACAAATGAATTTTATTTAATAAGATCTTCATTACAGGAAATTCACTGCAGCTCTGTAGTATCATTAATATGGTCATATTTTGAAAATGCAAACTCTTAAATGGTTAACTAAAGCATATAACTAAGCATATAACCACAACAGGCCTTATATTAAGAATGAAGTCTTTTAATCTTGAATTGTTGTACTGATTATACTAATATAAGGGTTTTACAGCTTCATAACTGCTGTTCTTCAGTAACCCTTGCTTTTGAACCACTGGGCTCTGGCAACAACATCATTGGAGTAGTCTTTTCCAGTGGTCCTGGCATCGATATTCTCATATGAACTGACAGTACTCACACCTGCGTTGTATGCTGATATTCCCCCTGAAACAGACATTATAATACAACTGAGGCATGAAAATTAAGCGATAAACTTCTATTTGAATTTATTATTTATCTCTTTTTAAATGTTTTCTGACATGTTCATTTATTTATTGTAAATGTTATTGTAAACCTACCTTTAAAGCATTGCTCCTGGGACCACATGGGAAATTTTGCTTTAATTTCTTTAATGAAGCTAATAAGTATCTCTGTAGCTTGTGCGATATGCTGCTCACTGTCCCATGCACCAACTGGAGTGTGGTAGCGTCTGTCGACCTAAAAGAAACACCAAGAAGAGAATAATTCGAAATGTTCAGAAATGTTTAATGTACCATAGTTATATTTGCATACTTTGCAACTTCTCCTTGTTTTGCATGATACATCCGTGACAATTTCTAATTACTGAATTTGAATTTAAATCAAATCACTTTTATTGTCACATCACCACAGTGCAGAAATTTCAACCAAAATAACTACAGAAGTAGAACTTAACATTCTAAAATGACAAAATGTACTGCAGAGCATTTTACATCCAGTAGAGGGCGATATTGTGTAACAATGACTGTGGGCTATCCAGGCTACTAACAAGATCGCTTATAATTGGCAAAGTGAAGACTCAAGACAATTTAAGAAAGGATGACAGCCAGAATCACAAAAGATCCAAGTCTGTTAAAAGTATGGTAGAGGTAAAGTGATCTGGCAATATCTGTGAATTGCTTGGGTCTATTCATATTAGACACAACAGGACTATATGTAAACTTTAATGCCATATGCAATTGTAAAATGACAAGATGCGCATACGTCCATCTCGCGAATGTACAGTCTTCTGCCATCTTCACCCATTAGCCACTTTTCCACTGGCCAGTGCGAGCCGGGGCTAACAGTGAGCCGGGTGGAGCTAATAGCCTCAGACCTCGAGCACAGAGGCCGAAATCATGCCGCGTCATGCCAGTATCCTCTCGGCACTCCTGTAAAACCTGCCCTAAACATGCCTTCACTGGACTATGTCACACAATACAAAGTTCTACCAGCAAGAGAGAGATCTGAGAGGAAAAAAATAAATAAATTAAAAAAAAATATTTGCTAAACAAATATATTAGAGGCTGTCGTTTAGTCTTTATTTCCAAACTTGGACACCACACGCAGCTATTGACTGACACGAACAGGAAATATAACTTATTTGCTGCATTTTTGATTTGTTAATGTCTTGTGGTCTTGCTGTTTTTTTTTTCTTTATTTTCTTTGAACAATTACATTTTGGGCTAAAAGTTTGTTGTAACGCAAGCACTGAACATGTACCGAGTAAAATATTACTGAAAATTGATTAGTAATGCTTTACATGACTGCATTACAGCAAAAAGGAATGTTACTGTAATGCATTACATTAGTACGCAGCCCGGGAGGTCACCTGTAGGAGAAAAAAAAATAAAAAATACAATCCGTGGCGACAGTTTTGCAATCCGTCCCCTCAGTTTGTAAACCGTACTCACAAATTCTTAAACGGTTCCCTCCGTTTAACAAATCGTGCCCACGGATTAATAAACCGTACCCACGAATTTCCAATCTGTGCACTCAGATTTTGTAAACCGTACCTTCGGTTTTTGAATCCATACCCACAAATTCATAATCCATGCGTGTCTTGCAGTGATCATTTTCATTCCACGGATGCTAAACATTCTTGCAAACTATCTTAACTGAATTATGCAACTCATGCAGACATTCACACGAAGAGTTTAACAGCAAATTAGTCATTCAAAGAACACATTATTTTTGAACATGAGAAATTTACTGTTGTCTGGACCTCGGTGACCTCATAGCTGGCTATGGCCTGCTTAGAAACATTGCCAAGCTACGAAACATGTTACCTGTTTCTGATGCAGAAAAACTAGTTCATGCATTCATGACCTCTAGACTGGACTATTGTAATGCACTGCTAAGTGGTTGTCCTTCATCTTCAATAAACAAGCTACAGGTAGTCCAAAATGCAGTGGCTAGAGTCCTTACCAGGTCAAGAAAATGACCATATTACCCCAATTCTACAGTCTCTGCACTGGCTACCTGTTAAGTTCTGTATCAGTTACAAAATATTATTACTTGCCTATAAGGCCCTTAATGGTTTAGCTCCTGTGAACCTAACTAGTCTTCTACCACGCTACAATCCATCCCGCTCCCTAAGGTCACAAAACTCTGGACTTTTGGTTTTACCTAGGATAGCAAAGTCCACTAAAGGAGGTAGAGATTTTTCACATTTAGCTCCTGAACTCTGGAATAGCCTTCCTGATATGGTTGGGGGTTCAGTTTGATCTAGATTAAAGACACATCTCTTTGGCCAAGCATTTAAATAATGCATCTCAATCTTGTACTGCAGTTATATCTGATCAAATGCACATTATTATTCCTTAGTTGGGGTTGAACAAATCATTTTTGCTCTCTATTTTGTCTTGAATTGAAATTGAAAATTTAATTGATCTAAACAGTCCTGTAGTACAGTATAGCGTCCGATTGGTCCAACCAGCATTGAATTGTCCTAAGGGCAGGTGCTTTCCGTTTTAGTTTCTGCTTATAAGCAGGCAGGAGCAGAATGGATTCTTTTCAATACCTTTATTTTCATTACCGGATTTTATTTTTTATTATATTTTGAAACAGAGTAGATTTGTTCTTCTAACCAACCTGCATGAGGCCAAAGGCATAGCCATGATCACCCCATCCATCCTCCAGGACGGCTCCAGCTCTGCTCTCTCTAGATATGATGCCAGCAATCACAGCCGGGTCCATCTGCTTTTCTCTGCCAACTTTGGTGATCATAGTCTTGTAGTTCTCCATCCGGGCCAGATCAGTCTCAGCCAGTTTTTTGGAGGCTTCAACACCTTTTCAAGATTAAATCATTGTTATAATTGTATTACATATTGCTATCATTTGAATGCAGTCATGCATTCTCACCATTTACGTTTAATCTGTCTTGATTAGCGGTTTCCTGTGATGCACCGCTGGTGTCTATATCCATGACGTTTCCATAAATGCATCCTAGAAAAAAACATGGAAAATAAACATGGAAGTTAGTAAATTTTATACAGAATATTTAATCAGCATTACACTATCACAAATTCCTCCACATTATTCAGACAATATCATATAAAAACAATCAGCACCTGATGTATTACATTATATAACTTATTACATAACTTACCCATGATGTTGACTTGGGACTGCTGTGAAAGATCAATACTGAACTTGTTGAGCCTTGTCACTTAATCAGGACGTGATTATACAGTATATGATTGCAGAAGGAGTGGGTTCTCTTTTTCCAGATGTTCTTCCAGCTATAGTGTGGATAAACAAGTAACCACTTTTGATGAATGTTAAAAAAGGGAAACCTCAGCACTTGTACCAGTGTAAATGCATACAAAATTTTAACTTTTCTGACCAAATGGTTGTAGGACTTTTAGTTCTGGGCCCAAATAGCCAAATTAAAAAAAAAAAAAAAAAAAAAAAAAAAACAGCATTTGAATATCTGAATAGAAGTACTGTATAAACTGTTTCCCCTCTATTTCACGAGTTCACGCTTACATATTAGCGGAGGTATGGAATGCGTATTTGGCGTGCTGTCCGAGGAAGGGCTCCGAGCTCGGGAATGGCCCGAACCTAGAGTACCCCCCCTTCCCCATCTAGTTGTAAAGTTATCTCAAAGTGGGGAAATGGGGTGGAGGAGGGATGCTGATAAACCGTCAGTGGATAGAGGTAAGTCAGCAGTATTTATACTGTGGTATTGATTACTTGATTGCGGTCCACCGGTGTTGATTAGGCTAAGTATCTGACGCGCTCCTCCCGAACCTTGTTAAAACATTTCATGAGTTCACGCTTACACATTATTAGCTGAGGTATGGAATGCACATTTGGAGTGCTGTCCGGGGAAGGGCTCCAAGCTAGAGTACCCCCCCGAAAAGCAACTGAACAAAGGACAGCCGCCAGATTAAGAACGCCCCCCAAAAATAGCATTGTGATTTCTGGCAGGGGCTAATTTTTATTTTCCTTAGAAGTCAGCTGGTTGGCAGGCTGGAAAAGCCTACGTACTCCGGTGGGAGCAACTTAAGCATTGGAATGGTAGGCCCTACCGGCTGCTGGTACTGGACTACGTGGTTTGGGGCACCCGGTCGGTAGGGCTCGAGCCGATGCTCAACGGGAGCTCACAGTGTTGGAACAGGTGAGCCCTACTGGCCGATGAGGAGGAGAAGCGTTATTGTATAGCCCGACCGGGAGGCCCCAAGTTGCCTCGACTGGAATAGGTCACGGTGTAGGCGTACGGGCCCTACAGGCTGACAAGCCCCTGCTATTCAGTGGGCGAAGGGCAAATGGCTGACCGAGAGGGCCCATGAAGCCTCCGATTGGAGATTAAGACTCAGGACAATGGACATCTGGGTCCTCTCAGTTTGGCAGATAAAAAGCTTTGGGCTGACCGACAAGGAGAAGTCTTGCGACATCCGACAGGAGATCACTACTCACGGCATCGGATGGATGAGACTCACTTGCGGCTGGCGAGTATAGAAACCCGACCGGGAGAACTCTCGCCAGACGTCTGAAGGGAGCACACACATCAGACAGGTAAGCCTCGCCGGACAGGGAGAGAGAAAAGGAAACCCCACCTGGGATAACTCTTGTCGGCGTCTGAAGGGAGCACGCACATCAGACGGGTAAGCCTCGCCAGGCGGGGTTAAAAGATGTGAGGGTAGTTGAGAGGTTTTTAGCCAGCGTTTGGCGGAAGGTCGAGACTCATGGCGTCGGACGGTTAAGCCTCGCCTACCGTCGAATGGAAAGGTAAGTTGCGTGGCCGGGAGACTCTCGGCGACATCCGAAGGGAGCACACGCATCAAATGGGTAAGCCTCTCCGGATGAAAGACGGAAAAGGTAAAGTTGTGTGGCCAGGAGGCTCTCACCAGCATCCAACAGGGATTTCCTGCTCACTGTATCGGCTGGGTAAGCCTCGCAGGCCATAGAATGGAAAAGGTACGTTTGTGTGGCCGTGAGACTCTCTCCGACGTATTATGGGACCTCGCTACTCACGGCATAAGACGGTAAGCCTTGACGACCGTAGACATGGAAAGGAGGCTCTCGCCGGCCTCCCTTGAGAGCTTGATTCTTTACGTATTGGATAGATCAGTTTGGCGACCAAAACATGGAAAGGTAACAGTTGTCTGGCCAGGAGGCATTCATCAGCATCCGGTGGGAGTTCAATACTCGCGAACACCAGATGGGTAAGTCTCTCCGACCATGAGAGGAGAAAGTTAAGGTTGTTTAGTTGCCGGTGTTTGGCGGGAGCTTAATGCTTGCAGTATCGGATGGCTACGTCTCGCCGATCGAAAGAAAATTATTATTTTTTTTTTTATATTTTGGTGGCCTATGAGGGTTTGGTGGGCTTTCTTTATGTGGAACTGGTTAGTTCTGATATAGCTTTGGTACGCTTCTGAAGACCATCTTCCAAGAGTTTGGATCTGCTGCTTGGAGAGGCCTTTTTGGGCTGCTGAAGTTGCTGCCCCGATGCGAATGGGATGGGTGGAGAAATTGTTTGCCGAGATGCCCGATAATTGCAGGACGCATCTGAGGTGTTTTTGGAACCAGAATCGAGTGTGTTTTTTTTTTTTTTTTTTTTTTTTAAAAAGAGTCGTCAATGAATAGTGGTCGTGTGGGGATTTTGCCTGCAAATTCCTAAGGCGTAGGTATACCAAAATGGATTGGTAAAGCTGGATTGGAGAGGGGAGATTGAAAATATAAATAAAATGACCTTTCTTTGCTTGGTCTGTTTTTCTGTGTTTGATTAAAAAAAAAAATCAATTGTTTCGTCATAGAGTACAATTAGGTTTGATATGGTAGGGTTGATTTTTGGATTGAAATTTGAAGAGATCGTGAGCTCCGAGCACCTAAGAATACCGACGAGTCGAGCTTGTGGGCTATGCTGAGGGGTTGGTAATTTGTGCGGAGGGTGTGGATACATTTTATGAGGATATCTAGCGTTATGGGTTGTCTAGTGTTGGGATGGGTGGGCTGGGATTGCTGGATCCCTTTGATCAAGAGGGAGGTTTGCGAATTGTTTATTTCAGGTGAGGGAGTGCCAAACATCAGTTTGTGAAAAAAAAAAAAAACTGGACTCCGCTCAGGTAGCTTTTGATAGAACCGACTTGGAGACCCTTAACGCCGTTGAGAAACGAAAATGAAAGAGGTGGTAGAGAGTAGGGAAAATCTGGGAATGGAATGTTATAAGTGAGGTGAAATGCCTTAAAGCATCTCCACGCAGTCACGTATGACTGGAGGGTTCTGGGAGAAACTGCCTGGAGAATAGTGTAAAGCGACGCTTCGAGAAGTGGTTTTAGAGGGTGGGTTATGGGAATATTAATTCCGAATAGTGAGGAACTGGAGTGGGGAATTGGTCAGCCCCTGGAGCCGGCGTCCTGAATTTCTGAAACCGAAAACGAGACAAGGAGTCAGCGATTTGGTTTTCTGAACCTTGAAAGTGCTTTCCGAATATTATAAATTGGTCGCATGCTGCAATCCATATTAGACGTCTAAGGAGAGGCATGAGGGCAGGAGAGTGAGAACGGGCTTTGTTAATGCACTGAATGACTACTTCGTTGTCGCAGGGCACTAAGATGCTTTTAGACGCCCATTCATTCCCCCACAGGAAGGCTGCTACTACAAGGGGGTAGAGCTGTAAAAAAGTTGAGGACTGGGTCGAGTCCTGCATCTGTGGGGGCCATGTGGACGCGAATCAATGTCCTTGGTAGAAACCTCCGAAACCGATTGAGGGAGCTGCGTCTGTAAATAGCTGTATGTCGATGGGAGACGAAACTAGTTTGTTATAGAAAAGTGAAAGCCCATTCCATTGTTTAAAGGAACATTATCCATAATTTAAGTTGGTCGCGGCATGCGTGGGACAAGGGGATGAGGTTCTCGAGCACGTGAACTGAAGGTGTGAGTGCTAGGAGATGCGCAATGAAGGGGCATCCTTGTGGAATAATGCGCATTGCAAAATTTAAATGCCCAAGCAGAGAAAGGAGTTCACGTTTAGAACAGCTTGGGCTGCCGAGGAGGGTGGAGGAGACAAGGATTATTCTATCAATCTTCTCCTTGGGCAGGGAGAGCTGAAATTTAGCCGAGTCTAGGTTGATACCGAGGAACTCGATGGATGTAGCGGGACCCATGGTTTTTTCCTGAGCGATGGGGATCACAAGCTCGGAAAAAACATTTTGGACTGTGAGGATACGGGCGGCTGGGATTGCCTTGGGAGGTGAAATGACCAGAAAATCATCTAGGAGGTGGATAATGTGTGGAATTGCATAAATATTGGACAAAATCCAGCAAACGGCTTCAGATAGCACAGTGGTTTTCAAACCGGTCCTGCGAGCACCCCCAGCACTGCACATTTTCTGTGTCTCCCTTATCTATCACACCTGATTCAGCTCATCAGCTCATTAGTAGAGACTGCAAGACCTGAAATGGGTGTGTCAGATATAGGGAGACCTACAAAATGTGAGGTGCTAGAGATGCTTGCAGGACCGGTTTGAAAACCACTGAGATAGCATATTAAAAATTTGGGGGCTGCTTTTGCATCCGAAGGTTAAACGGACGGCGAAATAGTATTTTCCAAGTCATCAGATCCCGAACAGGTGCCAAAAGTCCGGATGAATAGGCATCAATTTGAAGGCAGAAGTGATGTCTATTTTTGCAAGCCAGGCCCTTTGGCCCGCGATTTTAATCAGTTCTGCCTGATCTATGTCTAAGTACTTGAGAGAAAATTTGTCGAGAGGGATCAAGCTATTAATGCTTGGGACTGTGGAATTATGTGGTGATGACAGATCCACTATTAAGCATTTCTTACCTGAAAATTTTATATTAGCCACTCCGATTGGGCTGACTCTAAACGTTTTGAAGGGGGGGGGTTATTGAAAGGCCCGATCATGAAGCCTGACTTGACTTCTTTTTTGATTAGGTTATCTACTACGTCTGACTCTGGGTGAGTGGATTGGAGATTATAGCAGACCATGTTTTGGAAAAGCTCACATTCGACGCCGGGGTTAAAACCGTATCTGAGGCCAGACAGGAGATAATTAGTAAATTCTTTGTAAGGATGGTGAGCTAGTTCGACGGTTATGCGATAAATATTCACAGGAGTCGATAGGTAATTTTCTAATTTTTAATTCACGGCTTTATACACTGGGCAAACGATGCGAGCGTGAGCGCCGCCACAGGATTTGCAGGTGTGTAGGTAGCGGCAGCGCAGTCTGGTGCATCTCCCGTTGTTAAATGTGATGTATAACTGCCTGTTTTCTGCTTCTGGTGGGGCTGTACCCGAGTTTGCTGAAGTCGAGGATCTTGGGACATAACTGGCGAAATCCACCAAGGAAGTATCGGGGTATTGGGGTGTATTAGAATTTATTTGTGGGCAGGTTATGGTGGAGTGGGCCACTGACCTGCAAACTGTGCAGGAAGTGTTCCTGCAGCCTAAAAATACCCGGCTGTGGAGGTCTGGGTCGAGTGCTCCCCAGTAAGGGCACTGGGTTCCACTGGGTGACTCGAACTGCACATTTGGCGAAAAAAAGCTTGTGGTAAGTATAAAAGTGGCCCCCTCCATAGGACAACGTGAGCTCGGCTATAATTGACAAATAGTCATTGAGTTCGCGACACCAGTGAAATCCCCGCAGTCTATATGGCGGTTTGAATCAGGAGTGGGCAGGAGGGAAAGAAGAGACGAGAGATCGACATCCGCACCTGTTAGTATCTGTGTTTGGATGTTATGAGTCGCTTGGGGAGGTTTAGAGGCGACAGCATTTGATGGGGCGGGCATTGGTGTAGTCGTGAAGAGTGAGTAAGGGGATTTCGCTTGGAGGAGAGTGGTGAAGGCGACTGGGGCCGGGGCTGTGTTTGACAGCAAGTGTGGCCAAGCGCTTGCTTGATCCACGGGCCCGGAGCTGGAAGGAGCGAGAGGCAGGGCTGTGTTAGACGGCCAGTTCGGCCAAGCGCTAGCTTGAACCGCAGGCCCAGAGCAGGATGGAGTGGGCGGCAGGGTTGTATTCGACGGCCAGTTCGACCAAGCTCTTGCCTGGGCTGTGGGGTCTGGATTTAAAGTTCTGTGCAGCGGAGCTGAGATCGGCGGTGGAGGCAGCCAAGTGCTTCCTTGAGCTACGGCACCCCGTGTTGTCGAAATGGAAGCCGCCGTGAGAGGCTGGGCTGCGGGATTGCTGATGGCCTGTTGCCACGGCTTGATAGATGCTGGGAGCTAGGCTTTGCGCCAAAGGAGGACGGTGGATTACAGTGAGGCGTATCTGTAAGTTTCCCTTTCTTTTTACCCTTCTTTGGTATAGGGGTAGACTGGGGAGAGACTGGGGAGAGAGGTTATTAGTTTGCAGATTTGTATACAAGTATAATTCTGCCTTATTCAACTTGCTTGAAGGCTGGACGTCCGATTTGGACAGCGCTTGCCTCAGACTTGACACCATCCACTTTTCTTTTGGCGGGATCGTAGGCCTAGCCAAGCGATAAGAGGACGCCGGGGAGTCGACCGGGGTTCTCGCCGGAGGTGGCGAGGGTAGGCCCAGGGGTCTTGGGAGGTGAGTGGCTGCTCGCGCCGCACCGCGCCTGCAGGTTGGAGCCTGGGGCTCGATTGGAGTGCCACGCCGAGGAGGAGTGGCTTTAGGGCCGGCTGGCTGTGGCGATGGGACCGGAGAAGAACTGGATGTGTCTTCGGACGAAGAAACTCAGTTTTGAGACATGGTGAAACACAAGCGGACCAAGATGCTGATAAACCGTCAATGGATAGAGGTAAGTCAGCGGTATTTATACTGTGGTATTGATTACTTGATTGTGGTCCACCAGTGTTGATTAGGCTAAGTATCTGATGTGCTCCTTCCGAACCTTATTAATAAAACAATTTTATTTGAAACAAGTATTTTTTTTTATTTATATGAGGCATTACAAACATTTTGTAATATATGGTTATACTGTCTGCAATTGTATTGATACTGAAATTATAAATACAATATTTTCAAACAAATAAATTTTTTTGAATTATTTAATTCTAGTCTATATGCATAGGCAGAGGGTGGACCAACTAAAAAGGCTAATAGTAGCCTACAGTGATGCGCGGGCAATAGCCGCTTTTCCACTGTCGGGCCAGTGCGAGCCTGGGCTTAAAACGGGCCGGGCGGTGCTAATAGCCTCGGGCCAGTAGCACGAGGCCAGAATAGCGCAGCGTTTCCACCGTCGGGCCTGAAGCTCCGCTGCGCGTCACTAAAACCCGACCTTTACACGCCTCTCGGTAACAACGTCACGCAACCCCATCATTTCACCAACAAAGAGAAGTTATCAGAAAACTAATCAGAAATAAGTCACTGGAACTAGCGCGATCACAAAACGAACACGATAACAGCAGCCTTTTGTTTGCATGCTTTGTTAAATATTCAAATTCAAAAGCATCGATGTTTTACTATAGATTAAGTGATACATTGAGCATAATGAATCAATTTATCAGGACTCAAAATTAATCACACAGAAATAAATGTATTTCTATTTTATTTATTTATTGTTAACGCTTATGAAAATAGCCTGCTTATTCAGTCGAGACTGTTTCTGTTTATTTGTAGTCACAGTAGCCTATATACGTCACATTTAGAATGAATGATAATAACTCTATTTTTATAAAAGCTCCCGAACAAAAATCATTATTATATTTTGATGACATGCTACGCGGAGCTAAACTCTCGAGACGAGACTTATGATAGATAAAATATGGTACTAAATAAATACACAATTGTGATAGAGAATAAGAAGCTGACGTCTGATTTCTCCAAGTGGTTGCATTTAGCATGTTTATTATGGTAACGTTAATGTTTAGCATGCAGTCTTTTACATCGCTTATAAATATCTCTGCCTTTTATGATGATTATATAATCCACATCAGATCGCGTTGTTTCAAACACTCGCTGCTGACTGAAAGTGAGTTTTGAGCTCAGCTTATTTTAAAAAGTTTTTAATGTTGATGTTATAGCTGTTATTTTTCTGAAATGATCCGCGGCTCTGACGCTCTCCACTCGCCGGAGAAACTCCGCCTTTGTTCATAACCACTCCTCTAGCCGCTGCTGGCCCGCTTTGGCCCAAGGTTTTCGTCGGGCCAAAAAACTCTGGCCGTTGGCCCCGAGAAAGCCCCGACGAGGCACGATCAAGCCCCGGAAGTGACAGTGGAAACGCGACTGGCCCTGGCACGCACTAGCACGCCCGCTACCAATGTCCAGCGACTGCCAAACTGTCCCTAGCGATAATTTTGAAAAAAACAATTAAATATATGTATATGTTTTGTAATTTCGCATCTGATGACGCATATTAACATCATACCATTGATATTATTACCTAAGAAGTTAAAGTAAATAGGCTACGTTAGAAAACGGCGCGCTTTCAAGGACGCGCATTTATTATTTTTAAATGGTAATGGTAAATGGTAGTCACCGGACAAGAAGCGCAACAGCTGAGGATACTGAACTGCAGCGTTCCGGTTAGAAAGGTTCTCGTTCTCGAGTCAAGAACCGGTTGAATCGGTTTTCGGATCACCAGTACACTGAACCGCGAACCGTTTCTGTCGGACGCGTCCGATTTGAGAACCGAGATGATACCGCGCATGCTTGATTCAGCGTGCAGCAGACTGAGCGCGTCTGAACCGAACTGGTTCTTTTGGTGATTGACTCTGAACT
The DNA here is from genome assembly GCA_024542945.1 of allo-octoploid hybrid of Carassius auratus x Cyprinus carpio. Classification (NCBI taxonomy): domain Eukaryota; kingdom Metazoa; phylum Chordata; class Actinopteri; order Cypriniformes; species allo-octoploid hybrid of Carassius auratus x Cyprinus carpio. The sequence goes on from CM045042.1 coordinate 20,708,687, forward strand.
GATTCTGTGCTAATGTTATGAGCGCGGGTAAACCGAAGGCTTGAGTTTATTTAATAACAAATCAATCGCAATGGATTATGTATAGTAAGTGGATCATGGTTTCTGTGCTGATGACACCTAATTTATTTACTTTATATCTTCAAGACTTAAATCCTCGTATGCACATTATTGCTATTACTGTTACTGTATTTGGGTGCGTTGTTGCAAAACTTAATTGTAAACTTTTCATGATTATGAGGTTTTTAACTGACTACAGTTATTCAACCAATAAAATGTAGGCCTGCGTATTTCAAAATTGTGTCTAGTACTATATAAATTACAAAGGTTTAATTGGCATCTTTATTTTCAAACGACCCGACCGACCGCGACCCGAATATCATTAAAAATATTTTTGGATGACTCGTAACCGCAGGCAACCGCTCATTTTGGATCAACCCGCGCATCACTGGAAGCCTAATGTTAGTGTAATCTGTTAACTATAATCTGTTATAATCAGTGAAGCTGTCTACATTGTGAAATGAATCTTACTTACATCGTTCGTATATCTGCAGTTTCTTTGATGAGATAATTCACAAGAGCCAAAGAGTAGCCTATATAACTTTATTCGACAGTTTTTATTAAGTTTTCACTTTCACTTTATTCGACACAGCCGTTATGCAATTAGTCTTCATTTAATTTTCACTTTATTCGACACCAGTGGCGGCTCGTCAGGGGAGGCACAGCCTCCCCAAAATTTTGAGGTGAAAATGAGAGGAGGACTATTTAAAGTTAATAAAATTCACAATTCGTTTCAGTTAATGTCTCAGAATGTGTATTTTTTGTTTGTAATTTCACAGCTGTAATACCATAACATGTTACTGAAGTTGGAAAGCGCTGCTTTTCTATCGAGAATGTGCCGAACCTGCTGATATCATTACAACCGCTAGGTGACAGAGAAAGGGAGGGGGAGGCCTGGGGAGAGTTAAGCTCTCGTGCCTCAGTTGGTAAAAAAAATTAGCCAATCAGCATCGAGTGAATTGCCCTAATGTGGGCCATATTTTTTGCATTTCATATTTTTGTGACATATTGCGATGTGTAGCCAAAACATTAAATCCACACCTAATACCTTTTTAAAACACCCAGGATGTGTCCTAAATAAACCAAAAGAGAAAATGCAGATAACACATTCATAAAATAAATAATAGACATATTAGTGCTCTTAGTGCAAGTCGTCTGAGAAAATCTGAAGCTTCCTAATGTGGGACAGATGTGTTCCTAATGTGGGACACTAATAAGTCTATGACAAAAGGCCAAAATCACCTTGCATGTAGAACAGTCAAATCTTAAAAGTTAGTATTTCTCTTGGTTATGGATGGATAAAATATGATTAATCAAACATCATCAGACAAATAATAAAAAATGATAGTTGTTTCCTAATTTGTAGGCAAATTATTTTAAATAACGAATTAACAAATTAAAAAAGAAAATCACAAACATGACATTTCTGAATAAAATAATTTATACACTTTAGTTATATCTAATTTGGTATTTTTAATTAACGGCCTGTTACATTCTTCTTATTAGCCTACTAGGCATATTATTATTATTATTATTATTATTATTATTATTATTATTATTATTATTATTATTATGTTACATGTATTAGGCTATTAAATTAATATTAGGCTATTAATTTGACCCGCAATAATATCATAGCGCGTCGCCGCATAACTGCCGATGGTCTTTCAAAACGGGTTTATTATACAATGAATTATAGGCCTATAATTAAAATTAACACTGCAATCATCAATGAAAAAGCTTTATTTCACGCACCGACTTTTTAAAAGAGAGAGAAAGAAAGAGAGAGAGAGAGAAAAAAAAACCCGAGACAGCCTAGCCTATGTTTCTTCTTTCTCTCTTTTTTTTTTATTTTATTTTATTTTTTTCCCACTAGCCTATGTTCGGGTCACAAGAGAATTATTAAGGGAGTAAATTAAAACATAAGCCATTCAGCAAATGAAGTAGATTCGTAGTGATTTCTAGTGAATCGACTGAGAGTTTCACGAATCACGAACAGACCTAACTCTTGAGAAAAGTTTGCACGTTGATTGTGTGATATTGGCTCGCCTTCCTGGTTTAAAACAAATATTAACAATAATGCGACGTATAACCCCACCGCAGCGGTTGGGGTTAGCGGATTTGCTGGACTCCGTCCGTAACTTAGCCTATAGTGCCCGCTCACTTTTGCCCAGGCCCGCCCAAAAATACAATTCTGGGTACGCCACAGCCGCACAGTCTTCATTCAGTTTCACTTTCACTTTATTCGACACAGCCTTTATACAATAAGTCTTCATTTAGCCTAATTTTCACTTTATTCGTAACATCCGTTATAGATTGATTTAAGGCAAGCAGCTACCAGAAATGGGTGTCATGTCATAAAACTATTTTAATACGACTGAATTTTTATTTAACATGACCACAATTTAATTAAATATTATAATTTACTAGCTAATTATAACGCTTTCCTTTCAAAGGTTATTCAACAGCGAATAAATTATAATAAAGGCAACAGAAAGCGAGAAAAGAAGAACATCAGGACAGTCTAGCGCGAGTTCAAGCATTCTCAGAAAACTCCCCTTATAGGCCTAATCAATGAAAGTAGGGAATTAATCTCTTAGGCTACTTACATTGTAGTAGATCTGCTCTCAGTCAGGTAGTGTACTGGTCTTTCAGGAGCAGCGGGACTTGTCACGGTGGACAGGAGTGGGACGATCCCGAAACGAAAAAAAACACCCATATTTAGGAGGCTGCTTATTGAAGCGCATGGTGAGCTCCAAAAAGACTATTCATTAGATTTATGAGTTACATGAAAGACACATGATGTGAGTGAATAAATGAAAAAATAAATAAAATAAAAATAAGTCTGAGATATTATAGCACTTGCTATTCAATTCTATAAATTTATATTTTTAAGGAATTATGTATGGCAACACTTAATTATTGTCCTAACCATCTCTTTACCCACAACATAGCCTACTGTACCTGTTGGTAACCCTCATGTAATATTTAACCTAATTTATTTCAATATATTCAGAGTGAACTCAGATAAAGGGGATCACTTTTTGTAAAATGTGTATAGATACATGTAACCTAAATGTTTTTTCTTTATTTCCTTTTCTTTAATACTTTTGTAAACTTTAGGTCCAGCTATCATATTTCAGTTTGAATACAGTTAATATATACAGTTTCAAAAAATGAACTCTACAATATATTAAAGATGTGACTATAACACAAGCAACAACAAATAGGCTAAAAAAAAAAATCCTTTAAAATGGTAACCATATGTAAAAATGTTTTTCTGTCTGCTCTGGAGATTGCTGACATTGCCCCAAACATTCACAGTCTAGATCCAGATCTGCGGATCTGAAACTGGAGCCTCAGGGATTGCAGGAACTGCATACAGGGCCTGTAGAGAGCCTTGAGGATATGACACATTTAACCACACAGGAAAAGAAGTACTGTAAGGATAACAAAACGTCAGTCTTCACTTTTAAAGTCTTCAGTCTTCACTTTTTAATAATTTTTGTAATCAGCAATACCCTTCTTAAAACAAAATAAAATTTTTGATATCTGTAATTGCGTTTAAAAACTGCAATTACAGATATATTCAAGACATTGCATTAGAAGAAGTTTCGCCATTGACACCGTATCTTTGGACATTTGGAAACAAAGCTTGCATCTCTCTAGCTGTAATCGTGTTGTAAACAGTGCTCCTGAAAACACTATAGAGCTGTTCTGCTTTTAGGTGTGTCTGTAGAAACAAGTGTAGTTTACAGGCAAACAAATTAACCCAGATGAGTGCAAGGCATAAAGTTTCACATTAAGTATTTTCCCAAAAAATACTATTATAAACAGCGCATTGCATTTATATTCTGACCTCATTTGCTTGCCTGTATATGGTATGCATTATCAACTAGGTGTACACTGAATTTGATCTTTTAATATCTTACCTTGTTACAGTATGTGTTTTCTCATGTTAAGTGTTTTAGAATGTCTCCCTGTTTTTAGTGATTGGAATACAGTGGTGGGTGCTTTATATGGATTGCCAGTGCCTAAAACTTTGATTTTATTCACACTTATCTTTGTTTTTCTTCATTTGAGAGGTTATCTAAATGTTTGTGACATGAAATGGACAATTGGCATGCCATCAGTTCTCTGCAGGCTTCCGTGCAAGTCATGTGACTAAAAACCAGGATCAATGTAGAATATGAGGTCATTTTAATGTGAATATGGCAAGACTGTTTATAAGACGGACAATTTGAGTGGGAAAAAAAAGTTTCTTTCATCATATCATATGCAGTGACATGTAATTTAGCCCTTAGTTATTGGATTACTTACTGAATCAAAAGATACAGAAAACAAAGATATTAAAAGGGATTGTATTACTCAGAAGCTATGTTTAAGTGACACAAATACAGTAACTTCAATAATGAGGAGTAATTAAGTGAAGCTGATACATTGTATATATTTCACAAGAGTTTAACAGCTCAGTTCTTCAGTAACCCTTGCTTCTGAACCATTGGGCTCTGGCAACAACATCATTGGAGTAATCTAGTCCTGTGGTTTTGGCATCGATATATTCTCATACAAAGTGACTCTACTCACACCTTTGTTATAGGCTGCTATTCCCCCTGAAACAGACACGAAAAACCTCAATCAGACTGATAACATTCTATTTACATTTAACATTTTAAAGACCATTTAAGATTTATTAATTAATTCATCTTTCAAATCATCATTCTTGCACTTCTCTGTTCTCTGATGAATCTAATGTGCGTAGTTTCTGATACAAGACACATTTGTGGTTTCTGAGAGTGGAAGTGTACTACCTTTAAAGCATTGCTCTTGTGTCCACTTGGGAAAATTTACTTTAATTTCTTTAATGAAGCCAATGAGTATCTCTGTAGCTTGTGTGACATTCTGCTCACTGTCCCATGCACCAACCGGAGTGTGGTAGCATTTGTCAACCTGGAGAAAAAAATCATCAAGCTTTGAAACAGCAGAAATATTTAGTAACACTTTGCATGGATGATTATTGTGACAATTTAAACACCTTGAATATTATTTTATGTGCACACTCATACATGTATAAGCCTCATCTTAGGTCTTATTCAATTTTAAATAGACTAGATTTTTATTATACCTTTATTTAACCAGGAGGTCCCATTGAGATTCAGAATCTCTTTTACAAGAGAGACCTGGCCAAGGTAGCAGCCAAATCACAACAAATGCATACATAACAAACACCAAAGTACATTTTCACAATAAAAGAAGTACAAAATATTAAAAATAAAAATATAAAACACAATGAGACTCTTAAGAAAAACAAGAACATGTCTCCATCACAACACTCTTTATAGTAGTTTTAAATTCATTTAAGGACATAAGGGTTTCTAACTTTAGCTCTTTTTGTAGATTATTCCACCCCCAAGGTGCTAAATAAGAAAAGGCAGTTTTTCCCAATTCGGTTGTAACTCGTGGCACATTAAAAAGCAACCACTTTGAGGAGCGTAGCTGATAGGTACCAGAGCAAACAGAGAGGAGGTTACAGAGGTACAGTGGAAATTTGCCAAGTATAGCTTTATAAATAAATATATACCAGTGCTGTTGTCTACGAATTTTAAGTGATGTCCAACCAACTAAATCATAAAGAATGCAGTGATGGGTAATGGACTTTGTATTTGTTATGAATCGTAGTGATGCATGGTAAACTGAATCTACATGACGCAGGATGGAAAATGCAGCATGCATGTACAATATATCTCCATAATCAATTACAGGCAGAAAAGTAGCTTCCACAAGTTTCTTCCTAGCACTAAAAGTAAAGCAAGATTTGTTTCTGTAATAGAAGCCGAGCTTGACTTTAAGTTTCTTAACTAAAGCAGTAATATGTTCATTGAAGGAAAGCTTATCATCTATCCATATCCCCAAGTACTTGTATGAAGACACTCTTTCAATTGATTTCCCATCTAATGACAAAATGCCACAATTGTCGAGTAGCTGTGCTCGAGGTTTTGAGAAGACCATAAACTTTGTTTTCTGTGTATTTAAAACCAATTTTAGACTCAATAATGTGTATTGCAATGCCTGAAATGCAGTCTGAAGTTCCTGCACTGCTACTGAAATGGTGGAAGCCTGGGTGTAAACCACTGTATCATCAGCGTATAAATGTAATTTGGCTTGAACATCTCTATCCAAATCATTTATAAAAATTGAAAACAGAATGGGTCCTAAGATTGATCCTTGAGGGACACCTTTAGTTATCTCAAGAAAATCAGATTTATAACCCTCAGCATAAACACATTGAATACGATCTACCAAATAATTCTGGAACCATGCAACAGCCTTCTCACTTAAACCAATTGAACGTAGTTTGGTCAATAACAATCCATGATCAACCGAATCAAATGCCTTAGAAAGATCAACAAATAATGCAGCAGAATGTTGCTTCTTATCTAAGGCCCCAATAATATCATTTGTCACTAATGTAGCAGCAGTGATAGTGCTATGGCCACTTCTGAACCCTGACTGAAAATTATTTAAAATATTTTTGTCAGTCAAATACTGTTTTAACTGTACATTCACAAATGATTCCAAGATCTTTGACAAAACAGAAAGTTTTGATATTGGATGGTAATTATTCAATTCTGATGGGTCTCCACCTTTATGTAAAGGGAGAACATAGGCTGCCTTCCAACTTTTAGGAATGGAGTTGGAAAGAAGACTCAAATAAAAAATATGCGCTATGGGCTCAGCAATAATATCAGCTGCCACTTTTAACAGAAAGGGATCCAGATTATCTGTACCTGCTGACTTTTTGTGATCAATGTCTCTGAGGGCTTTATGAACTTCTGAAACTGAAATCGGTTTAAAATTAAACAATTCCCGATTTACATTTTCAGATGCTGACATGGCTGGACATGGGACAGATTTATTTACGGTTTGATTAAATATGAATCCAGCCTGAATAAAGTGTTTATGAAACTGATTGACTATGACTGCTTTATCTTTTATTTCATCTGAACCAATAAGAATCTGATCTGGGAGGTTTGAGGTCACACGTGCACCCGACAAAGATTTAACTGATTTCCAAAACTTTAAAGGATTGTTTAAGTTTTCTGTGGTTGACTTCAAAAAAACCTCAGATTTGGACTTTCTAATCATCAAAGTACACTTGTTTCTTACAGTTCTAAATGCAGTCCAATCAGCAGAAGAGTCGGAAAATCTGGCTTGTGCCCACATTTTATTTCTCAAACAGATTAGCTCTGATAGGCTGTCTGAAAACCAATGATTGTCCTTACCACTGATCCTAAACTTTTTGATTGGTACATATTTATTTACAATGGAAATAAAATTTGAATGAAAAAAAATCCCATGCCATTTCAGCATCCGAAAACAAAGACACCCTGCTGAGTTCACTATGATACAGATCATGCAGAAAAGCTTGTTGTTCAAAACTTTTGAAATGTCTTTTTAGGATCATGCGTGGTTTTACCTTAGGGATTTTTGTATTTCTTACACAAGCGACTGCACAATGGTCACTGACGTCATTACAAAATACGGCAGTTGAGGTATATTTATGAACTGAGTTTGTTACGATTAGATCTAGGAGAGTAGATTTTATTTCTGCTTTGGGATTTATTCTTGTCGGTTCATTAATAAGTTGCACTAAATTTAAGTCATTACATAAGTCTTTAAAACAATCAGAGTTCCCAGACAGCCAGTCCCAATTCATATCACCCATAAGAATAAATTCAGAGTCATTAATTTTATGTAATATTTCGGATATAGATTGGAAAGCATCCTTTGAAGCAGATGGAGGTCTATAGCACCCAACTACTGTAATATCAGCGTCTTTTGAAATATTCACTTTCACTGTCAGAATTTCAAACTGTTTAGCTTTAGTTAGTGACAGGGTTACCGAGCTTAAAAACTTGGATTTCACATATATGGCAACCCCACCTCCTTTGCCAACCCAATCAGTTCTATAAACTTTAAAACCTTCAATAGAAATAAATTCATCAGATACAGATTTTTTAAGCCAGGTTTCAGAGATAATAATGATATCAGCATTGGTTGTATTAGCCCAGATCCTAATCATATCCATTTTAGGGACTAGGCTTCTAATGTTTAAATGTATAAACCCAAGGCCATGTCTGCTTTTGAAATCTGAAGGAGTGGCTAAGGATTGCAAAGTATTAAGAAGACCAAGAACAGGACCAGGATTGGGCTGAACATTACCAGATAACATCAATAAAAGCATAATCAAACAACGTAGTTTTTGTTTAGCTGGGTAATATTTATCATTACCACTGTCCTCTATGAACTGAGAAAAAGAGTAATCTGAGACAGTAAAATGATCATTTAACAACAATAAGTTCTGGAGATACAGGGTGTTATTAATTTGTGAACAATTTTTTTGGTTACACAGGTTGATTTTCTGGCGGTACATCTCATAATAACTTGTAGATGAAATTGAGAAATGACCGTAATTTAACTGTATCAGTATACTACTCATTTTGGGCATATTAAATTCATCTAGTATAGGGCTGGACTGTAAAAGTATGAAGAGTATAAACAAATGCATGATGTCAAGTTACCAAGTTTAGTTGAAGACAGCCTTAACAGGGGTGAACAGTAGCTTGGAGTCAAAAAGTCAGGGCTATAGGATGGAGGCTAGCAGGGAAGCTTCCAGGTGATAGCTCGCAAGCAAGGCTAATAGTAGCAGGCTAGGAGTAGGGTTATCAGCAACAAAGCTAGCAGCAGGGAATCCAGGTGGTGGCTAGCTAGTGGGGCTAAACAGCAGAGCATCCAGATAGTGGCTAGCAAGTGGGGCCAGCAACAAGGCATCCGGAAGGTGGCTAGCAAGTGGAGCTAGTAGCAGAATCCTGGTGGTAGCTAGCAAGGGCAGCTAGCAGCAAGGCATCCAGGTGGTAGCTACCAGCAACAGGCTAACAACAGAGCATCCAGGTGATGGCTAGCAGACAAAGCCACCAGCAGCAGGCTATGAAGCAAGGCTACCAACAGCAGGCTAGCAGCAGAGCTACCAGTAGCAGGGTAGCAGCAGGGCATCCAAGAAGCGGCTAGCAAGCAAGCAGGACTACTGACAGCAAGCTAGCAGCAGTAATTCCAGCAGCAAGCTAGCAATAGATCATGCAGGTGGTAACTACTGTAGCTGCAGGGCTAGTTGCAGCAGGCTAACAAGCAGGGCTACCTGTAGCAGGCTGCTAGCAGGGCATCCAGGTGGTGGCTAGCAAACAGGGCTACCAGGTGGTCAATGTCCAGGTTTTAAGTTCAAAATTCAGCCTTATCCGCTATTAAAATAATCCCAGTATGGAAGAGAATGTCCTGTTTCTCGAGAGTATACTCATTTGAGTTTAAAAGACATAAAAAAGACATAAAACATCACAAAAAAAAACTAAAATCTTGAGATCTCAAACACTGAGGTCAACACATAGGTGTGGCTCGGCTGCCATCTTGGATTGGATTCATAGTTGTAATGAACCTGCATAAGGCCAAAGCCATTGCCTGCAGGTTCCCATCCATTCTTCAGGACGGCTCCAGCTCTGGACTCTCTGGATATCATGGCAGCAATCACAGCCAGATCCATCTTCTTTGCTTTGCCAACTTTAGTGATCATGTTCTTATATTTCTCCACCCGGGCCAGATCGTGCTCAGCCAGTTTTTTAGAGGCTTCGACATATTTAGATCATTTTTAAACATACTGAAACATGGTGCTAATTGCATACAGTATATTGGCAAATGAAACAAAAGTGCTTTAAGTGATTTGTATGCAGTCATGCATTCTCAGCCTTAATGGTTAATTTGTATTGTTTTGCTGTTGCCTCTGAAGCACCGGTGGTGTCTATTTTCATGATGTCTCCATAAATGTATGCTAAACACAACATGGGAAATATCAGTCCCTTTCAAGTCGATAAATAATTATTTATACAGAATATTCAAGCAGGTTTACAATAAGGTGCTTCATACACTTTAAAAACGTTTATCATCACTTTTGATGAATCAGCTAGATTCTAGGGAAAGCCCTAACATTGCAGCTGCAGGCAAGAGAAGGAAGTGAAGAGAAATAAAATGAAAGCTTGTGGCAAATCTTAGCACTTGTACCAGGGTAAAGCATGCCAAATTTTAACTTCTTTGATAAAATGGTTGTAGGTTTAATTATGGCCACCTTAATTTAATAGTTTTGTCAGTTATCCTCTGAAAAGCAGTTTCAATGAAAGGCCTAAAACAAAAAATAAACTTAAACAGACACATTTACAGTAATTCATACACGTAACAGTCATTTGACTGAATTCAGTGACTTAATTCTAGTCTGTGTGGTTTGTAAGTTATAAGCAAATAGGCATAAATTTACACATTATAGTGCCTGCTAGTAACAGGAAGTTGTCCTTGTGCTTGGCTGAGTATTATTAGGTAAGATATGAGACCATCCAAATCTGATTGGTTTGTGGTTTGAATAATTGTAATATATAAGTTTGGAAAGATTTATCAGCAGATACAGTGCTGCTTGAAAGTTTGTGAACCCTTTAAAATTTTCTATATTTCTGTATAAATATAACCCAAACATCATCAGATTTTCATACAAATTCTCAAAGTAAACAAAGAGAACACAATCAAACAAATTAAACTAAATATATACTTATTTCTTGAGAAAAAATATCTGTTGTTACATATCTGTGAGTGACAAAAGTATGAGAATCTTTGCTTTCAGTATCTGGTGTGACCCCATTTTGCAGCAATAACTGCATGTAAAGTTTCTTGTAATTGCTGATCAGTCCTGCACAACATCTTGTAACATTTGGAGCCCATTCCTCAGTACAGAACCACGTCAACTCTGTGATGTTGGTGGGTTTTCTCCTATGAACTGCTTGCTTCAGCTCCTTCCACAACATTTCAATTGGATTAAAGTCTGGGCTTTGACTAGGCCATTCCAAAACATCAGCTTTGTTCTTCTTTAACCATTCCTTAGTAGGAATCTTGTGTGCTTGGGTTGTTGTCTTGCTGCATGACCCACTTTCTCTTGAGACTCAGTTCTCGGACAATGTCCTGACATTTTCCTTTAGAATTGGCTGGTATAATTCAGAATTCATTGTTCCATCAATGATGGCAAGCCGTCCTGGGCTAGATCCAGCAAAACATGTCCAAACCATGATACTCTCACCACTATATTTATAGATGGGATAAGATTCTCCAAATATAACACTTCTCATTTAAATCAGAAAGTTCAATTTTGGTGTCATCCTTCAATTAAACCTTTCTCCAATAGCCTCTGGCTTGTCCACCTGATCTTTAGCAAACTGCATTAACATTGGCCAATGTGAGAAAGGCCTTTAGTTGTTTAGAAGTTTCCCTGAGTTCCTTTGAAACCTTGAAGACTATTGCGTGTCTAACTTTTAGAGTGATCTTTGGGGGGTTAATGAACAGCACTCTCTTCCACCCTCAATTCCCATGGCTGAAGTGCCCTTGAGCAAGGCACTGAACCCCCAGTTGCTCCCCAGGCACTGGATGTAGCTGCCCACTGCTCCGGGTGTGTGTTCACGGTGTGTTCACTTCTCACTGCTGTGTGTGTGCACTTTGATGGGTTAAATGCAGAGCACCAATTCCGAGTATGGGTTACCATACTTTGCAAATGTCACGACTTTCACTTCACTTCCACAAACATGATAGATCCCTTTTCTTTAAAGGGGTCATATGATATGATTTCAAGTTTTCCTTTCTCTTTGGAGTGTTACAAGCTGTTCGTGAATAGATAAGATCCCTAAGATGCAAAGACTAAAGTCTCAAACACAAAGAGATATTCTTTATAAAAGTTAAGACTCGTCCATGCCCTCCTAAAACGCCTCATTTAAACGCCTCCTTATGTCCATATGTCAGTATGTATTTCTATATGTAAGTATGTCAGTAGCTTGTACGATATGCAGCTCACTGTCCCATGTACCAGTTAGAGCGTGGTAGCATTTGTCAACCTATAAGAAACATAATCAAAAGAGAATGATTTAAAATGTTCAGAAATATTGAATGTACTCTGTTTATTTCTTGCTGGTATTAAAAATGTCTTGCATGGGATATCTACAACTTACATTTACAAGTCAGCTTTAGTTTATACTCACCACCTTAAATCTTATCTCATAGTTCATGTGCTTTCTTATATTACTATATTTTCTAATAGAGTAAATCAGTTCTTCTGACCAACCTGCATGAGGCCAAAGCCATTGCCTTGGTCACCTCATCCATCCTTCAGGAAGGCTCCGGCTCTGGACTCTCTGGATATGATGGCAGCAATCACAGCTGGGTCCATCTTCTTTGTTCTGCCAACTTTGATAATTGTACTCTTGTATTTCTCGATCCAGGGCAGATCAATCTCAGCCAGTTTTTTGGAGGCTTCAACCCCTATGACAAGTTGGAAATGTTAATAAATACTGTAACATGGTGCACTTTGCATATATTGGCAAATAAAACAAAAGAATCAAATGTGATAGGATGCAGTCATGCATTCTCACCCTTAATGGTTAATTTGTATTGTTTTGCTGTCACCTCTGATGCACCGGTGGTGTCTATTTTCAGCTATTATGTCTCCATAAAGGTATGCTAGAAACAACATGGAAAATATCACCTGAAACCCTTAAATGTATTGTGACGAGCATCCCGAAGCTTCATCAGCGTTGCCCTGGAAACAAGCGAGGAACACCTGCCCGTCCTCATCACAGGCTGATCGGTCACAGCTGCAGCTCATCAGGCGGCGGCTACATAAGCCACGCAAGCCCTGCTACCTTTGAGACACTTCTCCATGAGACTGAGCATTAACTTGCCCTCTCATTTCTCCTACAGACAGCAGTGTGTGACCGACCAGACCCACAGGAGCACAGAATGGACCAACTGCACTGGGAAGAAGAGAGCACTCATGGCACTGGAGCACCCACCTGGACCATTCTCTTTTACACTCGCACTAGTAAATAAATCCATCCTCTGGATCACTTATTGAGCAATCCTTGTCATGTGATTCTGCACCCAATGACACTAGTGGAGAATGTGGGCAAGTCAGTGAAGAATTACCGACAAGCAATCTCCTTCACCTCACCTTTTTTTTTTCTTTGTGTCTCCGGTTTCCTGTCACAGGCGAGTACTCCTTCCCCAACATGTATGAAATCCTCAAGTGGCTCACTGAGGTTAGCATCTGCCAGCAACAGATCGTTGAGCACCTTGCCACTGGTAAAGGAGAGACAGAGCAGGAGCTTGTGGTTCTTCGTACCACCCCCACTCAGCGCGTTCCGCTGCCGGACCCCCGAGTACAAGCCGCTAAACTCCTACCCAAGCTGACCCCCCCACAATGATGTGGAAGCATTCTTGCAAATGTTTGAAACAACGGCAACCTCTGAAGTATGGCATCCAGATGACAGGGCATGGGTGCTGGCTCCCCTCCTGATGGGTGAAGCTCAGAGTGCATACTTCGCTCTTCCTGCCACCACCACTGATCAGTATAAGGAGGTCAAGAAGGAAATTCTAGCCCGCCTGGGGTTATCCTCTATCTGTGCTGCTCAGTACTTCCACAAATGGGAATATAAGCCCCGTCTGCCGGCCCGTGCCCAGGCCGCTGAACTCACGTGACTCGTGCAGCACTGGCTGCTGGAGGGGGCTCCATCGGCTAGTCAGGTGGCGGAACGCGTAGTGATAGACCGACTTCTCCGAGCCCTTACCCGATCTCACCGACAGGCAGTTGGAATGAGGAACCCAACCACCACCTTGGAGCTGGTGGAGGCTATTGAGCTGGCGGATGCGGCCCAACAAGCTCCAGAAATGAACGTAAAATTAAGCCGTACCAGGCCATCCTGGACTCCTGCAGTGAGGTCACTCTAGTACAGTCTCATATTCTCGCCCCACGTATGGAGTATAAAACCTTCCTCCCCATAACCTATGTCCACAGAGATACACAAGTTCCAGCTCGCAGAGTGACCCTTTCTGCTGCTCTCAGCGCCTGGCCTGTGGAAGTTGGGGTGATGAAGGATCTTCCTGTCCCTGTGCTGATTGGGAGAGACTGGCCCAGGTTTGACCGCCTGTTGGCCATGGCTATGCAGCCTGCCAGCCCAAGAGGGGCTGCCAGCCGAAGATGGAGGCCCACGAAAGGACCTCGTCACTGCCCCGTTCTTCTGGCCTCAGACAGCAGGAGAGAAGGTGAGTCCCCTCCCCAAATTCCTAACCTCTTCTATGATGTGTTCCAACAGGTGACGGGAGGGGGCTCATTCGGAAAGGAACAACATGAGGATGACAGGCTGAAGCATTGCTGGACACAGGTCCGGGTCATCGAAGGCAAGGAAGCTCAGCCTGGCCCCCACCCTCTCCCGCATTTCATCCAAAATGGCCTGCTCTATTGTGTCGTGCAGTGAGGGGGGGGGGTTATTGTTGGTGGTGCCACGCACGAAGACGGCGACCGTACTGGAGCTGGCCCACTTACACCCCTTGGCAGGGCATCTCGGGGCCACAAACACCATCAGCGGATCCGCAACCGCTTCCACTGGCCGGGCTTGGAGGCCGAAGTAAAACTGTTCTGCCAAGCCTGCCCGACCTGCCAAGTGCCGTCACCCAGGATGCCTCCCCCCAGTCCTCTGATCAGGAGAGCCAAGCAGCCCTACCATACCACTAACACTGATGGCCTCTCTCAGATCTGCGCAGCTTTCGCAGTTTTCATGGAATAATAGTTGAGATATGGGACCTGTTGTAAAATTATTCTAACTAAAGAATATATATAAACCCTCTATTCACATTTTAGTTTACCACAAGCAAATGCAGTATATAAACATCGCTTCTTACCTCTGTTATGTATCAGATGAAATAGAGGTTTCAATACTTCCCACTAGAGCCCAGATCAGCTCAGTTGAGTCTTTGCCGCTGTGGAACTTCGAAATGCAGGTTCAGCAATAAAATAAAATTACTTTACTCTTAATAAGTTACTCAGAGACGTGTTTAAAAGATGTTTAACGCATCACCATAGGAAATGGTTTCACTTTATTAAAATAATAACTCATAAGCAAATAACAATAAAAGTAAATAGCGTAAAGTCTTCAGTCTGAATCGCGGCAGTGAATATGTTCCAACCATAACATTTTATAGTCACAGAAAACAATACATTGGCTCCTTCTGAGTTCCTTTTTCGGTGAACACACTCACCCCCACACACACACACACAGAAGTACACAGGTTGCCATGGATAAAGTAGGTGGTGCCACGCACGAAGACGGCGACCGTACTGGAGCTGGCCCACTTACACCCCTTGGCAGGGCATCTCGGGGCCACAAACACCATCAGCGGATCCGCAACCGCTTCCACTGGCCGGGCTTGGAGGCCGAAGTAAAACTGTTCTGCCAAGCCTGCCCGACCTGCCAAGTGCCGTCACCCAGGATGCCTCCCCCCAGTCCTCTGATCAGGAGAGCCAAGCAGCCCTACCATATCAACCTGCTGAAGAAGTGGGTTGGGACTAGAGGCCAGCTCGCAGCCCTTGCCATCTCTGATCCCGTGATTGTCAACGTCAACCCCCACCTCTCGGCTGCCCAGAAGAGGGAGCTGCAGCACCTGGTCGGTCAGTTCTGTGTTCTCCTCTCTTCCCGGGCAGACCCGCGTCCTGCAACATGACATCTGGATGCCGCCAGGAGTCGTCGTCAGGCAACAGCCCTACCGTGTCCCTGAGGCTCGTCGGCGAGCTATTGAGGAGGAAATACAACAAATGCTGAAGTTGATGGTGATAGAACCATCACGCAGCCCGTGGTCCAGCACAATCGTGATGGTCCCGATCCGGACGGCACCCTCCGTTTCTGCAATGACTTCCGCCGTCTCAATGAGGTCTCAGAGATTGATGGATATCCCATGCCTCGGGTGGATGACCTGTTGGACCGACTGGGAAGGGCCCGGTATATCTTGACGTTGGACTACCAAAGGCTACTGGCAGGTACCCCTCTCTGAGAATGCTAAACATAAGACTGCTATTTCTACCCCTAGTGGCCACTGGCAGTACCGGACCCTTCCCTTTGGCCTCCACGGGGCAACCGCCACGTTCCAGCAGATGATGGACATCCTGTTGCGGCCCCATCAGTCCTATGCCGCAGTCTATCTGGAAGACATCGTAATCCACTCCGAGGCATGGGAGGACCACCTGGACCAGTTACAGAGGGTGCTCTTGGAGCTCCGGAGGGCTGGACTCACCGCCAACCCTCGCAAATGCCACCTTGCACTCTCCAAGGTGAAGTACCTGGGTTTCCAAGTTGGACGGGGTCTCATTCAACCACAGGAGAAGGTGGAGGTGGTACACTCCGCTCCGAGACCCGAAACCAAGACCCAGGTACGAGCCTTTTTAGGGTTGGGAGGATATTACCGCTGCTTCATTCCTAACTTCTCCTCTTTAGCCGCCTCCTTGACAGACCTGACCAGGAAGGGGCAGCCGGAGAAGATACAGTGGACACCAGCAGCGGAAGAAGCCTTCCAGAGGGTGAAGGGGGGCCCTCATCTTGGAACCAGTTCTCAGAGCCCCGAACTTTAGCTGCCCCTTCCTGCTGCAGACTGATGCCTCCAACACGGAACTGGGAGCCATCCTGTCACAAGTTCAGGAAGGTGAGGAGCATCCTGTCATTTATATTAGCAGAAAGCTGACCCCAGCCGAGAGAAACTGTGGTGGTGGAAAAGGAGGCCCTGGTCAAGTGGGCAGTCCTGGAGCTGCGTTATCACCCCCTTGGCCGGAAGTTCACCCTGGTCACTGACCATGCACCCCTTCAGTAGATTGCTTGCACCAAGGACAACAATGCCAGGGTGACCTGATGGTTCCTCGCGCTCCAGGACTTCCACTTCATGGTGCGTCATCGGGCTGTGAACGCCAACACTGATGGCCTCTCTCAGATCTGCGCAGCTTTCGCAGTTTTCATGGAATAATAGTTGAGATATGGGACCTGTTGTAAAATTATTCTAACTAAAGAATATATATAAACCCTCTATTCACATTTTAGTTTACCACAAGCAAATGCAGTATATAAACATCGCTTCTTACCTCTGTTATGTATCAGATGAAATAGAGGTTTCAATACTTCCCACTAGAGCCCAGATCAGCTCAGTTGAGTCTTTGCCGCTGTGGAACTTCGAAATGCAGGTTCAGCAATAAAATAAAATTACTTTACTCTTAATAAGTTACTCAGAGACGTGTTTAAAAGATGTTTAACGCATCACCATAGGAAATGGTTTCACTTTATTAAAATAATAACTCATAAGCAAATAACAATAAAAGTAAATAGCGTAAAGTCTTCAGTCTGAATCGCGGCAGTGAATATGTTCCAACCATAACATTTTATAGTCACAGAAAACAATACATTGGCTCCTTCTGAGTTCCTTTTTCGGTGAACACACTCACCCCCACACACACACACACAGAAGTACACAGGTTGCCATGGATAAAGTAAGCATGACCCTTCACCTGGTAGCAACCTAACAGTGGCATAAGTTCAGATGAAGTAATTGCAGCATCTTTTTCATTAAAGCAATTAATCTATCTCTAGTTTCAATCTAAACAATTACAACATCTTAAGGTGTAGCTATGGCCAATAACTATTTCTAAACTTCATAGCATCATTTCTTTTAAGATAAGATAAAACATATCACAATAAAAAGCTTAAAGAAAGAAGGTCCATTCTGCAACGTTGTTGCAAAATGCACTTTCTTGCACACTCGTGATATAGTTAGCAAAAAGCATATGTGGCAGTTTTTACTGTTGAGCAAACTCTAACAGAATGTATATCTCATTACTGCCTTTTAAAGCTTTTCAGGTTTTGTGGCAGACGTTTGCAACCTCAAAGCTCTGATATCATTTGTGAGAGATTGCAACTCCAAATTGTTTCTTTCAACATTTTCATAATTTTCTTATTCAAATCTTCCTGTTTTCGCATAAGTTTAATTGTTCTTGTTATTTTAAAAACAATCTCCTGCTGTTCCATCAGTTGAGATTCTGTCCTGTTTCCTCGACATTTCTCCTTCTTCTTTTCTCTTTTGACTTTGTTCCAGTTCCTCTGAATCCCTTCTACGAGAAGATCATCAAAGTCGATTTCTAATTTATTTGGTTCATTATCACAGTTACCGCGTAAGAATCGATTGTGAATATTGTGAATGGGAAACTTCATTCTTAAGGTATCACCAGATATGACATCCCCTCTTGAAGTTTCCACATTCCCAATAATTCCTCTCGTTCTGAGTTCTTCCTTCGGAATTCTATTTTCAACACATCTCATTAGGAGTGTCCCTATCCTCTCACTTTTATACATTTTCTCAATATACACATCAAAGACATTTCTTCAATTTCTGATCAGTGTTACTTCTAACAATCCTCTCATTTCCCATTTAGAAAGAGGATCTTGATTTCTAGGAAGTTCATGTATTAGTCATTTCTCAATCCCATCTCTATCCACGAAAGCGCAGAGAATTTTTAGGAAAATCCATAGTCTTTCTACAGTTGGCCAGCTATTCGCCAGCTCAAGAAACCGTCCAAAACTCATCCCAATCAATGGGCCGCCGATTTCCCAAATCATCACTGCCGAGTCCTGGAAGAGATTCAGGGCCATCAATAAATGCCAACACATAAACCTCTCTATTCTCTCAATACTCTTTATATACTCATATATTTTTTAATAAATATTTTTTTTCTCATGTTTATTTTTTTTAAATAAACATTTTTGCAACAGGTAATTAGTTATTCCGAGTTTACTATTATGGTTTGCTTGTACACCGTTTCAAAGACTTTTTAATTTTATCCCATCTGTTCATTAAAATTATAATTCCCAATAGTACTATATCATCATCCTTTAGGAAAAATCCCATCATAAAAACACTTATTTAAACACTTAGCTAAAAATCCTATTATTGTCCATAACATTGCCTCTTTATGATATTTGTCAATTAACAATCCAATTAAATACATTGCACTTTATATAATAACAGTTATTTCACCCCAGAACAAAAATTTATTTTCTTTTATCATAACTGATATCTGATATCAATACCAATTCTACATATACTTGTTACAACCACCTTATACTCTGACAATTTCTGCCATCTTTCTGACAAAACCACGTGAGCACAAACAAATATCATTTTATTAAATTTTCCTATTAATAGTATTCTCCCAATTTGTAAAATAGATAAAAAGTACAGCCACCAGAGATTTTTGTTAATTCCTTGTAATCGCATCCACATAAAATAAATTATCATTTCTCTGACCTGTATTACAGTACTGGAGATTTCACCATTTAGAAATCCTCCAGCTTCTGCATTAGTCTCATTTTTTGCAGTTCCATTGTTTGTCCCATTGGATGCCATTTTTATCATTATCAATTTGTATCTTCTGTTGGACTTACATAGAGTAATTGGTTTCAGTAGGTTTCAATGAATATTCTATTTTGAAATAGATATTTCCCAAATACCCAATTAGTCTTGTTCAGTTACCAGTAAAACTGTCAACCGTTTAACTGTCATATTCAATTTCTATACCATATATACGTTCCTTAGTCCTCCTACTTCCCTTTTTAACATATCTTAACCTTTATCTTTACTGTTCCTTTTATGCTAGTCAGTCTACAATAACGTTTTTTTTCTGAGGTGTTTCTATTTGTCTTTTTAATACGTCTATATCCTTTAGCTTGAAGATCTATTAACTTTTCTACAGTCGTGGCCAAAAGTTTTGAGAATTACATAAATATTGGAAATTGGAAAAGTTGCTGCTTAAGTTTTTATAATAGCAATTTGCATATACTCCAGAATGTTATGAAGAGTGATCAGATGAATTGCATAGTCCTTCTTTGCCATGAAAATTAACTTAATCCCAAAAAAACCTTTCCACTGCATTTCATTGCTGTCATTAAAGGACCTGCTGAGATCATTTCAGTAATCATCTTGTTAACTCAGGTGAGAATGTTGACGAGCACAAGGCTGGAGATCATTATCAAGTCAAGTCAAGTCAAGTCACTTTTATTGTCACATCACCACAGCACATGTGCCTTGGTGAGTGAAATTCTTGGGAGCGTGCACCAGAAATTGCAGAAACAGTTAACATATAACTATACAGACTTCAACAGGTGAAAATATGCAATATGCACATACATATAGTCAGTACACACAGTGTACTATTGGACATACTTACAGTTAGCACTACACATTTTACGCAATATGTACATACATACAGTTAGCACTACACATTATACATTATACACAGAATGTACACATTCTACATTATGTAGACATATATACGCATGAAAATATGCTAAGGTGCAACAGAGTGTACGTGGGCTGGATACAGAAATGTTATGGATGTGCAATGCAGTGGTAGCAGGTAGATTATTGTATTAAATAGTTCGGGGTTGAACTGTTAAAGTTAAAGTGCAGTGTGTGGCATACCATATTGTGGAGTATGCTGTAGGGTGTATTAGTTCAGACTGTTCATAAGTCGGATAGCCTGAGGGAAAAAGCTATCCCTCAGTCGGCTAGTGCGGGATCGGATGCTGCGCAGACGTCTTCCTGAGGGCAGCAGAGAGAGCAGTCTGTGGGAAGGATGGCTGGAGTCACTGATGATCCTCCGGGATTTCCTTATACACCACCTGGTGTAGATGTCCTGGAGGGAGGGAAGCTCACCTCCAACAATGTGGCTGGCAGTTCGCACGACCCTTTTCAGAGCTTTGCGGTTGCCAGCGGTGCTGTTTCCAAACCAGGCAGTGATGCAGCCCGTCAGGATGCTCTCTATAGTGCAAGTGTAGAATGATCTGAGGATGCTGGGGTTCATTCCAAACTTCCTCAGCCGTCTCAGGAAGAAGAGGCATTGATGTGCCTTCTTCAGCACTGCATCAGTGTGTGTAGACCAGGTGAGATCTTCACTGATGTTAACACCGAGGAACTTGAAGCTGCTTACCCGCTCCACAGGTGTCTTGTCGATGGTGATGGGTGTGTGTTCTCTGCTCTGTCTCCTGAAATCCACCACCAGCTCCTTGGTCTTGTCGATGTTGAGTGAGAGGTGGTTCTCCTGACACCATTTAGTCAGGGTGCTCACCTCCTCTCTGTAGGCCGTCTCATCGTTGTCGGTGATCAGGCCTATCACTGTTGTGTCATCAGCGAATTTGATGATGACGTTGGAGCTGTGTGTGGCTGTACAGTCATGTGTGTACAGGGAGTACAGGAGCGGGCTGAGGACACAGCCCTGATGAGCACCAATGTTGAGGGTCAGCGGGGATGAAGTGTTGTTGCCCATTCTGACCACCTGGCTTCTGCCTGTTAGGAACTCCAGGATCCAGCTGCACAGAGATCTGTTTAGTCCCAGAGTCTGGAGCTTCGCAACAAGTGTGGCAGGCACTATGGTGTTAAATGCTGAGCTGTAGTCCACAAACAGCATTCTCACATAGGTGTTCTTATTTTCCAGGTGGGAGAGAGCAGTGTGTAGGGTGAAAGCAATAGCATCGTCTGTAGAACGGTTGCTACGATATGCAAATTGTAGCGGATCCAGTGAGGCAGGCAGCACAGAGCAGATGTAGTCTCTGACGAGTCTCTCAAAACACTTACTGAAGATGGGTGTGAGAGCAACAGGCCTCCAGTCATTCAAGCATGTGATTTTATTTTTCTTTGGTATGGGCACAATGGTGGATTTTTTTGAAGCACGAGGGAACCACAGACAGAGAGAGGGAGAGGTTGAAAATGTCTGTAAAAACACCGGCTAGCTGGAATGCGCATGCTCGGATCACACGGCCTGGGATGCCATCAGGACCCGCTGCCTTGCGGATATTCACCCGTCGGAAGGATTGGGTTACATCCGCGACAGAGACGGAGAGTGCACTCACATCTTCTGCAGCAGCTGCGGGTTGATGGTGATGTGTTGAAAATATTTCGGAGCTATTGTTCTGAAGTTGGCTTTGTTAAAGTCCCCCATAACAATAAACGCTGCATCTGGGTACGCGGTTTCCTGCTCACTTATATTCCCATACAGTTCCTTGAGTGCCTGGTCTGTGTTGGCTTGAGGGGGAATGAAAACAGCGGTGATTATGACCGCTGTGAATTCCCTCGGTAGCCAGAATGGTCGACACAGAAGCATATGAAATTCCAGATCAGGGGAGCAGAAGGATTTAATAGAGTGTAGGTTCCTTTCATCACACCACGAGTTGTTGATAAAGAAACAAACGCCCCCACCTCTGCTTTTCCCTGTGAGCTCTTTCGTTCTGTCCGAGCGGTGCACGGAGAACCCCGTAAGCTCGATGGCTGAGTCTGGAACCACTGCAGACATCCAGGTTTCTGTGAGGCAAATAATGCAGCCATCACTTGTTTCTCGTTGGTATGAGATACGTGCCCACAGTTCGCAAAGTTTGTTGTCCAGTGACTGAACGTTAGCCAGCAAAATGGATGGGAGAGGAGGTCGGAGGGGACGACGTCTGAGTCTGACAAGGACGCCGGCTCTCTTCCCTCTTTTCCGGCGGCGTTTCCTCGGTCGCGCCCGCGCAGCCCAGACAAAGGGCTCTGATGCGGTGTCTGTAAACAAAGCGCCGGCGTTCAAGAACTCAAAGTCCGGTTTGCGTTCCGCGACGTAGGAACCAATGTTTAGAAGCGTGTGTCTGTCGTAGACAGTTATACAAACAACATCCAACACGTAGAACAACAAAAAAACAAGTAAAACAAACGAAAAACTGCAAAGTTTACTCGGAGCTCGCAACACGGCCGCCATGCTCGGCGCCATCTTAGATTATGTCAGGCTGATTGGGTTAGAATGGCAGACTTGACATGTTAAAAGGAGGGTGATGCTTGAAATCATTGTTCTTCCATTGTTAACCATGGTGACCTGCAAAGAAACGCGTGCAGCCATCATTGCGTTGCATAAAAATGGCTTCACAAGCAAGGATATTGTGGCTACTAAGACTGCACCTAAATCAACAATTTATAGGTTCATCAAGAACTTCAAGGAAAGAGGTTCAATTCTTGTAAAGAAGGCTTCAGGGCGTCCAAGAAAGTCCAGCAAGCACCAGGATTGTCTCCTAAAGAGGATTCAGCTGCGGGATCGGAGTGCCACCAGTGCAGAGCTTGCTCAGGAATGGCAGCAAGCAGGTGTGAGCGCATCTGCACGCACAGTGAGGCGAAGACTTTTGGAAGATGGCCTGGTGTCAAGAAGGGCAACAAAGAAGCCAGTTCTCTCCAAAAAAAAACATCAGGGACAGATTGATCTTCTGCAGAAAGTATAGTGAATGGACTGCTGAGGACTGGGGCAAAGTCATATTCTCCAATGAAGCCCCTTTCCGATTGTTTGGGGCATCTGGAAAAAGGCTTGTCCGGAGAAGAAAAGGTGAGCGCTACCATCAGTCCTGTGTCATGCCAACAGTAAAGCATCCTGACACCATTCATGTGTGGGGTTGCTTCTCATCCAAGGGAGTGGGCTCACTCAAAATTCTGCCCAAAAACACAGCCATGAATAAAGAATGGTACCAAAACACCCTCCAACAGCAACTTCTTCCAACAATCCAACAACAGTTTGGTGAAGAACAATTCATTTTCCAGCACGATGGAGCACCGTGACATAAGGCAAAAGTGATAACTAAGTGGCTCGGGGACCAGAATGTTGAAATTTTGGGTCCATGGCCTGGAAACTCCACAGATCTTAATCCCATTGAGAACTTGTGGTCAATCCTCAAGAGGCGGGTGGACAAACAAAAACCCACTAATTCTGACAAACTCCAAGAAGTTATTATGAAAGAATGGGTTGCTATCAGTCAGGATTTGGCCCAGAAGTTGATTGAGAGCTTGCCCAGTCGAATTGCAGAGGTCCTGAAAAAGAAGGGCCAACACTGCAAATACTGACTCTTTGCATAAATGTCATGTAATTGTCGATAAAAGCCTTTGAAACGTATGAAGTGCTTGTAATTATATTTCAGTACATCACAGAAACAACTGAAACAAAGATCTAAAAGCAGTTTAGCAGCAAACTTTTTGAAAACTAATATTTATGTAATTCTCAGAACTTTTGGCCACGACTGTAGTACTGTTAATTCATCTCCATTCTTTTCCTCTTGTGAAAAAAATTGATCTAAAGACGTACAACAACATTTTATAATTACCATTATTATTGTCAATCCTAATAGGATTAATCCTCCGTATAAAATATACCAACCAATCCTAATAAGAAAGTTAATCAACCCAGTCCATATGTCTGTTGTAACGAAGTTAAACACAGCTTTCCGTATACCTCCTACTCCTTGTTTCACAAATTCCTCAGGAGCTTCAAACCATCGTGGTCCTCCTTTTATTTTTTGACCTTTAATTTCTGTACTGGTATTGCAAATATCATTTTTCAACCAGTTTAAACCCAAATAATAATTATTTTTATTTGCTTTACACCAGTTTTCTTTCCAATTCTTTCTTTCAATCATTAGTGACAAATCATCAATCACTGTTGCATCTAATCTCGTTAATGGTACATTTTTTTCCTCCTTTTGGAACCCTGTACCTTAATAAACTATTCATTGCAATATAAACTGGTTCATGAAACATTTTCCATTTTTTTTTCCATACCCAGTTTACTTCTCTTAAAAGTCCAAGGTACTGGAACTATCCCCTGGCTCCAATAACATAAAACTGATGCTATTTGATTGATAGCAATTTGATCATGTCCTTCGGAACATTTTTCAATAATACCTCCACATTCATTTCCTGTTAATCCAAAAACGGCATCACTAAAGAAAACTAAATGACTTCTATAAATGCCTCCCTTGTCTTTTTTTCGGTAAATGTTTAATCTTTTTAAGTATAACTTCCTTTTTATACTTAAGTTTTCTTTTGTTTTATTTCCCGTGAATGGATCTGAACCATTGCAAAAATCATCACAGTCCATTTTCTCTTTGTCTTTGTCACAAAAATTAGCATAAGAAAAATCACTATTATCAGTCTTTACATACTTATATCTTTGTTCATGATTTCTTTTACTAATTTCTTTTCGAACACATTCATCCATTTGTTTTACCTTATATTCATAGTATTTTTTTATTTCATTCTCCATTTTAAATGCTTCATTTATTTCCATTTGAATTAAATATATATCCGTTTCCCATTTAAACTTATCTATTTCCCAGTAACCAACCGTGTTATTTAATTTCAAACTGATTTTGGTTTCTTATCTAGTCTCTAGTTCTGGGTATCCTGTCTTTCTTGATCCTACTAGTCGATCTCTAACTATTGTTTACAGAATAAGTTTCCCTTCTTGAAATAGCATTCCATTAGTTTTTATCCATTCTTCTACGTTTTGTTTTATCTTTTATGCATTTTTTCTCTTTTTCTTCTCTTGACGATCCCTTCATATTTACACTGTCTTACCTTCCATGGATTAAAATTCTTTACTGATCTAAATATCCAACATTCCCTTAATTCTTCATTCATGCTTGTTCTATAGGTGGGACCAATAAAATATTTAAGAGTTTTATTCCCCTCTTGTTCTTGAATAAAACTATTTTCCTCATATATTCTGATTTCACTGCTGTGCCAGTGTTTTATATTTACTGTATTCTTAAGTTTAACCTTGGGCATTCTAACCATATAATAGACCATTTTCCGTAACTTGCCATTGCTCACTGATTTTTACATTCCAGGCGACCTTCCCACGAGACTCCTGTTTCAGATCTACCTCTGGGAAACATCCACAATGACAAATCCCATCTCATTGATTCAATATCTGAGAAAGTTATATCTTTTTCATGATCCTGTCTCTTTAGTTCTCGGGCAAAATTTTCTCTCTCTAAAAGTGTTGTGTCTTTCACTCCTTTCCCATCCCTTGGGAATAAAGGCATTCTTGCTCCAAGAAAAGCCTCATTTTCATGTTCTTGCATCCCTAAATAAGGGTGCCTGGAGAACCTAGACATTATTCCATCACAAAATAACCCTAATGGTTTGAGAACACTTAAGGTCTTCCACATAGACCTAGAAGACATTAAAGTCCGGTCCTTTGCCTTACAGACCATGTATGACCATGCATGACCACAAATCTAAGCCATTCCAAGTAATCTTTTACTCACAGCAGCTAGTATTCTTTCAGCCCTGTTTTCATTAAAACGTTTCATTGCTGCTTCCTGCTGATGTGTTAGAAAGATAATGGGGCATCGCCCTTCTGCATTCCACAGTGTTAGAGTAACTTCCTCTTCTTCTTCAGAGACCTGAACGTATAGAGGAAGTGTCTCGTCTCGTCTTTCTAATGAACCACTATTTAGAGCCATTCTGATTCATTTTAATCTAGCCTGCTCCATTTGCTCAGTCCTCTGCCATTTTCCCTCCTTGGTTCCCTGATAGAATATTTTTGCCTCCCTAGAATATTTAGGGATCAACTCCCTAATATAGTTCAGGGACCCTAGCAGTGACTGCAGCTGTTTCCTGTTTCTAGGAGGCCCAGTCTGTTCCATTTCCTCTAACTTAGTTCTTGTACTTGTTGTTAGGGCTTTTGTACCTTTACCAAGTTTAAATCCTAGGAAATCTACTTCATGTTTTCCAATTTCCATTTTCTTCAAACTAGGTTTTAAGCCAGCCATTGTTAACCTGTCTATTGTCTGTTCCAGCAGTTTCAAGTGTTCTTGTTCGTTCTTGTGGATATCAAAATATCATCAATAGAAACTGTAACTTGTATTCCTGATAAAATTTCCAGAATTAAACTTTGAAATTGATTTGGCGCATTCCGATAGCCTTGGGGCAATTTTTTCCATTCGTAATGGTCACTTCTGAAAATAAAAACATTTTTTAATTGACGTTCTTTTGCCAAAGGAATGCTTCAAAAACCATTTGCTAAGTAAATTTTTGACAGCCAGTTTTTCTCTCTGCCTATATCTCCACTTACTTCACTGCAGTTAATCATTTTTTCTAGTATCTGGGATTGTTACTTAATTTAATGCCTTATAATTAGTAACTAATCTCCAACTTTATTTAAGGCCTTATAATTAGTAACTAATCTGGTCCTCCCTGAATCACATGTTCATACTTCGTGGGAACTCTCCTACAGTCATTCTTGCTCTTTGAATAACTATCCATATATTTTCTCAGAAGTTTTTCTTTTGAGCCCCATACGTTTGGGCGCCATGTTGTAAAATTATTCTGACTAAAGAATATATATAAACCCTCTATTCACATTTTTGTTTACCACAAGCAAATGCAGTATATAAACATCGCTTCTTACCTCTGTTATGTATCAGATGAAATAGAGGCTTCAATACTTCTTCCCACTAGAGTCCAGATCAGCTCAGGTGAGTCTCTTAATAAATTACTCAGAGACTTGTTTAAAAGAAGTTTAACGCATCACCACAGGAAATGGTTTCGCTTTATTAAAACAATAATTCATAAGCAAATAACAATAAAAGTAAATAGCGTAAAGTCTTCACCCCGAATTGGGGCAGTGAATGTGTTCCAACCATAACATTTTATAGTCACATAAAACAATATGTTGTCTCTTTCAGAGTTCCTTTTTCGGTGAACACACTCACCCACACACACAAGTACACAGGTTGCCATGGATACAGAAAGCATGACCCTTCACCTGGTAGCAACAGTGGCATAAGTTCAGAGGAAGTAATTGCAGCACCTTTATCATTAAAGCAAGTTAATCTATAGGCTATGGCCAGTAACTATTTCTAAACTGAATAGCATCATTTCCCTTAAGATTAGATAAAACATATCACAATACAAAGCTTAAAGAAAGAAGGTCCATTCTGGAATGTTGTTGCAAAATGCACTTTCTTGCACACTTTTTATACAGTTAGCAAAAAGCATACATTCGTGGCAGTTTTAAATGTTGAGCAAACTCTAACAGAATGTATGTCTCATTACTGCCTTTTAAGGCTTTTCTTTAACAAAATGTATATGTCATTTCTGCTTTTTAAGGCTTTTCAGGTTTTGTGGCAGACGTTTGCAATCTCAAAGCTCTGATATCATTTGTGAGAGATTGCTACTCCAAATTAAAGTTTACCAACTCAGTTGTTTCTTTCAGTATTCTCATAATTTTCTTATTAAAATCTTACTGTTTTCGCATAAGTTGAATGGTTCTTCTTATTCTAAAAACAATCTCCTGCTGTTCCGTCAGTTGAGATTCTGTCCTGTTTTCCTCAATGTTTCTCCTTCCTCTTTTGTCTTTTGAATTCTTTGTTCCAGTTCCTCTGAATCCCTTCGAGAAGATCATCAAAGTCAATTTCTAATTTACCTGGTTCATTACCACAGTTAATGAGTGAGAATCGATTGTGAATATTGTGAATGGGAAACTTCATTCTTAAAGAATCACCAGATACGACAGACCATTCAATTCTGATTTGTTTGTGGTTTACGGTTACAGTTGCCCATGTACATTTAGGACAGAAAGAAAAACAATATGGTAACTAAGAAGTACATGAAAGCAAAGAAGGCTAAAACTGCTATACTGCCTGGACCCCTAACAAGATCATTTTAATATGGATATGGGAAGACAATTCGTTAGAGACACATGAAGGACCTAGACTCCCCAAACCAGACTTGCTCACAAGGGGCGTAGCCATATGTGGAATTTGACCAACAGAATGTCAGTTGTCACAGACTAACAAATACTTCTTACACATACCTCTTCCTGCAACTGTTGAATCCAAACACACAAACCAAAGGACCTAACGTCCTGCAACACACACAAATCTTTTAAATACCCTCTTCCGCTTACTCATAGGTTCGCCTAACACTCGTAACCAATGAGTGACTACTACCTCACACTACAGAAGCATTTGGCTACGCTGCTGGTTCCACAATCCAATGAGACAACCACTGTTTAAAAACCGGCAGCCCTTTATTGCGAAACAGACAATAGGCTGCTCAGACAGTCTAAAATGACTAGACCTGTCTAGATAAGCATGTGAAGTGCATATGTTGGGGCACTCGCGAGTGTAGGGTCATACCCAAGAATTTGATGTTCTGTGTGGGATAAAGCATGCTGTTCTGCCCTTGACACTTCAAAAGGTCTAGAACAGAGGTTCCCAAACTCGGTTCTGGAGGGCCGGTATCCTCCTGGGTTTAGCTCCAACTTGCCTCAACACACCTGCCTAGATGGTTTTCAAACCGGTCCTGCAAGCACCCCTAGCACCTCACATTTTGTATGTCTCCCTATACCTGACACACCCATTTCAGGTCTTGCAGTCTCTACTAATGAGCTGATGAGCTGAATCAGGTGTGATAGATAAGGGAGACAAAGAAAATGTGCAGTGCTGGGGGTGCTCGCAGGACCGGTTTGAAAACCAGTATGCCTAGAGTGGAGGAGTGGATCCCTGCTTGCATTATAGGTGTGTGCCGATCTGGCAAGTGGGGCAGTCTGCGTGCAAACTGAAGTGTTTAAGTACTCCTGATGGTGTCCACCACCCATTCTGACACTGGTGGAAGTGCTCACATTGCGAAAGAGAGGTTGTAGCACAATATTGCTTCCAACGCCCCCCAATGTTCCCTAAATGCAATGTTCTCAGAGAAATATTGTTCTATCTACAGTGTCATGTGTGAGTGCAGGATTAGGCTCAACATCACCCTTGAACCACAAGTTGTTTCAGGATGTGTTTGCATCCATTTGGCTACTTTCAGGAGTAATAAATTGTTATTTTATTGTGAATTTGGAAGGACCGTTCCTAAGATCATTGTAATAAATAATACACACATGATTTGAGTAAATAAATGAATTTTATTTAATAAGATCTTCATTACTATCATTACAGGAAATTCACTGCAGCTCTGTAGTATCATTAATATGGTCATATTTTGAAAATGCAAACTCTCAAATGGTTTGGAAAGATTATATTAGCAATCTAATATCTATATAACTAAAGCATATCACTACAACAGGCCTAATATTAAAGATGAAGACTTTTAATCTTGAGTTGTTGTACTCATTATACTAATTTAAGGGTTTTACAGCTTCATAACTGCTGTTTTTCAGTAACCCTTACTTTTGAACCACTGGGCTCTGGCAACAACATCATTGGAGAAGTCTTTTCCACTGGTTCTGGCATCGATGTTTTCATATGAACTGACAGTACTCACACCTGCGTTGTAGGCTGATATTCCCCCTGAAACAGACATTATAATACAACTGAGACACGAAAATTAAGCGATAAACTTCTATTTGCCTTTATTTATCTCTTTTTTAATGTTTTATGCTATTTATGTTCATTTATTTATTGTAAATCATTGCTCTTGGGACCACATGGGAAATCTTGCTTTAATTTCTTTAATGAAGCTAATAAGTATCTCTGTAGCTTGTGCGATATGCTGCTCACTTCATATGCCATGCGCCAACTGGAGTGTGGTAGCGTCTGTCGACCTAAAAAAAAAAAAACACCATTAAAGAAGAGAATAATTAGAAATGTTCACAAAATGTTTAATGTACCATACTTATTTTTGCATACTTTGCAACTTCTCCTTGTTTTGCATGATACATCTGTGACAATTTCTAATTACGAATCAGCTTGAATTTAAATCAAATCAAATCAAATCACTTTTATTGTCACATCACCTAAGTGTTGATATGATTTACATACAGACTGTACCATTACATACTGTACCTACAGACTTATACAGATGACAATGTGCAATATACACATACAAACTGTATACTCAGTACACAGTGTACTATTTGACATACTAACAGTTAACAATTACAACATTATACACAGTATGTACAAATTCTACATTATGTAAATATATATACACACAATAATATGTGATGGTGCAGCAGATTATACATACACTGGATACGCAAAATGTCATGGATGATGATGATACCGATTAAAAAAAAACTTAAAAAAAAAGAAAACCACAAAAAAAAAAAAAAAAAAAAAAACTGGAATAAAATAGTGGATTAACCATTGGAAAAAATGCATTCACACTCAAACTATTAAACAAAGTCAATGTTCAAACTCAAAACATACTTGAGCAAATATAGTTCACAAGCCTTGATGAAAAGAAGTCCTTATTCCTAGTGGGAAATCTGAGTCTGCATTCTTTTCACAAGCAGTTTCAGGTCTGGCTGTTGTTCACTGGTAGCTGCTCTAAGACAGTCTGTCAAATGTCTGTCAGTTAGAAGAGAACGTTTCTTTGACTTTATTATTCCCATTGCAGAGAAAGCACTTTCACACAAATAGGTAGATCCAAAGCAGGTCAGGATTTTTACAGCACAGTGGATTAACGCTGGGTATGTGTTACAGAGGAGGTTCCCGTACTGCCTCCTCCTCACCACCACCAAAGGGAGCCGTCCCCTGAATATTAGCGAACTCTGATTCCGACTCCATTTCCCATCATCCCTCATACCTGGGACTGATCACTCACACCACACCTGATTCCAATCACACCTCCTCACTCTCCACACCTGCACCTCATTTACACGCGCGCACACACACACACACACATACAGAATAAGCAGTAACCAAATGCTCAGTCACTGCGAAGTCTTGATTTGCCCCGGCTGTCTTTTCTAAGCGTTATTACCTATGTTTGTTTTCTAGTGTATTGACCTTGGAATGTTTCTTGATTCCCTGATTGTTCTCTGCCTGCCCCGACTCGGATTTCCTTCCCTGAACTCTGTCTGTCAGCCGCCTGCCCTGATCTCTCGTCTGGTTAAGGTTATGTCTAAGCCTTGTCTCCATTTTTCTGCCTTGCCGGTATTTGACCCTGTATTGTCTGACTATTTTCAATAAAAGCTGCAAATGGATCTAATGCCTTCTGATGTGTCGCAACAGTATGTGTCTTTCAGGACACACTTGGTCCAGAATGCATCAATGCCGCCTTTCTTTGAGGATGATGTTGTGCTGCAGCTCTATGAATCGCTCCTCAAATGCTGCCCTTTCCACATTGTTCTGATGTGACTGCAACAGATGTAGCCTGTATGTCACAAGCAAATGGATTCCCTGTGAATGCCAGTACAGATTTGAGGTATTTAATGTCCATAAATGGAGAGGAAAAATAATATTTTTGCGCCCTGAGATATGCACAGTAAATGCTGGGTGAAAATGAGGCTGGTTCTGTCACTTGTGAAAGCCGAACAGGAAAGTGAGTGAAATTGCCTTCCTGAAGTTGCTGTGCGAACAGGTCCAGTTTTGCTTCAAATGCAGCCACATCATTCAGCATCATCAGAAGAATCTTTTGTTTCCTTTGAAGTTTACGATTGAGTGCATTTAGATGTCGTGTAACATCAGTCAAAAAGCTGCATTGTGCCTCAATGTGTTGTCTTCATAGGGTGTCAGTAAATCATGTCTGCCCTCTCTTGGAAAAATATGCACACAACTGAAAGTAATTCCATGAAGCGATCAAAGACATTTCCACGACTAAGCCATCTGACCTCTGCATGCATTGCCAAGTCAGGGTATCCACTTTCAACTCCTCGATCCAAGGAACATAACTGTCTGTGTTTCAGAGCATGTACAAGGATAAAATTTACTGTTCGTGTCACAGTGTCCTTTGTCTTTTTAAGCTCTCCACATTTAAGCTTGCTGTACAATTGCTCCTGATGCAGAATGCAGTGGTTTGGCTCTTTAATGGGAGCAAGGTCAACATTTCCTCAACAAATTATTCCCCTTTAACGCACCCACACTGCTAGCTGAGCAACATCTGTGCTGTCAGTAGATTCATCCAGTGCTAAACTGAAGTGTTCTGAACTTTCCATATCTTTTAGCATCTGTGAAAAGAGATCGTCTGAAATCATTTCCACTCGTCTGGTCACGGTTGAGTCAGACAACTGCAGCTTTGAGATTTGTCTAATGATGTCGCCCTTGTTCTTAAAATCCAAAAACCGTGATTCTGCACAGTCTAAAAATGTATTTTTGAGAAATTCTCCCTCTGTAGCAGGCCTCTTTCAATGCCTGAGATGGCTGCTGTGTAGATAGGAAATGGTGAAGTTGGGATGAAGTTGCTCATGGTGCATTGCAAATTAGCTCGCTTTAATATAGCAGCTGTTTTCTGACAAATGAGACACATTGGTTTGCAACCTATCTTCGCAAAGGCCAGCTTTTATAATTATAACCGGGTGTTTCTGAAGAGTCCAAAATTCTGTGAACTCGTTGACGTGATGACAGATCCATTCATTGGAATGGGAGTGCTTTTTGCTTCACAATTTAAATATAAGTTTGTTTTTCATGCTGCCAAGAGGAAAACCATCCCATTTGCCAAAGTTTCAGGAGTATCAACTGCCTAATATTTGCGCTACCTTTGAGCACAAATTATAATAAAAAATACATTAATCTTCAGCATGATGCGGGCCACAAAATGTATGCAGATGGGCCGCCTGTTGAGTACCCCTGCTGTAGGGTGTATTAGTTCTGACTGTTCATTAGCCTGATAGCCTGAGGGAAAAAGCTATCCTTCAGTCGGCTTGGGCGGGATCAGATGCTCCGGAGACATCTTACTGAGGGCAACAGAGAAAGCAGTCTGTGGAACGGGTTGCTGGAGTAACTGATGATCCTCCAGGCTTTCCTTATAGACCCCTTAATCGCCTACGTCACTGTGACGTCACCGCTCTAGCTGGAGGCAAAACATAAGGAAGAACTCATAGCAGGCGCGCTGAAAGTTTGAGGTTTTGACTTTAAAATGTCGTCTTGTTGTGTTTTTGGCTGCCAGAATAGAAGGAACAGCACTTTTGGTTCAAAACTAAAGTTTCACCGGATCCCGGCCGACATTCCTTCACAGAAATCAAGAAGACAATTGTGGTTGAATGCAATACGGCATACAGACTAGACAGAGACGATCATAAATAATGCTCGTGTTTGCAGTGCACACTTCATATTAGGTAAAATAATCTATGCATATGTACTGGTGTGTTGGTTTTATCTAGTACAAATCAGCAAGTTTATGTTTTATAGGTGAAAAGTCGCCAACCTTCAGCGCACTAGCTATCTTAAATGTTAAACAAACATACAGCGATAGATGTGTGTGCCATCCTTTGAATGGTCTCTTAAAATAATCCACATTGCTAATCATAGTTAGCCCAGCGATAGGTTACATTAGACAATAAGCCTTGACAAAATTCCCCAAACCACCCGAAAGTAATTCATATGTTGTCTAGGAAATATCCAAAACCTGGTTAAAATGTTTCCAATGAGAACAAGATACAAGAACTACACCAGGCTTAGCTAAAAATAAATAAATAAATAAATTAGGCTACTGTAATGTTATCCACTCGTCATTATATTTTGGTCAGATAACCAGTTTGGTCAGTGAACTGAGTGATCAACTGAATTAATTGATAAATGTATGCTAACTCCCACTTTTTTTATTATTATTTTTTTGTCACGGTCCCGCAGAGTCAGTTATTGTACATATTCGGACAGTTCCGAACCTTCTTCTGCATCCATGTTTAATAAATCCCTCCTAAAACGTGCTAGTTTACGCTTGTCAACATTGCGTCCGCGCCTCTTTTTGCCTCCAGCTAAGCCCCGCCCACCCGGAGACGTTGCAATGTTTACAAACTTTTAAGGGGTCTATACATCGCCTAGTGTAGATGTCCTAGTGTAGATGAGACAGCCATCTACACTAGGACATCTGGAGGGAGAGAAACTCACCTCCAACAATTTGGTGGGCAGTTTCCACAACCCTTGGCAGAGCTTTGCGGTTGCCAGCGGTGCTGTTTCCAAACCTGGCAGTGATGCAGCCAGTCAGGATGCTCTGCAGTGCAGGTGTAGAATGTTCGGAGGTTGCTGGGACTCATCCCAAACTTCCTCAGCCATCTCAGGAAGAAAAGGTCTTGATGTGTCTTCTTCAGCACTGCATTTGTGTGAGCGGACCATGTGAGATCCTCACTGATGTGAACGCCGAGGAACTTAAAGCTTTTAACCTGCTCCACAGGTGTCTTGTCGATGGTGATGGGTGTGTGTTCTCTGCTCTGTCTCCTGAAATCCACCACCAACTCCTTGTTCTTGTCGATGTTGAGTGAGAGGTGGTTCTCCTGACACCATTTAGTCAGGTCACCTCCTCTCTGTTGGCTGTCTCATCGTTGTCAGTGATCAGGCCTATCACCATTGTGTCATCAGCGAATTTGACAATGACATTGGAGCTGTGTGTGGCTGCACAGTCATGTGTGTAAAGGGAGTACAGGAGTGGGCTGAGGACGCAGCCCTGAGGAGCACCAGTGTTGAGGGTCAGTAGGGATGAAGTATTGTTGCCCATTCTGACCACCTGACTTCTGCCAGTCAGGAAGTCCAGGATCCAGCTGCACAGAGATCTGTTTAGTCCCAGAGTCTGGAGCTTTTGCAACAAGTGTGGCAGGCACTATGGTATTAAATGCTGAGCTGTAGTCAACAAACAGCATTCTCACAAAGTTGTTCTTATTTTACATATGGGAGAGAGCAGTGTGTAGGGTGACAGCAATAGCATTGTCTGTGGAACAGTTGTACGATATGCAAAAAAAATAAAAAAATAAAAATAAAAAAGGCAGCACAGAGCAGATGTAGTCTCTTATGAGTCTATCAAAACACTTGCTGAAGATGGGTGTCAGAGCAACGGGCCTCCAATCATTCAAGCATGTGATTTTATTTTTCTTTGGTATGGGCACAATAGTGGATTTTTTGAAGCACGAGGGAACCACAGACAGAGAGAGGGAGGGGTTGAAAATGTCTGTGAAAACCCTGGCTAGTTGGAATGCGCATGCTCAGAGCACACGGCCTGGGATGCCATCAGGACCCGCAGCCTTGCAGATATTCATCCGTCAGAAGGATCGGGTTACATTCGCGACAGAGATGGAGTGTGCACTCACATCTTCTGCAGCAGCTGTGGGAGTGCTCACTGTGTCAGCGGCATTGTAAGCCTCAAAGCGAGTATAAAAGTTATTAAGCTCTTCTGGTAGAGACTGCAATGTTCACACAGTTTTATTCCCTTTAAAATCTGTGATGTTATTAGTGCTCTGCAACATGCTTCTTGCGCTGTTGGTGTTGAACTGTTCTTCAACTTAGTTTTTATTTTGTCATTTGGTGGCTTTGATGTATTTCCTGAGATCATTACTGGCTTGTTTGCGATCGTCAACGTTTCTGGATTTAAAAGCAGATGTCTGCGCTGAGAAGGCTGCTCAAACATCAATATTAACTCATGGGTTTTGGTTTGGGTATATGCGGATTGGATCGTTAAAAGAAGTGTGAAAGATGTTTTTGGTTTTGGAGGGATGATAATTTCAAAATCATACCCTATTTATTGCATCAAAATTTGTTAAAACTTTACTATAGTTAGGGGTGGATAATTGTATCAGCTGTTCATTATTCATGCAATAATACATATTACTGTTACAGTTTTTATTAATAACCTTTGCTATATAGATGTTAAGTTTGTCTAGTGCTCTTATGCATGTTTTTAGCATGACTTGTGAAAATTTAACTACTGAATTTTCATCTAATTTAAATGAACTAATTTAGCCAAACTACTGAATGACATAGCATAGACTTGTAGTGTTTGTGTATTTCATTTAATTCTGGAACCTACTTGTTCTACAGATCTGTGTACAGGTGTCACATGCTACTGTTTTGACAGCGTTGATAACGTTTCTGACCGAATGTGCTATCCAGTCAGCAATAACCTGTCCATAGGCTTTTTTGACAACTGTCAGTTTAAGTGCTGGCGATGCAGTGTTGCCAGATATTGCTATTAAAACAAACAAAAAACTGAAAATAAGTAAAAAAATAAATAAACCAAAATTATATCAAATCTTTTGCAAATAAGATAATGTAAAGATATTGTTGACCCTAAACTGCAACATCCTGCTTTATTAACTTTCTAAAGTGTCAAATTAAGTAAAAAGACAAGTCTAAAAATGCTTATAATAACTGGATCTGGCAACGCTGAGGCTGCACCCGCGCCCTCCAAGTAAGTATAACTGCAGACCGGAGATCTACAAAATGGGGCGTGAACTCCAAAAGTGATGTGACATAGAGCCAAGTATGGTGACCCATACTCAGAATTCACGCTCTGCATTTAACCCATCCAAAGTGCACACACACACCATGAACACACACCCGGAGCAGTGGGCAGCCATTTATGCTGCGGCACCCGGGGAGCAGTTGGGGGTTTGGTGCCTTGCTCAAGGGCACCTCAGTTGTGGTATTGCCGGCCCGAGACTCGAACCCACAACCTTAGGGTTAGAAGTCAAACTCTCAAACCACTAGGCCATGACTTCCCCACCCACAAAATTGGACAGAACCTCCAAAATGGGTTGAGTCTTTTCGCGCAAAGATTTTCACCATTGGCTCTGGCTTCAGCCAATTGTTATTGACTTATATTTCAAAATAAAACTTTGTTAATTAAACATTGTTTCTAGTTGATCTAAAATAAAATATGCTATATAAATCAATATTCTTCGTGAGAACAGAAGAGCCCAAAGCTCGTGGTCAGTGGTGTTCAGACCAGAGTTTGAACCTCTGCTTAATAACAGGGCCAGCCCGCCACACAGGCGGAAGAGGCAAAAACTAGGTGCGCCTTCCATCCATAGGGGCGCCCAAACTAGTTAAGTATTTTTTTTTAAATAATATTATTTTAATTAGGGGTGCACTATATATGGAAATATAATATCGCATTATGACTTAATGCCATAGTCATATCGCCAGGGCTGCAATTTAATTAAATAAAAATATGTGCTGCAGTTTTCAGAGTGAAGCGGGTAATGTGTTTGTTCAAGTGCAGCCCATGACATGCAGTGCTTCACTCTGAAACATGCGGCACAATTATTTATTTGCTGGCAAACCACCAAAATAAAAGCAGTTTAATATTTGAATTTGAGCAGAGATGCACCGATCGACCATTGGCCATAAATCGGAACCAGATGGTTTGTTTGTTTTATTTCGGAGTCTGTTAATGATGTTAACGGAGGCCAGAGACACAAGGTGAGAAAATACATTAGCAGGCAGAGTATTGGGAGAGAATCCTAAATATTGAATTGCAGTGGGGGTTTATATGAATGTCTCTCTGAGGGGAAATGACTGTCTTAAGAAAAAGTTTATATGGTATTCTCCTTTCATTTTGCCTTTGTATAATGCATTTAGTGTTTACAGCTGTAATCAAGGAAACAATGAATCGCTGCTGTCCCTTAAGCGCCACCTGCTTTACATCAAAATGTTGGCTAATGAATCAACTAAC
Source organism: allo-octoploid hybrid of Carassius auratus x Cyprinus carpio (assembly GCA_024542945.1). Taxonomy (NCBI): domain Eukaryota; kingdom Metazoa; phylum Chordata; class Actinopteri; order Cypriniformes; species allo-octoploid hybrid of Carassius auratus x Cyprinus carpio. Next base: position 20,746,853 of record CM045042.1, read on the forward strand.
CATCTTCTCATATTTTCATTCTTTCTTGTCTTTTGCTTAAAAAATAAAATACATTAAAATCTTTATTGGGATCTGCCATTAAAAGTTAAAATCAGTGCATCCCTAATTTTATGAATGTCTGATATTAAGAAATTAAGATGTAAATGTTAGTATTGTAGCTATCTTCGGACAATACTAAAGATCTCTAATTTAAATACCTAGTTAGCGGAGTTAATGTCAGTTTATTTTTTATTTATATTTTTTGTGCAACCGTTGTATTTATATCATATGTATAATTTGTTTTACGTCATAAAGCTATGCAGTTTCTGTGTAAATGATCGGTGTTGGAATTGGCTACGATGCAGGAGGCACCAGCTAAAACCTTGCCTTGGGCACCAAATTGGTCAGGGCCGGTCCTGCTTAATTACCAAGCTATTCAGTGCCAATCCTTCCGTGCAGCCAAATTCACTGGTTAAGGTTAGGGGTCAGGTGTGGGGTAGGTTTAGGGGTTTGCATTTTTTTGTAGCATAGTGTCATGTGCCTGTCTGTCAATGAGAGGAAGCCACGCCCTATTTTGGAGCTCCCACCCCATTTTTGAGTTGCCTCCCTAATTTGGAAATCTCCAGGCTACAGTTACACCCTTCTTGTGCCCTCACTAGGGTGACCATATGCGCCGTTCATACGGGACACATCCTGGCCAGGATTTTAATATTGGCTAAAACATCCAAAGCAGTTTGACCAATAACATGCAGGTATTATACATAATCGACCAATCATGGGGCTGCACGTGAGAAGGTGAGATCTACAGGAAACAATCAAAGCGATGCAAATATGCACACGTGTTCGTTCGTTCGTTTGACTTGAAGCGTCACTGCTCAAAAAAAAAAAAAGACAGCAAAGTAGGTGCGAGAGCAATCTGAAAGCATAAGGAGCCGTCTGCTCTGAATCATGAATGTCGTACAACGATCGACCTGCAAACAGCCAAAACCTGGATATTTTAGGCAATATTAAAATCCTGGCCAGGACGTGTCCCATATGAACGGCGCATATGGTCACCCTAGCCCTCACTCACAACTTCACGTAGCCTTGTTCTCTCCGGCAGCGTCTTGCAGTGATAATTTTCATTCCACGGACACTAAACATTCTTGCAAACTGTCTAAACTGAATTATACATGTCATGCAGACATTCATATGAAGAGTTTAACAGCAAATTAGTCATTCAGAGAACAAATTTTATTTTTGAGCATGAGAAATTTACTGTTGTCCGGACCTCGGTGACCTCATAGCTGGCTACGGGCCTGCTTAGAAACATTGTCACGCTACGAAACATGCTACCTGTTTCTGATGCAGAAAAGCTAGTTCATGCATTCACAATCTCTAGACTGGACTATTGTAATGCACTGCTAAGTGGTTGTCCTGCTTCTTCAATAAACAAGCTACAGGTAGTCCAAAATGCAGTGCAGTGGTTAGAGTCCTTACCAGGTCAAGAAAATATGATCATATTACGCCAATTTTACAGTCTCTGCACTGGCTACCTATTAAGTTCCGTATCAGTTACAAAATATTATTACTTATCTATAAGGCCCTTAATGGTTTAGCTCCTGTGAACCTAACTAGTCTTCTACCACGCTACAATCCATCCCGCTCCCTAGGACACAAAACTCTGGACTTTTGGTTGTACCTACTGTAGGATAGCAAAGTCCACTAAAGGAGGTAGAGATTTTTCGCATTTAGCTCCCGAACTCTGAAATAGCCTTCCTGATAACGTTGGGGGTTCAGTATGATCTAGATTAAAGACACATCTCTTTGGCCAAGCATTTAAATAATGCATCTCATAAACTTGTACTGCAGTTATATCTGATCAAATTCACATTACTATATATTCCTTAGCGTGGGTTGAACAAATAATTTTTGCTCTCTATTTTGTCTCTGTTTGTTTCTCTGTTTCTGCCACGGGATGTCATACACAAGCTTAAGTCTGGATCCAGCCCTTACAAAGTCCTGAGATGACCGAACACCTGAGAAGAGATGATGCCGACCCCTCAGAGGACCTCAGATGATGCTAACCCTGAAACATCATAAACTACCAAATTTTGCCACAAGTTTGATTGCAACATATAATCATTGCTGTTATTAGTGTTCATCGTCTGTTTGATTACATCATTAACTGAATTTTACCATACATTGCTGCCATATGTACATGGATTTAACATAGTCACCACTGACAAGTAACTACTAAATATTGTAGAAAATGAATTCTCTCCCGATTTGTATCGTGAAAAGCACTATACAAATAAACTTGAACTGAATTGAAAATTGAATTGATATAAACAGTCCTGTAGTATAGTGTCCTATTGGTCCGACCAGCATTGAATTGTCCTGAGGGCAGGTGCTTTCCATTTTAGTTTCTGCTAATAAGCAGGCAGGAGCAGAATGGATTATTTTCAATACCTGATTTTATTTATTTTTATTATATTTTAGTAGATCTGTTCCTCTAACCAACTTGCATGAGGCCAAAGGCATAGCCATAATCACCCCATCCATCCTCCAGAGTGGCTCCGGCTCTGGACTGTCTAGATATGATGGCAGCAATCACAGCCGGGTCCATCTGCTTTTCTCTGCCAACGTTGGTGATCATACTCTTGTAGTTCTCCATCCGGGCCAGATCAGCCAGTTTTTTGGAGGCTTCAACACCTTTTCAAGATTAAATCATTATTATAATTGTATTACATATTGCTATAACTTGAATGCAGTCATGCATTCTCACCAATTATGTTTAATCTGTCTTGATTAGCTGTTGCCTGTGATGCACCGGTGGTGTCTACAGGTGCTGGTCATATAATTAGAATATCATCAAAAACTTGATTTATTTCATTCATTTCATTCAAAAAGTGAAACTTGTATATTACATTCATTCATTACACACAGACTGATATATTTCAAATGTTTATTTCTTTTAATTTTTATGATTATAACTGACAACTAAGGAAAATCCCAAATTCAGTATCTCAGAAAATTAGAATATAAATTAAGACCAATACTAAGAAATGATTTTTAGAAATCTTGGCCAACTAAAAAGTATAAAAATGAAAAGTATGAGCATGTACAGCACTCAATACTTAGTTGGGGCTCCTTTTGCCTAAATTACTGCACCAATGCGGCGTGGCATGGAGTCGATCAGTCTGTGGCACTGCTCAGGTGTTATGAGAGCCCAGGTTGCTCTGATAGTGGCCTTCAGCTCTTCTGCATTGTTGGGTCTGGCATATCGCATCTTCCTCTTCCCAATACCCCATAGATTTTCTATGGGGTTAAGGTCAGGCGAGTTTGCTGGCCAATTAAGAACAGGGATACCATGGTACTTAAACCAGGTACTGGAAGCTTTGGCACTGTGTGCTGGGGCCAAGCCCTGTTGGAAAATGAAATCTGCATCTCCATAAAGTTGGTCAGCAGAAGGAAGCATGAAGTGCTCTAAAACTTCCTGGTATACGGCTGTGTTGACCTTGGACCTCAGAAAACACAGTGGACCAACACCAGCAGATGACATGGCACCATAAACCATCACTGACTGTGGAAACTTTACACTGGACCTCAAGAAACATGGATTGTGTGCCTCTCCTCTCTTCCTCCAGACTCTGGGACCCTGATATCCAAAGGAAATGCAAAATTTACTTTCATCAGAGCACATAACTTTGGACTACTTAGCAGCAGTCCAGTCCTTTTAGAAGCGAGACGCTTCTGATGCTGTCTGTTGTTCAAGAGTGGCTTGACACAAGGAATCAGACAGCTGAAACCCATGTCTTGCATATGTCTTTGTGTAGTGGTTCTTGAAGCACTGACTCCAGCTGCAGTCCACTCTTTGTGAATCTCCCCCACATTTTTGAATGGGTTTTGTTTCACAATCCTCTCCAGGGTGCGGTTATCCCTATTGCTTGTACACTTTTTTCTACCACATCTTTTCCTTCCCTTCGCCTCTCTATTAATGTGCTTGGACACAGAGCTCTGTGAACAGCCAACCTCTTTTGCAATGACCTTTTGTGTCTTGCCCTCCTTGTGCAAGGTGTCAATGGTCGTCTTTTGGACAACTATCAATTTAGCAGTCTTCCCCATGATTGTGTAGCCTACAGAACTAGATTGAGAGACCATTTAAAGGCTTTGCAGGTGTTTTGAGTTAATTAACTGATTAGTGTGTGGCACCAGTTGTCTTCAATATCGAACCTTTTCACAATATTCTAATTTTCTGAGATACTGAACATTTGAAATATATCAGTCTGTGTGTAATGAATAAATATAATATACAAGTTTCACTTTTTGAATGAAATTAGTAAAATAAATCAACTTTTTGATGATATTCTAATTATATGACCAGCACCTGTATTTTCATGATGTTTCTATAAATACATGCTAGAAAAACATGGAAAATAAACATAGAAGTTTAGAATACATAGAATACATAGAATACATCAGCACCTGATGTATTACATTATATAACTTATTACATAACTTACCCATGATGTTGACTTGGGACTGCTGTGAAAGATCAATACTGAACTTGATGAGCCTTGTAACTAAATCAGGACGTGATTATACAGTATATGATTGCAGAAGGAGTGGGTTCTCTTTTTTTCCAGATTTTCTTCCAGCTATAGTGTGGAGAAATAAATAACCACTTTTGATGCATGTTAAAAAAGGGAAAACTCAGCACTTGTACCAGTGTAAATGCATACAAAATCTGAACTTTTCTGACCAAATGGTTGTAGGACTTTTAGTTCTGGGCCCCTATAGCCAAAATTTTATAAAAAAAATTGACAGCATTTGAATCTCTGAATAGAAGTACTGTATAAACTGTTTCCCATCTATATATTTTATTTGAAACAAGTATTTTTAATTTATTTATATGAGGCATTACAAACATTTTGTAATATATTTTTATACTGTCTGCAATTGTATTAATACTGAAATTATAAATACAATATTTTCAAATAAATAAATGATTTTATGAATTATTTAATTCTAGTCTATATGCATAGGCAGAGGGCGAACCAACTAAAAAGGCTAATAGTAGCCTAGTGTTAGTGTAAACTGTTAACTATAATCTGTTATAATCAGTGAAGCTGTCTACATTGTGAAATGAATCTTACTTACATCGTTCGTATATCTGCGATGTATTCTTTGGTGAGAATTCACAAGTGCCAAAGAGTAGGCTATTAGTTCTCAGCAAGAGCTCAGAATTCAGTCAGCGATGACTCATCTAAACGCCTCTGATTGGCTACTGCATTCATAAGCTCAACGGTATCACTTGTGATTGGTTATAATGCGCAACACAGCCATCACTTTCACTTTATTCGACACAGCCGTTATACAATTAGTCCACGATTTTCTTTTAATTTTCACTCTCACTTTATTCAAGACAGCCGTTATACAATTAGTCCACAATTTTAATTTAATTTTCTCTTTAACTATATTTGAGACAAGGTTTAATAATTCAGGGACAGGAAAACCAAGGCCCTAGGGCTAAACCCTCATTTCATTGGTAACCCTCATGAAATATTTAACCTAATTTATTTCAATATATTAAGAGTGAACTCAGATAAAGGGGGTCACTTTTTGTAAAATGTGTATAGATATGTAACTTAGATGTTTTTTTCCCCACTTTTCTATATTACTTTTGTAAACTTTAATTTCCAGCTATAATATTTCAGTTTGAATACAGTTTATTTATACAGTTTCAAATCAGAATATTGATAAAATAAATAAATAAATTCTACAATATATTTAAGATGTGACTATAACACAAGGAACAACAAATAGGTTAAAAATATAAATAAATAATAAAAAGCACATTTAAAATGGTAATCATATGTAGATCATTGTGATAAATAATACACACGATTTGAGTAAATAAATTAATTTTATTAAATAAGATCTTCATTACTATCATTACAGGAAGTTCACTGCAGCTCTGTAGTATCATTAATATGGACATATTTTGAAAATGCAGACTCTTAAATGGTTTGGAAAGATTATATTAGCAATCTAATATCTATATAACTAAAGCATATAACTAAGCATATAACCACAACAGGCCTTTTAATCTTGAGTTGTTGTACTGATTATACTAATATAAGGGTTTTACAGCTTCATAACTGCTGTTCTTCAGTAACCCTTGCTTTTGAACCACTGGGCTCTGGCAACAACATCATTGGAGAAGTCTTTTCCACTGGTTCTGGCATCGATATTCTCATATGAACTGACAGTACTCACACCTGCGTTGTAGGCTGATATTCCCCCTGAAACAGACATTATAATACAACTGAGACATGAAAATTAAGCGATACACTTCTATTTGAATTTATTTATCTCTTTTTTTAATGTTTTATGCTATTTGTGAACCTGGACCACAAAATCAGTCTTAAGTGTCAATTTTTGTGTCAAATTGAGATTTCTACATCATCTGAAAGCTGAATGAATAAGCTTTACATTGATGTATGGTTATTAGGATCGGACAATATTTGGCCGAGATACAACTATTTGAAAATCTGGATTCTGAGGGTGCAAAAAAATCAAAATACCGAGAAAATCACCTTTGAAGTTGTCCAAATGAATTCTTAGCAATGCATATTACTAATCAAAAATTAAGTTTTCATATATTTATGGTAGGAAATGTACAAAATATCTTCATAGATCATGATCTTTACTTATTATCCTAATGATTTTTGGCATAAAAGAAAAATCAATAATTTTGACCCATTCAATGTGGTCCACGGTCACATTTATGTTCATTTATTTATTGTAAATGTTATTGTAAACCCACCTTTTAAGCATTGCTCTTGGGACCACATGGGAAATTTTGCTTTAATTTCTTTAATGAAGCTAATAAGTATCTCTGTAGCTTGTATGATATGTTCCTTACAGTCAAATGCAGCACCAACTAGAGTGTGGAAGCGTCTGTCGATCTAAAAGAAACACAAATCAAATAATAGAATAATTAGAAATGTTCACAAAATGTTTAATGTACCATACTTATTTTTGGATACTTTGCAACTTCTCCTTGTTTTGCATGATACATCTGTGACAATTTCTAATTACGAATCAGCTTGAATTTAAATAAAATAAAATAAAATCACTTTTATAGTAACATCACCACAGTGCAGAAACGATTTACACAGTACCATTACATACCTACAGACTTATACAGATGAGAATGTGCAATATACACATACATACTGTATCAGTACACACAGTGTACTATTAGACATACTTACAGTTAACAATTACAACATTATACACAGTATGTACAAATTCTACATTATGTAAACATATACACAAAATAATATGCAAAGGTGCAGCAGATTATACATACTGTACACTGGATACACAAAATGTCATGGATGATGATGATACTGATAAAAAATAAATAAATAAATAAATAAATAAATTCTGCAACAAAATAGTGGATTAACCATTTGAAAAAAATGCATTCACACTCAAACTATTAAACAAACCAATATTCAAACTCAAAACATACTTGAACAACTATAGTTCACAAGCCTTGATGAAAATAAGTCCTTATTCCTAGTGGCAAATCTGAGTCTGCATTCTTTTCGCAAACAGTTTCAGGTCAAATTGATTCTCTGTGAGTGCCAGTACAGGTTCGAGGGATTTAATGTCCGTAAATCGGGAGGAAAAATCTTCTTTTGGCACCCTGAGATATGCACAGTAAATGCTGGGTGAAAATGAGGCTGGTTCTGTCACTTGTGAAAGCCGAACAGGAAAGTGAGTGAAATTACCTTCCTGAAGTTGCTGTGCGAACAGGTCCAGTTTTGCTTCAAATGCAGCCACATCATTCAGGATCATTGGAAGAATCTTTTGTTTCCCTTGAACTTTACGATTGAGTGCATTAATATCAGTCAAAAAGCTGCATTGTGCCTCAATGTGTTGTCTTCGAAGGGTGTCAGTAAATCATGTCTGCCCTTCTGTTGCAAAAATATTCACACAACTGAAAGTAATTCCATGAAGCGATCAAGGAAGTTTCCACGACTAAGCCATCTGACCTCTGCATGCATAGCCAAGTCAGGGTATGCACTTTCAAACTCCTCGACCAAGGAACGGAACTGTCTGTGTTTCAGAGCATGTACAAGAATAAAATTTACTGTTCAAGTCAAGTCAAGTCTGCTTTATTGTCAATTCTTCCACATGTACAGTACATACTGTGACACGTGTCCCGAGCTCTCATCAGCATCGCCCTGGAAATGGAGCAGGCACACCTGCACCTGCTCGTTACGGGCTGAGCGGTCACAGCTGCGGCCCATCAAGACCTGGTTTTATAAGCCGCACTGACGAACAGAGAGGTGAGAGATGTCTCCAAAGACTTGGCTAACGTAGCTCTGTTGTTTCCTCCAGATAGCAGCGTGTGACTGCCAGCCCAAGATGTACACGGGCTACACGGACCCACACAGCACTGCGCACTGAGAGAGTGAGAGAGGAAAGGAGAGAGAAGGCCGAGCACCGAGCACCGGAAACCCCTCATGTTGGCTATTTCATATGAAGCGGTTCATATTCGGAGCGGTCCATATGAAGAGCTGAAGAAGGAAATTTTGGGGCGGGTTGCCGCCCATTAGCGCCGCCCAACTCTTCCACGACTGGTTCTACAACCCACGGCGGCTGGCCCGTGCGCAAGTTACTGACCTCTCACGCCTCGCCCAACACTGGCTTACGGGCCCTTCCCCGCCCTCTCCGGCAGGCGGCCGCCATGCGGAACCCCACCAACGTCGACGAGCTGGTGGAGGCCTCCCAACACAGGGAGGCTGGGGAGCGAGCGCCGCCCTTTCCCCGAAGGGTGGTCCAGGAGCGACGCACGCCCCGGAGGGCACCCAGCGACCAGAGAGCAGGCCGGCGGTTCCCGGGCCACAGGACGAGCCCATGCCCACCGAAGCTCCCCACTCCCCTGGACGGGCTTGGCTGGCAGGCTGTGCCGTACACGTGGAAACTCCGAAACAGGCCCCACGGGCGGAAGTGAAGATAAGGGGGTAGGAAAAAACCTTGCTGGTAGTCCCGCGGACCAAGACAGAAGCGGTTAAGGAGCTGGCACATGCCCATCCCATGGCCGGCCACCTGGGGGCCCAGAACACCGTCCAGCGCATACGCGACCGCTTCCACTGGCCGGGCCTGGAGGCCGAAGTAAAACGCTTCTGTCAGGCCTGTCCCACCTGTCAACGGACGTCTCCACGCACCCCTCCCCCCAGCCTGCTGATTCCGCTGCCTATCATTGAGTTGCCCTTCGAGCGGATCGGAATGGACCTAGTGGGGCTGCTGCCGAAGTCCGCCCGGGGACACGAACACATCCTGGTCATCCTGGACTACGCCACCCGCTACCCTGAGGCCATCCCCCTCCGTAAGGCCACCGCAAAAGCCATCACCCAGGAACTCTTCCTGCTGTGTAGTGGGGTCGTCCTACCATCCCAGATACTGACTGACCAAGGGACCCCCTTCATATCCCGGGTGATGGCTGACCTCTGCAAGCTCCTCCAAATTAAACAGCTCCGCACCACCGTGTATCACCCACAAACAGATGGCCTGGTCGAGCGGTTCAACCAAACGCTCAAGCAGATGCTGCGTCGAGTGGCGGCTGAAGACAAGCGTGACTGGGATAAGATGCTGCCCTATGTCCTGTTCGGCATCCGGGAGGTACCCCAGGCTTCCACCGGCTTTACCCACTTTGAGCTCCTCTTCGGCCAACAGCCCCGCGGCCTGCTTGATATCGCCAGAGAAGCCTGGGAGCAACAGCCAGCCGTCCACCGCTCTACGATAGAACATGTCCGGGAGATGCGGGAGAGGATCGACAGGGTCATGCCCATCGTCCAGGAACACCTTGCCAAGGCCCAACAAGCCCAGCAATGGCACTACAACAGGGCGGCCCAGCCAGGGGAGTTTCAGCCAGGAGACCACGTCATGGTCCTAGTCCCCACCGCCGCCTGCAAATTCTTGGCCAGCTGGCAAGGTCCCTACACCATCACAGAAAGGATTGGCCCTGTCACCTACCGAGTCAGGCAGCCCGGAAGACAGAGGGAAGATAAAATATACCATGTGAATCTCCTGAAGCGCTCGGTCGGGACTGGGCCCCAGCTTGCTCCCCTCGCTCATCTACCTCCCGTGGCTGTTGACATGGACCCCCACCTCTCGGCCGCCCAAAAGTCGGAGCTGCAACACCTGGTCAGTCAGTTCACCGATGTGTTCTCTCCCCAGCCTGGGCGGACCCACATACTCAAGCACGATATCCGCACAGCACCCGGAGTGATCATCCGGCAGCGGCCCTATCGTGTTCCGGAGGCTCGGCGACATGCCATCAAGGAAGAGGTACAGGAGATGGTGAGGTTAGGGACCATTGAGCCATCACGCAGCCCCTGGTCCAGCCCCATCATCATGGTTCCGAAGCCCGACGGCACCTTCCACTTCTGCAATGACTTCCGCCGCTTGAACGAAGTCTCTGAGTTTGACAGCTACCCGATGCCGCGGGTTGACGAGCTGTTGGACCGCCTCGTAAGGGCCCGGTTCATCTCGACCCTCGACCTCACCAAGGGCTACTGGCAGGTCCCCTTAACCGAGCAGGCCAAGCCGAAGACGGCGTTCTCAACCCCTAGTGGCCACTGGCAGTACCGGGTCCTTCCCTTCGGCCTGCACGGGGCTTCCGCCACCTTCCAACGTCTGATGGACATCCTCCTGCGGCCCCACCAAGCCTACCTATACGACGTTGTCATCCATTCAGAGACTTGGGAGGATCACCTGGAGCGGCTGCGGAAGGTGCTGTTGGAACTCCGCCGGGCTGGGCTGACCGCCAACCCCCGTAAGTGTCACCTGGCCCTCAACGAAGCCAAGTACCTCGGCTACCAAGTGGACAACGGCCTTATTGGACCTCAGGAGAAGAAGGTGGCGGCGATCCTCTCCACGCAGCGGCCCACCACCAAGACACAGGTACAGGGCTTTTTGGGGTTGGCGGGATATTACCGCTGTTTTATCCCTAACTTCTCCTCCCTAGCCTCTCCCCTGACAGACCTGACCTGAAAGGGGCAACCAGAGAAGGTCCCGTGGAACCCGGAGACGGAGAGCGCGTTCCAGCGGGTGAAGGCCGCCCTCACGTCAGAGCCCGTGCTCAGAGCCCCCGACTTCAATCGTCCCTTCCTGTTGCAAATGGATGCGTCCGATACCGTCCGATACCGAAAGCTGACCACAGCGTAACGACGGTACGCAACCGTCGAGAAGGAGGGACTGGCCGTCAAGTGGGCAGTCCTGGAGCTCTGCTACTACCCCCTCGGCCACCAGTTCACCCTGATCACATACCAAGCACCCCTACAGTGGATGGCCCGGGCGAAGGACACCAACGCCAGGGTGACACGGTGGTTCCTCGCGCTCCAGGACTTCCACTTTACCGTACAACACCGGGCGGGGACGGCCAACGCGAATGCTGATGGTCTCTCGAGGATATGGTCAGCTTTCGCAGGTCTGTCAGGCTCCACTTCCCGCCCTCCCCCAATCTCCCCACTTCTCCACAGCGACACCTTTGTACAATGCATTTAGTGTTTACAGCTGTAATCAAGGAAACAATGCATCGCTGGTGTCCCTTAAGCGCCACCTGCTGTCAGAGAGTGAATTTGCATTTTCATTCAGCCCATTTGCTGTTTGGTATGTTTTGTGTAACGTAATTTCACAAAGCTAAAATTAGACATTTCTGTTTTTGCTTCAGGTTTTGAAATTTACATCAGAATGTTGGCTAATAAAGCAACTAACCATCTTCTACATGTACTCATTTTTTTCATTCTTTCTTGTCTTTTGCTTAAAAAAATAAAATACATTAAAAGTCTGTATTGGGATCTGCCATGAAAAGTTAAGATCAGTGCATCCCTAAATGTATGAATATCTGAAATGAAGAAATTAAGATGTAAATGTTAGTATTGTAGATACCTTTGGATGATAGTAAAGTTCTGTAATATAAAAAGCTAGCTAGCTAGAGTTAATGTCAGTTTATTTTTTTTATTTTTTGTGTGCAACCATCCTATTTATATCATATGTATAATTTGTTCTACTCCATAAAGCTATGCAGTTTCTGTGTAAATGATCGGCGTTGGAATTGGCTGCGATGCAGGCAAGCAGCAACCTCCCGCTCTCTCTCGTGAAGCCAACAAGGAAGTGACTAAAATTGCAATTCAACGACTGGCTGCTTGAGGCTGGCTGCAAAAGGGAGTCAGTCCCATAGATAAAATGCCCAAATTTACAGCAGAAAAAAAAACATGTTTACAGCCTGGTTCAAAAAATGATTTTGGTCTATATAGCTAATTTTGCCCTTCTTCACAACTGTGAGGGGGGTGAATTTTTTTATAACTCATCCGTTTAAATTACATTAAGCCTTAAGTTCTGCATAATTAAGGGCGTGGCCACTTGAGTGACAAGTGGATTGCCGCTTCTGACACTGCCGTCGAGCTAGGTGGGCGTGGCTTCAGCAACCAGCTCCCACCTTTTTGCCCATATTCGATTATCCGGGAGAGTCGTGCAGTGACACGCTGCAAAAACGCTCTTCAGGAGTCTATGGGATATGTCACGGACACTACGTCCATGTTTTTATACAGTCTATGGATGCAGGGGGCACCAGCTAAAATCTTGCCTAGGGCACCAAATTGGTCAGGGCCGGCCCTGCTTAATGATATAAGGGAGAATCACCCACGAGCTCTCCCAGCGCAGTGCAGGGGAAAGATTTTACTCTGTTTTTAGCAATGGGGTGTCCTGGGGCTTGAAATTCGCAGGGTAGTATTGGGTAGTGACTCTGGGTGTAACTAAAAAGGTGCCATTGTCCAGTGAGGTCCGGTTGGGGAGTTACGGAATGGCCCGGCCCGGCTCTGCGATCTCTTATCGCATAATCTTATTAACTGCTTATCTCCTGAACTGCAATGTTCTTTATCAAGCTATTCAGCGCCAATCCTGCCGTGCAGCCAAATTCACTGGTTAAGGTTAGGGTCAGGTGTGGAGTAGGTTTAGGGGTTTGCATTTTTTGTAGCATAGTGTAGGAAATTAACACTGTGATTGACACAACCAATAAAATCTTTAGAATCCTCCATGGGGCGGAGTTTGCGCTGAAGTTGATTTGGAGAAAAAACTGTGCATGCGTGTCATGTGCCTGTCAATGAGAGGAAGCCACACCCTATTTTGGATCTTCCATCCAGTTTTTGAGTTGCCTGCCCAATTTGGAGACCTCCAGGCTGCAGTTACACCCTTCTCGAACTTAAAGAAGCCTCGTTCACTCCGGCAGCGTCTCTAAGTGATCATTTTCATTCCACGGACGCTAAACATTCTTGCAAACTGTCTAAACTGAATTATACATGTCATGCAGACATTCATATGAAGAGTTTAACAGCAAATTAGTCATTCAGAGAACAAGTTTTATTTTTGAGCATGAGAAATTTACTGTTGTCCGGACCTCGGTGACCTCATAGCTGGCTACGGGCCTGCTTAGAAACATTGCCAAGCTACGAAACATGTTACCTGTTTCTGATGCAGAAAAGCTAGTTCATGCATTCATGTCCTCTAGACTGGACTATTGTAATGCACTGCTAAGTGGCTGTCTTGCATCTTCAATAAAAAAGCTACAGGTAGTCCAAAATGCAGTGGCTAGAGTCTGCAATAGCCTTCCTGATAATGTTGGGGGTTCAGCTTAATCTAGATTAAAGACACATCTAATCTTGTACTGCAGTTTTATCTGATCAAATGCACATTATTATTCCTTAGCTTGGGTTGAACAAATCATTTTTGCTCTCTATTTTGTCCTGAATTGAAATTGAAAATTTAATTGATCTAAACAGTCCTGTAGTATAGCGTCCGATTGGTCCGACCAGCACTGAATTGTCCTGAGGGCAGTGTTGTGTTCTCACACAAGTGTAGTTTGATAATGCAATGAGTTAATGTTCAGTGATGCATCGAGTTTGATTGTGCTGAAAGCATTCTGTCATGCCTGACCAATGTATGTGTTTGACTACTGGTGTCTGAAGACAGAGAAATTAAGTAAAAAGATACGATAAGTTGATGTTACTCCCTGTGTCGGTGTGATCCTTATGAAACGTAACATTTGGCGACGAGGATGGGATATATCGCACTACCACCTCCTGCTCCTTTCCTTGCTCTACCCGGCGAGCCTCCGATTCCCTGGTCTCGCTGGTTACAGTCCTTTGAGACTTTCATTTTGGCAGTGGGGCTGACTGACGTGAGTGCAGCACGTAAAAAACCGCTGTTACAGCATTGCTTGGGAGCTGAGGGTCAGCGCGTGCTGGGAGCGCTTGAGTCGGGCACCACAAGCGATTATGATTTGCAGCCCCACAGAGCGCTCTCTTGCGACGTTTTCTGTTCCGCCAAAGACACCAGCTTCCCGGTGAGTCCGTGCAACAGTACATAGCCAACTTGCGGGGATTGGCCAGCACATGCAAGTTCGGTGCATTGCAGGACGAAATGATTCGCGACCAGTTAATTGAACATACCAACGATGCAAAAGTGTGTGAAACTCTGCTGTTAGAACCGGATGATTTATCACTGTCTCGGGCAATCACGATTGCATTAAGAATAGAGAGTGCAGCCGCATGTGCGTCGGCTCTGACCAAACAGCAAACAATCGCGGACTATTCGGCCCCCTCCCCCATGCCATCATCGACGTTACAACCCAGCCAGAACGACACATTGGCGGCAGCAGACTCCTCTGCAGTTATGCTACTGAGGCGCCAGCAGCGGTCTCGGCCACGCCCACAAGCACAAGCATCAAGGCCCTGTGATAACTGTGGATCTTCATCTCATCTGTCTAGAGCACAGAACTGCCCAGCCCGTGGCCAAATATGCCACAACTGTGGTAAACGCAATCATTTTGCTTCAGTCTGCCTCTCTGCCCCAGCTGTGCCAGACCAAACACCCACTATCATTCACAATGTCTACTCTGGGCCAGTCTCATTTAAAGCCTGTTCAGTGCGCCTAAATGATGTGTGTATCCCACTGCTTTTGGACACTGGTGCCAGTGTGTCTCTCCTGAATATGCACACATACAGCACTTTTTTCGGAGCACTGCCACTTTCGGCACCTTCTGCTTCACTCTGTGGATATGGCGACTCAAAGATTGACTTAGTGGGTTCCCTGCAAGTGACTGTTGGGTATGGCAACAAGATGGTGCCCAGCTTTACCTTCCATGTTGCCCGTCGCGGGGCCAACCTGATGGGTCTGGATTTGTTCTCGGCTCTGGGATTTTCTCTTGTTGACATGAAGGGAGCTGCGATCCTGACAGTCTCCAGGCCCTGGCAGGAAAAGTGGCCATCCCTGTTTGACGGCTTGGGCTGCCTTACTGCTTTTGCCCATCAACCCCTCCTGAACCTTTCCATTAAACCAGTCATCCAACCACTCCGACGCATTCCCTTGGCTCTCTGTGATGGTGTCTCGGCTGAGCTTAAGCAGCTGCTGGATGTTGGCATTATTGAACCAGTGGATGCATCCCCCTGGGTCTCAAACCTGGTGGTAGCTAAGAAGAAATCAGGGGCCCTACGGGTGTGTGTCGACCTGCGAGCGGTGAATAAGGCAGTGATCCCAAACAGGTTCCCTCTGCCTACCTCAGAAGAGCTTGTTTCATGGCTCAACCATGTTCTCTAAACTGGATCTCAGACAGGGCTACCTACAAGTGCCTCTCCACCCGGACAGCAGAAACCTCATAGCCTTTGTGACACATGCAGGCGTGTTTCGCTACACGTATGCCGTTCGGACTCAGCTCCGCCCCCAGCTGTTTCCAAAAAATCATGGTGTCGGTGCTGGCTGGTATACCGGGGGTGGCCATTTACCTGGATGATGTGGTTATCCATGGGCCCACCCCAGAGAGTCATGATGAACGCCTCAGCAGAGTCTTTGCAGCCCTGGCTAAACACAAACTAACCCTCAATGCGGAAAAATGTGTTTTCTCTGCACAGACTATTGAATATGTGGGATTTCGGCTGTCGGCAGATGGCGTCACACCACTTCAATCAAATGTAGATGCCATACTGGCAATTCCCGAACCCTACTGTTTTCCCGCTGGGGCCTTCCAAACACTATCACTACTGACAATGGCCCACAGCTGATCTCAGCCGAGTTCACAACATACCTCAAAAACAAAGGTATCACATTCGCACGGCATACTATCACCCCCAAGCTAATGGTGGTGTCGAACGCTTTCATCAGTCACTGAAAAACAGTCTCAGAGCACACTTGTTCCAGGGATGGAGCTTCTTACGGGCCATCCATCACACACTGCTGCACTACAGGGCCACCCAACACTCTACGACGGGGGTCTCTCCAGCTTTTCTCATGCTTGGCCGTGAGCTCCAACTTCCCCTCGACAGGCTCAGCCCCGCACTGCCTCAGGAACCACTACCAGAAGTCAGGGCCTCTGTCACCCGCCAGCAGAGGAGGATGAAGCAGAAATTTGATTTCTCAGCACGTGTTAAGGTCCCTGACATAAAGGCCGCAGATTGGGTCAGGGTTCGCAGGCCCCACAGAGACAACAAACTCGCTTCATATTGGTCTGTTCCTCTTCAAGTTACTCATCAGTTAGGTCCAGCCACCTTCTTGCTCAGCGACGGCACACGTTGGCACGCAAGCCGTCTCCGCAAAGTGCCGCCCCCGGCACATACAACAGGCATCGCACCTCAAGCCACACCCCCTGCTTGGCAGGACACCCCAGCACTTCAGCTGACACCTCAGACAGTCCCTGCACAAGCTCCAGACATGCCTATCAACCTGCCAGCTGAGATGTGTGCCTGCCCATCACAGGCTGCCCAGCCTTATCCCCGTGTTTCTCCACGGCCTTTCCGCATTCGTTCTCGCCCAGGGCACTTACAGGACTTTGTGTCAACATTTCATGTTTGAAACCCCGTAGGAGGGGGGGAAATGTTGTGTTCTCACACAAGTGTAGTTTGATAATGCAATGAGTTAGTGTTCAGTGATGCATCGAGTTTGATTGTGCTGAAAGCATTCTGTCATGCCTGACCAATGTATGTGTTCGACTACTGGTGTCTGAAGACAGAGAAGTTAAGTAAAAAGATACGATAAGTTGATGTTACTCCCTGTGTCGGTGTGATCCTTATCAAACGTAACAGGCAGGTGCTTTCCGTTTTAGTTTCTGCTAATAAGGCAGGAGCAGAATGGATTAATTTCAATACCTTTATTTGCAATACCTTTATATATCTGATTGTTTTTTTTTTTTACTATTATACTTTGAAACAGAGTAAATTTGTTCCTCTTACCAACCTGCATGAGGCCAAAGGCATAGCCATGATCACCCCATCCATCCTCCAGAGCGGCTCCGGCTCTGGACTGTCTAGATATGATGGCAGCAATCACAGCCGGGTCCATCTGCTTTTCTCTGCCAACTTTGGTGATCATACTCTTGTATTTCTCCATCCGGGCCAGATCAGTCTTAGCCAGTTTTTTGGAGGCTTCAACACCTTTCCAAGATTAAATCATTATTATAATTGTACTACACATTACTATAATTTGAATGCAGTCATGCATTCTCACCAATTATGTTTAATCTGTCTTGATTAGCTGTTGTCTGTGATGCACCGGTGGTGTCTATTTTCATGATGTTTCCATAAATGCATGCTAGAAAAAAAACATGGAAAATAAACATGGAAGTTAGTAAATTATTTTATACAGAATATTTAATCAGCATTACACAATCACAAACTCCTCCACATTATTCAGACAATATCATATAAAAACAGTCAGCACCTGATGTATTACATTATAACTTATTACATAACTTACCCATGATGTTGACTTAGAACTTCTGTGAAAGCACAATACTGAACTTGATGAGCCTTGTCACTAAATCAGGATGTGATTATACAGTATATGATTGCAGAAGGAGTGGGTTCTCTTTTTTTCCAGATGTTCTTCCAGCTATAGTGTGGAGAAACAAATAACCACTTTTGATGAATGTTAAAAAAGGGAAACCTCAGCTCTTGAACCAGTGTAAATGCATACAAAATTTAAACTTTTCTGACCAAATGGTTGTAGGACTTTTAGTTCTGGTCCCCAATAGCCAGAATTTTCTAAAAAATTGACAGCATTTGAATCTCTGAATAGAAGTACTGTATAAACTGTTTCCCCTCTATTTCATTTGAAACAATTTTTTTTTTTTATATATATATATGAAGCATTACAAACATTTTGTAACATATGTTTATACTGTATGCAATTGTATTAATACTTAAATTATAAATACAATATTTTCAAACAAATAAATCATTTTATGACTTATTTAATTCTAGTCTATATGCATAGGCAGAGGGCGAACCAACTAAAAAGGCTAATAGTAGCCTAGTGTTAGTGTAAACTGTTAACTATAATCTGTTATAATCAGTGAAGCTGTCTACACTGTGAAATGAATCTTACTTACATCGTTCGTATATCTGCAGTTTCTTTGATGAGATAATTCACAAGAGCAAAGAGTATATAAGTTTATTCGACAGTTTTCATTCAGTTTTCACTTTCACTTTATTCGACACCAGTGGCGGCTCGTCAGGGGAGGCACAGCCTCCCCAAAATTTTGAGGTGAAAATGAGAAGAGGACTTAATAAAATGTACAATTCATTTCAGTTAATGTCTCAGAATGTGTATTTTTGTTTGTAATTTCACAGCTGTAATACCATAACATGTTACTGAAGTTGGAAAGCTCCGCTTTTATCGAGAATGTGCCGAATCTGCTGATGTAATTACAACCGCTAGGTGACAGAGAAAGGGAGGGGTATGGAGATAGAATTGTTGCTTAATTCCAAATAAATAGATTATGATCCACAAATAAATGTAAAGAGATTTAAAAATATTAAACATATTGACAAATAAATCTAATGAGATCCACAAATAAATCTTAAAGTTTCACAAATAAGAATTAAATTCACAAATAATTAAAATTAGATTTGCAAATAAAAAACATATTCACAAATATATATTTATGTCACAACCACAACTTTGTCTGGCATTTATTTGTGAATCGCATCTGTAGATAGCTGCATGCATTTGTGAATCGCGTCCTGTGCATTTGCGAATTGTGAAACATTTCTTGCGTCAAGACGTGCTGGTGCTGACAATCCACAAATACGTGGATTCCACCCACCGTCTACTCAAGCCAATCAGATAACAGCCACATTTCGCTGAGCAATCATAGCACGATCTCGCTATAGCCAATCACGTTTTGCTTTACAATCAAGGCGGTCTCGTCCTGAGATAACTTCATTCATCTGCATTGGCTCAAATAGGTAATATAAGGGCCATAAAAGGGGTAACGTTACAGTAAAAGACGTTTAAAACTGGTTTTCGTTAGACCATTAGACTGTGTATCATGCCAACCAAGCCACAGTATTTTATGTTACGTGACTTTGAAAATGCCAGAGAAACAGTGCGTGATGAAGTGTAGTAGGTTAGACTAGTGCATTTACAGTGCGTTCTTTCACTGTATAATTCAGTTTATTAAATAAATATAAATTATAAATGCATATAAAGTTACATTTCGAATGATCACAAAATTTAAGATATGGGAGCAGAAAATGTCTATTTATATAATTTAATATAGTTTATATATATATATATATATATATATATATATATATATATATATATAAATGTCGTGTCTCAAAAATCAACATGATTTCAAATGTGATATTAAAATTATGTGATAATTAATATACAGGTCAATAAACAAAACGTGAATTAAGAGACTTAAGTTTTAGACACCATATTGCTTGTTTTTGCTCTATTTCGACAACAAAAATAACTCCACACAAAGCCACAGCACTGTTTTTCGTCTCTGAGCAACATGACAGCGTTTCGTTTCTGAATGAATCAACCGTTTAAATGATTCAGTTCAATCGCAATGACTCACTTGTTAACAGTGACTTGCTGCCACCTACTGGTGGTTTAAATTTCACATTTAAAGTATCTTTTCATTTTTTAAAAATTATTTCAAATGTTACTAATCGACGTTTTTTTTTTTTTTTTTTTTTTTTTAAATATCAAAACATTATCTATGCATTTGTAACTGCAGGTTAATGACCTGCCCAACTCAATCCGAACAGCTGAGTCCTTGGCCATCTTCAAGAATCGGCTAAAAAACACATCTCTTCCATCTTTATTTGACCCTCTAACTCTAGCACTCTCTATTCTAATTCTATTCTTAAAAAACACTTGTCTCTTTTAGACTTGCACTCTATTCATTTGCTGCTTGTTTTCTTAAAAAAAAAGTATAATCTTTTTGTATTCTATCTGTTTTCTTTTCATTTATTATAGAATTAACATAAGCAAAAAACACCTCTAACGCTAGCTTGCTCTATTCTTTTTCTATTCTATCTGTTTTCTTTTTATTTATTATATTATTTAAAAGCCCTTGCTATGTGTACTGCATTAAGTTAACTGAGACTTGTTATAACACTTGATTATCATTGCTCTTTTGTTGTTTTTGATCGCTTCCATTGTCCTCATTTGTAAGTCGCTTTGGATAAAAGCGTCTGCTAAATGGCTAAATGTAAATGTAAACCATCCTGTGTCCCTCTGCTGGTATTAAACAGTGTGACATCTAAATGCCACTTCAGATGCACTTCTGTTTCCTCTTTCAAAGATTCATTTCTTGATATTTATACCATTTGCTTGGTAACAGCCCAAATGTCTCATTATTCTAATTGACAAATTATATGCAAGAATTTGACTCAAAAAGGTGATGCACACTTTAAGAAAAAATGGCTTTATAAATGTAAAAATGCTTATAAAAGGTAATATATATATATATATATATATATATATATATATATATATATATATATATATATATATATATAAACTTATTGGTAGATTAATTTCTATCACTGGTGTGAACTGACCATCACAGAATATCACAACCTTCAAACATCGTTAGATTCACATAGCAGCTCAAATACATCGGCGTGACTGAAAAACTGGGAAATGCTGTTGGCTGTTGTGACGGCAATTTAAACGATTACACAAACAAATGTTTATTATGAGGTTGAGTTCAGTTATTTATTAGTCAGTTACTTATTTACGCTTTTATTTCCATATTGAATAACATGACGCTTGCATAATTTGAATCCAGTATAGCGTTGTTCCCATAGCCGTGATTTAAAGCTCTGTTTCTCTGGCATTTTCAAAGTCACGTAACATAAAATACTGTGGCTTGGTTGGCATGATACACAGTCTAATGGTCTAACGAAATCCAGTTTTAAACGTCTTTTACTGTAACGTTACCCCTTTTATGGCCCTTATATTACCTATTTGAGCCAATGCAGATGAATGAAGTTATCTCAGGACGAGACCGCCCTGATTGTAAAGCAAAACGTGATTGGCTATAGCGAGATCGTGCTATGATTGGTCAGCGAAATGTGGCTGTTATCTGATTGGCTTGAGTAGACGGTGGGTGGAGTCCACGTATTTGTGGATTGTCAGCACGTCTTGACGCAAGAAATGTTTCACAATTCGCAAATGCACAGGACGCGATTCACAAATGCATGCAGCTATCTACAAATGCACAGGACGCGATTCACAAATAAATGCCAGACAAAGTTGTGGTTGTGACATAAATATATATTTGTGAATATGTTTTTTATTTGCAAATCTAATTTTAATTATTTGTGAATTTAATTCTTATTTGTGAAACTTTAAGATTGTGAAACTTATTTGTGGATGTCATTAAATTTATTTGTCAATATGTTTAATATTTTTAAATCTCTTTACATTTATTTGTGGATCATAATCTATTTATTTGGAATTAAGCAACAATTCTATCTCCATAGAGGGGAGGCCTGGGGAGAAGCGTTCGTGCCTCAGTTGGTAAAAAAAATAGCCAATCAGCATCGAGTGTTCACTTTCAGTGCTGAAGAGTGTTGAGAAAAGAAACCTCGTAAAGGAGGCTAGCCTCCCTTCGGGTATATCAACCATAGACATAAATGCGTATTTATATGTCTATGATATCAACCAGTCATAGAGACGTAAATTACGTGCCATTAATTTGAACGTCTCGCGCTGAGCTGATAATGATCCAAGTACTGATGAGTAGCGATATTGAATATTTAATCGCCAACAGATTCAAATCAGTGCTTTAAGTGGCCCAAAAGAGGTGCCGGTACTCTATTATAGCCTATATATATATTTTTTTTTTTTTTGATGACTCCCCTCATTCCCTGAGGTAACAACAACTATGTTGAAGGGGTTTTATATACAGCAGTCAACAGTCACGACCTTATAAAAAATAATAAATCCTTTTATTAGTTTGTGGATTTGCTTGAGCTAGAAAGAGCTACTGAACATAAATAAAATGTGCAAAAGGGTATTTTTTTTTTTTAACAAAATGTAAATAAAATAAATTATAAAACATAACATAACAATAGAACAGTGTCAGCCAGCGAGTCATCTGATTCTGACCGTGTTCTTTTAGTACTCAGAGTCTGAAGCCAGGAGAGCATATTAAGTGTTGTTCAATGTATTTGTATTTTTACCGGGACGAGTGTGCGCGTTTCACACACCCTCTCCGGCCACGTTGAGTTGTTGACACTGAAAGCGGCAAAAGCGACGCATGCGCTTTTCACTTGTAAAACTCAAGGGTGTATGGGTAATGTAGTCTCTGCTCTAGGTGGGACGAATTAGGAAGCGTGCATTATGAAGGGCGCTCTGAAAAGCGGCAGCGCAGGCAAAGGATTAAAACCTCTATTAAAACAGATGTCCAAATGAGCGTACCGGTACGCTAAAAGCACGTTCTGGGCGCACGGAGAGGTGGCGGTACGCTCAAGAGCTATATTTGGAAGTGGCGGTACTGAGTACCGGTGCGTACCGGCCCACTTAAAGCACTGATTCAAATAGTATATATATATATATACACCCTTACTTCCCATGTTTCTTAATATATATATATATATATATATATATATATATATATATATATATATATATATATATACAACATTGCCCATTTTAAATTTGACATATTATTAAATATTATATATTTGGGATTTTTGTTGTCTCTAGTAAAGGGAACGTTGTTATTTCACTTTAACATTGCAGTTTTATATAGACCAGGGTTCGGCACCCCCCCAATTGCCTAGCTCTCTTTAATGTTAAACTGATGCATAGCGCTCTGCTTCTGTCAACAGTAAACCCCGCCTACTTTGATTTGATTGGCCATCTCAGTCATTTTGACACTGACGAGCACTATTAGACCGCTGACGCTGAGGCTTTGATCTGAGGCGACAGTATGTGCAGCGGTCACACGCGCATCCGTAGACAAGCGCAAGTTAATTCTCACACTTTAATAGTATTTATAGCTCATAACAGCCTGCGTGACTATGATAAATTATTACCTCAAAATATACGTCAGTATGTAGTTTTCCCTATTGCTCGCGTGTCAGCGCTTATCCCTCTGCGTGCCACTGTTGGCACGCGTGCTGTAGGTTGCCGACCCCTGCCCTGATATAGACTAATGGATACGGTTTGTAAGGCTTTTCTCTACACTCCAAATTAAATAAATAAAATTTAATTAATAAAAAAAAAACGCTTTAAAAATTTGGGACAGTGTATATAAATTCAATATGATGTATTTTGAATTTTGCACTGCATTGTGTTTTAGGTTTATCAGAAAACACATGAAAATTAACCATGATTTTATTGCACAAACCTTTTAACCATATATTTGTAGTTAAAATGTGGGTTAAAAAAATGACAATCAATCCATGGTTACTGCACTTTTACTATAGTAAAACCATTGTTAATGTAAGAGAATATTAATGTCCTGACAGAAAAGTATAAGTAGGCCTACATTTTACTCTTTTTTTCCCCCAGGTATAATCATATGCTAAAGCTAAACAAATATCCTTAAATATAAAATTTACTTAAAATATGTCTTGATGAACTAAACCATAAAATATTTTAATTCTAAGAGGATAATGGAAGTTTCTGCTGTGAACGTGACTACTAAATATATACGTGCTTCAAAGTAGCTAACACTACTGTTTAAATGTAGTAATATGGAAAATAATAAGCCAAAGAAATGTAATAACTTAATACTGATCTTCATTATATTATGTGCAGGAAAAAAACACGAACTTCTGCGGAGAGTAATGTTCGCATACTATATATAATAAATCACTCTCTGTTTAATATAGGAAAACATGAAACAGGTCAATGTATTATTTGTAATCAGGCAGGAACAATAGAGTATGTTTTAATTAAAATTTTAAAAATATGAAAAAGAAAGGTTAAAACTCATTAAGAAAGTAAGAAACATGGGTGTTGAATCATTAAATATGTCAAGCCTTTTGAAAGAGCATGCTGAACAAGGTAAAATATATGGTGCTATTGTTAAATACATTAAATAATTAGGATTAATCAGGAGAATTTCTCTCTCTCTCTCTCTCTCTCTCTCTCTCTCTCTATATATATATATATATATATATATATATATATATAAATTAGTGTTGTCACGGTACCAAAATTTCAGTATTCGGTACTGATACCAGTGAAAATCCACGGTTCTCAGTACCAATTTCGGTACCAAAGCAAAACACAAAAATATGCTAATAAAAAAAAAACACTTTTTATCACTAAAAATAAAACCAATGCCATTCTTTATACTTATTTACAATTGTGTTTAAAGTTTTTCTACAAGTAATATAATTATGAAAAACAGTAAACAAGTTTCACCCAAATTTAATTTGTCTTTTAATTAATGAAATTTAAACACATTTTATTTTTTGTTAAATAAAGGGGATTTGCTATTAAAATTAAAACATGGAAGAAATATTGTGTGATTTATTTCTTTAAAAAATAAAGTTTTTATTAATTTTTTCAACAGTAGTAGCAGTATCACATACATTCTACTAAATAATAGCAATATTTCTAGCACAATGCCTTTATGTAAAAATTAACTTTTATTTTGACGGGTTGCAGTGTTTCCCACAGCCTTACACTCTATTTGTGGCAGTGTTGTGCCCAATTCTGACCCCCTGCTAGATTATTACCCCCCTAGTATTGGTAGGTTTAGGAGTAGGTTTGGGGGAGGGGTTAGGATTAGGGGTGGGGTTAGGATTATGCAATCAGGTAGCGATTTAAACAAGGGGGTAATAATTTGGCAGGGGGTCAAAACTGGGCACAACACCGGCACTCCCCCGCCCCCATATATACATATATATGCAAACTTATTTTCTGCCAGCAGGAGGCGCTTTAAGAGCGGGAGGGATACAGGATTCTCCGGTAACGGAAAAGTAGTGCTCGCTGCAGCGCTGAGCTCACAAACGCTGCCATATCAAGCATTACATGCAAAATGAAATGAAAATGAAATCAAAAATTTTCTAAATACAGTCGGTTTCCTTCTGAAATACAGTGATATAAAAACACCCGCATCGGTTTTTGATTTTGAAACGTGCAGTGCTCATGTTTATTCAGTGAAGTCAAAGCCTTTTGGAAAATCTATTTGTGGCGGTCAGTTTTGATATTGTCAAGTGAAGTCAAGTCACCTTTATTTATATAGCACTTTAAACAAAAAAGATTGCGTCAAAGCAACTGAACAACATTAATTAGGAAAACAGTGTGTCAATAATGCAAAATGACAGTTAAAGGCAGTTTATCATTGAATTCAGTGATGTCATCATGCAGCTCAGTTCAGTTTAAATAGTATCTGTGCAATAATTTGTCAACGATATCGCTGTAAATGAAGTGTCCCCAACTAAGCAAGCCAGAGGCGACAGCGGCAAGGAACCAAAACTCCATCGGTGACAGAATGGAGAAAAAACCTTGGGAGAAACCAGGCTCAGTCGGGGGGCCAGTTCTCCTCTGACCAGACGAAACCAGCTGTTCAATTCCAGGCTGCAGCAAAGTCAGATTGTGCAGAAGAATCATCTGTTTCCTGTGGTCTTGTCCCGGTGGTCGTCTGAGACAAGGTCTTTACAGGGGATCTGTCTCTGGGGCTCTAGTTGTCCTGGTCTCCGCTGTCTCTCAGGGCTGTAGAGGTCCTTTCTAGGTGCTGATCCACTGGATCCGGGTGACTGCAGTGACCATCTGACTTGGAAACAGACTGGATCTGGTGGCTACGGTGACCTCGGAATAAGAGAGAAACAGACTAATATGAGCGTAGATGCCATTCTTCTAACGATGTAGCAAGTACATCGGGTGTTATGGGAAGTGTTCCCGGTTCCGGTTTACCTAATTAATGCAGCCTAAAAATCCTTTAACGGATTTGGATATTAGAAGCGTATTAGTGTGTTGTGTAAGCCAGGTTAAAGAGATGGGTCTTTAATCTTGATTTAAACTGCAAGAGTGTGTCTGCCTCCTGAACAATGTTAGGTAGGTTATTCCAGAGTTTGGACGCTAAAGAGGAGAAGGATCTGCCGCCCGCAGTTGACTTTGATATTCTAGGTATTATCAAATTGCCAGAGTTTTGAGAACACAGCAGACGTGGAGGACTATAATGTAACAAGAGCTTGTTCAAATACTGAGGTGCTAAACCATTCAGGGCTTTATAAGTAATAAGCAAGATTTTAAAATCTATACGATGTTTGATAGGGAGCCAGTGCAGTGTTGACAGGACCGGGCTAATATGATCATACTTCCTGGTTCTAGTAAGAACTCTAGCTGCTGCATTTTGGACTAACTGCAGTTTGTTTACTAAGCGTGCAGAACAACCACCCAATAGAGCAATAGTCTAACCTTGAGGTCATAAACACATGGATTAACATTTCTGCATTTGAAATTGAGAGCATAGGCCGTAATTTAGATATATTTTTGAGATGGAAAAATGCAGTAATAAATATTATAATAAATCAATGTGTGGGAAACCCTGGGTTGCCGTGAATACCTTTAAATCGACACTGGTTTTACTCAAATGAAACGGTAAAATGCTTGTGAAGTGACTCAGAACAGTTGTGGTGATGTTGTTTATGTATTTATGTCCTCATTGAGATGGCAGATGCTGAAATTACTGCAAGCGTCACGCGCTTCAGTCTATGTAGTAAACAAACCTGCACGGCATTCATTCATTCACACAGAGACGCGCAGATCATGCAGGATTCATATTTCAACCAAATTTTGCGGCTTAACATTTACAGATACTGGTCCATATGGAGATTTGATTTGATTAATTTATGCTAACTTTGACAAATTCCGTGACTGTCCATATTAAAATATAAGCTTCATTATCATGACTGGATTTTGAGATTCCGTCCGCGTTTTCTGCTTCGCGGAAATCATAGCGTTGTATGTGTCAAGAACCGGGTTGACCGGGTACTCGGTATCACCGATACTTTAAGAAACCTGGTACCGTGACATTTTCATTTTTTTAGTACCGACTTGGTACCGAAGTACCGGGTCTTTTGACAACACTAATATAAATATGTATATAATCCTTGCTTATTAGTGCCCCAGATAGCAAACTAACATAGAATCAACGTAGAATCGACGTTTCGCGTGGCGTCGAAACGACGTTGATCTCCGACGTCGATCCAACATCGTTTTGCTCATCGGGTTAACGTTGATCCAACGTCAGGCACGCCATTCAAAACTAACGGAAAATCGACGCAATTGGTTCACTTACCTAACGTTGAATCGACGTAGAATTTCAGTTGGTTGAAACGACGTCAGAGAATCAACACGTTTTCAACATAAAATCGATCTAATTGGTTTGCTTACCTAACGTTGAAACGATGTTGATTTCATATGGGTAAAATGACGTTACTATTAACATTTTCTGCTTGTTTTAAAAATCTCACATACTTAGTACTAAATAAATTAGCCTGTATATGTAATAATTTATTAAACACACATCACATTCAGTCATAATTTCTTTATTATTTATACAATACGAATACAGTTTAAACACTGTTACAAATACATGTTTAGAGCACAAACCTTCTATGTCTAGCAAAGAAAATGCATTTACACACAAATACACACACAAAGAGGTATAAAGGTATAAAGTATATTATAGGCTAATATAAATAGTGTCAAGTAACAAATTAAAAACCATATTCACTGAATAAAAATGTTATTACCAATTAAAACTTAAGTTCTTTGTAATATCAGGGATGTGAACTATTCAGGTCAGGTTTGAAAAAGGTGACAATGTAACCCACAATTAAATATCAGCAGACAGACAAATAAGACAATAAAGTTAGTTTTTAGTTGCTTTTTTTATACATTAACCATCACTCCATTATTACATTTCCCTCAAGTTTGGGGGTAATTTTTTTATCATGTGCCTCAAAAATATTATCTTTTGTATATTTTCATATAAAATGGCAACACTTGATGTAAAACATGTTTCCCTTATCTTTTTATTATGTAAATAACATGTAAAATATGCCTTGTGCTATTTAGCATGTGCTATTTAACTAATGCACTTTTAAAAACTCTTTTGGATCTACACAAATCATGCAAATGATATTTAGATTCAAAATTCAATTTTACTTAAAGGTGATAAGTTTCCATCCCCTGAATATTCAGTTGTTAATGTCCCTTTGTTTTATTTGCATACAGTACATCTATAGTACATTTGAGACACTTTGTACATTATTGTAACAAAATTGAGCACCTGTGACAGTGGAATTTGTATTTGTAGAGAATATTTCAGTAAAGTTATCAAGAAAATGTTTTTGGAGTTACAAGCTTGTATTTTGTTTCTTTCTCTCTCACAAACACAACAAAACCTTCTCAAAATCTTCATTGCAGGTGCATAAATCCTATTCTACAAATCACAAATTAAGAAATTTACAGACTCAGTTATACCAGATTTATGCAGGGCTGTATTTCATTTTGGTCATATTATTGAATTATTTTTTCCTGAAATGTGTGTTTATTAGAACTGGACATATTTACAGACTTTATGAGAACAGTAGTATTTGTAGATAAGATCATGGTAGAATGACCTGCCTTTCTCAATTCGAGCATCTGAGTCTTCAGCCATTTTCCAAAAACACCTCTTAAAGACACCTCTTTTTTTTTTTTCCCTCAGCACCTGATCAATTAATACTAGCACTTACCTTACCTAGAACGAGCTCTGTGTGAACAAAAGCCAGAACTAATGGCGTAAAGGATGTGTCGTAGTGATGACGCACGTTATCATGCGACTCTTTTAGCAGGTGTTTTGAAGGCAGATCAACATTCGTGACGAAAAAAATGTGCACATTGTAATGAAGCAGAGATCAGTTAGTTCCTCACTATCCGTGCTGAAGCTGAGATCGTTCACCAGTTTAAGTGAAACAAAACACGTCACATCGTAATGTCACGTGTCTTTACGGGATCTTTATGGGTTGTGTGTGAACGCACACACAGATTCCAGAAAATTACTGGCAGTGTGAATGAACCACAATCAAACGATCCTGGAACACATTATTGGTGTATTTTCCGGAATTTCTGTGTGGAAGATGCTTTATACATAAACAACAATGGCCCCAGTAGCTGATCAGCTGCCATGTTTATAAAGTATTGAAAACACTTCTGGTTTGCTTCTTCTCCTTCTTCCGTTTTTTGGTGGCCTAGCGTTTTCAACTCGTACATTACACATCACATCCTGATGTCTCGTATCATTATGGGACCTTTACCGGTTGTGTGTGAACGCACTCACTGGCAGTGTGAATGAACCAAAATCTAACGATCCGGGAACAATTACCCGTGTATCATCTGGAATCTCAGTGTGAAAGGGGCTAAACTGAGCACTTTTATACTGTTGTTCTCTTATTTGTAGAATAGGATTTGTGCACCTCAGAATTTGAAATGGTGTAACTGTTGTGTTGTGTTTGCTGGAGAGAATTAGTAAAAAATTTAAAATAAAAATAAAAATATTGCTAGTACTAAAAAAAATTATCTGTGACTTTAAATTTACCAATATGCATGTGTGACTATTCATTACAACTATTCCACTGTCACAGGTGCTCAGGTTTGCTATAATAATACCTTCACAGAACATGGTAGTATTCAGCCATCCATGCAAAAGCAGAGAGGTCACTGTGGTGTACTGTAGGTACAGCTGTCCAGACCAACATCTGATGTGCTGATCTCTTCAACTGTCATCCCAGAAAACCTGCAATAAAAACAGTACAGTTCAAAATCCATCATACATTACCAATATAACAGGGCTGTGCAATCCTGTTCCTGGAGATTTACCTACCATCAGAATTCAGATCTGAACCTGATCCAACACACCCGTCTGTAACTGTCAACTGTTTTCACTGATGTGCTGTGAAGTAGATTTGCTGATAAGATCCGTCCTGAAAGTACATCGATAACACAGTAAAAATGTATTTTCGTAGAGGATCGTTTAATAAAGGCACAATATTACTTTTTCAATGATCTCATTAATAATGTTGTTAAATAAAATTACCATTGCTAACAGACGAGTGCTTATGAGACATGGCATGCAACAGCTTTTTAAGTTAATTTACAGCCATTTACATTTGTATCATAAATACATACGGAATCCCAAAGTGCTCTTCAGTAAACATGCAAAAAGATAAGATGTCCAAACTAATTAATATTTTACAGGGCTCCAGACTAACTATTTTTATAAGAAGCACTAGAGCCCCTGACTGAAAATTTTTAGCAGTACAAGCAGAACATTTAGGGGCACACCTTAAATCAGCCTGCAATCGTTCACATATTTCCCCCATTTAAACTGTATTACTGACAAATGCTTTGATAATAGACTTAACTCAAAGAAATTACAATGTGCAGTATTCTTTTAATTTCAGAGGAATATGAAAAAAATATGTGATGAAAAAATTACTATTGTTTTGCATTAAAAAAAATTGGTGTGGGAGTGGAGAGATTCGCGCTTCCGCATTATTTTAATGTGCTTTGTTTCAATATATATTTCAACACCTGAGGCACCAGTACAATGAGCTCTATGACCAATGCATGGCAAAAAAGAAAAAAAAATACCTGTACACGGGATTTATTTTTATTTTATTGATTTGCCATATGGTAGACATTTTGTAACACCTTTATTTAGTGATTATTTTGACTTCTGTCTGTTCTAGAGACATGTTACAACTTTTTGATAAAGCTCTAATTGGTTTTCTTTTGGAAATATGTTTCAAATTCATACTAAATGCATTTATGGCTGTAAAGCATATCTGTGTGTGTCAAAATCGTGATTAAAATCGAAATCGCAAAATTGATCAAAGAAATTTGATTCGATTTTGTCCGTATCTTTGGATGGGTTAAATGCAGAGCACCAATTCTGAGTATGGGTCACCATACTTGGCTGTTTGTCACGTCACTTTCACTTTAATGCAGCGTCTATGGGAGGGATGGTAAATTTGACATCGTTTTCTCTTCTGACTGCTGTTAGAAGTCTCTCTCTCAATTGTTTTCCTTTTATTGAAAGTCATGAAAACACTATCGTGGAGTTTTTCTTTTGCTCTTTGGGAATGCAAAAAATATATTTGTGGTACTCTCCCATTCACTGCTCTTCAAGTTAACCCAATTGGACTACTTTCCGCTACTGAGAAACCCAGAAATGTGAATAAAGGGTCCATACAAAGCTGGTTAAAAATCTGCAAACTTACCTTTTAGGGCAATGATTACAATATAAGGATTATTAAGCAGCTTTGCAAGTTCATCTATAGTTGCCATCATCTGAAATCTTTGTGAGGTCTGGCATCTTCTGAAGTCTTCACACGCGAGGCTGGAGAAACAGGAAAACAAAAGGAGAAAGATTAGCATAGCAGTTCATATTTCACACAAAAGATGATTTCATCACATATAACAGAAGTGCAAGGTTATGAGATGTTTTCTGTGTGAATTCATGTTAAAATGTAATTGACTGTTCACAGTGAGCTTGATTGACAGGTGATCTGACCGCCAATCTGATCGTAACGGTGAATCTTGACCGACAAACAAATTAGAAAGGAGAGTAGATTAACTTCGGTGGACTTTAACTTGAAAAATGTTGTATAAAGACATGTGACATCTTTTATTTTGTGCTTTAAATTTGAATCCATTGGTTCATGTGTGCTGCTTGAACTGTGGCGCTACAGCGATCCGTCACAACACATTAAAACAGCACAAAACAGTATTTATTGTTTGAATTTCTAAAAAAAAAAAAAAAAGACAAAATTTGAAAAGCTGAAACCTTATTTCATACCAGAAGTAACTATCTCTGTCTTGTCTGTCTGTGTGTTGTCAGTTTCCTCTTTGGTCCACGATGTGTTTGTCGCTGTGTGAGAACAAGGTGTGTACTGTGAGAGCAGCATGGCTTGTCTTGTCGGACATAGCAACAGTATTTAAGGAGGGTGGGTTTTTGTGAAGGGTCAATTTGTTTCTTGAGCAGCAAATCAGCATATTAGAATGATTTCTGAAGATCATGTGACACTGAAGACTGGAGTAATGATGCCAATTTTTTTTACTTTGATCACAGAAATAAATTACATTTCACAGAAAACTGCTATTTTAAATTGTAATATTATTTCACAATATTATTGATTTCACTTTTTTTATCTGCTTTTTTTTTTCCAGAAATTGGTAAGCATAAAAGACTTATTTTCAAAAACATAAAATCTGAATTTTGAGCATTAGTGTATGTCTGGGGTTAACCTGCTAGCCGTATGGTTCAGTGTGTCTTGGAGATGTTGTTGGACAGGAGGTTTGCTCAGACTCTGGGATGCAGAAGAACATCAAGCACGAAAGAATCTGGAAATATAACAAGCAATCTGTCACAGAGCCAACAATATTCAGTATACAATGCCAGTTTTATCACAAGGAACCAAGCTAGAGCACAGGTGAAATGAAGAAAAGATAAAGAATATGTATTTAATAAATATCCTGAACAGTTTTTATCAATATTTGTTTATCATTAGACGAGATCAAAATGCGTTTGAACTGTACCGCTGATGTAATGACGTCACCGATTAACGGTAACCTTAGTGTATATTTAGGTTAAATAAAAAAGCCTATTTTCAATCATCCATTGAAAAATTACCAGCAAAACTTTTACAGAACTGTCAAAGCCTCTCATCTACACATAAATGTGTTATTAAAGTCCCTAACTTTTCATAAAGAGCTCAGTCTATTGAGTTAGCATACGTTACGTTACCTCCTCGGATAACGGTTAAGATGCTTACGGACTTGTTCCAAAACACTACACCATTTCTATGGAGTAAATTCAACAGATGCGGGTCAAATACAAGCAAAAGAAGTGTCAGGCACAGTGGCATATGATATTTGTGCGATTTTCATGGACTAAACTTACCGAAAGCAGTGAAAACAGCAGCAAGAAACGGAGCTTGCAGCTTGCCAGTGTTGTCGGTCGCCCCGTTTCCATGGCAACTCCCTCCGCTCCAGTGTTTGAATCTGAATGAACGCTACTCCAATGTTCAGCGCGCGCTCATTAAAGCACGCGGAATTTACATAGGCTAAACAAAGATTTCGTTAATAAATAACTTAAATCTAATTAAATTATTAAATAATCAATTTAAGGTTTTTTTCGTAGTTCCATGACCCATTCATAGGTGAAAAACGCCACCCCTGCACGTGAGTTAGATAAAACATCACTTTTACAGTGATAATAAGTATAAAAGTATAAAAAGATTAAGTTTAATAGTTAAAGTAGTTTAAGATTTGGTGCTTTTTTTTTTTTTTACGAACATTCAACCCCCTATTTAGCCTATTACAAAGCCTGCTTATGTATGACTCTCTAACACTTGCACTCTCTATTTGTTTTCTCACTGCTTGTTTTCATTAAAAAAAAAAAAAAAAAAAAAAAAAAAAAACTAGCTTTCTCTATTCTTTATCTGGTCTAGCCTATCTACTGGTTTTCTCTCTCTCTCTCCATATATATATATATATATATATATATATATATATATATATATATATATATATATGAAGAGTTTGGTTCCAAAACGCGATAAACGCCAATTTTGAAAAAAACGAGTTACCGCCAAAACAAGCTCCCCATTGACTCTCTATTCAAAGTTCGATAATCAGTTTTTAACAAAACGCGATATCCGCCGTGTTTCGCTGGCCTGTTTCTTCCCTTTTTTCTCAAACAGAGACAAACGCCAGTCCTGTTTTTCCGCAAAGCCCTACAGTTCCATTCGACCAATCACCGCGCACCATTCCATGACGCAATCTGTCATGGCGGCACCCTGTCAGTAGACGCCGGTAAACACTCGCCTCAGACTTTTAAGTTTTTATATAGGCTACTAAAATGAATAACTTTGATGGTATTGAGGAGCCCGTGGTCGTGTCGTCTGTGGGAAAGAAACGGAAGCCGTCAAAAGACAACCACGAAAGGGAAGTCAGAAAGAGAGTCAGAAACTCAGGCGGTGGCAAAATACCGGCGATTGCTTGTTCTCACAGTGAATCAAAAAACTTTTGTCATGCCGACAAACTGACAGCTGACGATCTTGTAAAAAACTTCGACACTCTCTACTTCATACAGAGAGTGAGTTTTTGTTGATGAAATGGATTTGTAGCATTTTGGGGAAAAACGTGTTATGGATATATTGCATTTTGGAGAAAAAAAATGTCTTTGTTTAATAAATGTTTAAAATCAAAATATGGATTTGATTTTTTTATGTTATTACAAACTCATAATGATATATTACAGTTTGAAACAGAAAATAACAGTTTTCATACAAACAGTCTTTTGGGAAAGAAAATGCCTTTTTTCTCAATTTAACAATTTTGGATTTATAGCGTTTTGGAACCAAACTCTTCATATATAGTGTTGCGGGATGTGTCTTCAACGTGTTTAGTTTAGGACAGCTCAGTGTGTTTGTGTGAATGAGAGTGAGTGAGTGCGCGTGTCCGAGGCGCCCCCCCCCCCTCCTGTCTGTTCCCCCGCGAAGCAGCGGATGAGTGTGTGTGAGAGGGAGACGGTGACCGGTGCAGGTAGTTAGCTGTGTGCAGCGTATCTCAGTGCAGCCAGCAAAATAAAGCACCTAAATTCTTCGCCAAGACGGCCTCTTTGTTTTTTTTATGCTACCATCGCACTAAGCAGCGTGAAGTTTAGGGAGTTAACCCCGGGAGGAGAACTTCCGGCCCTGGAGAAGACGGATCTCCCCTGTGTATCCCAACCACGGTTAGGAAACAGAAACAGGAAAGGTTAACACTGGCGACCACGAAGGGACATTCACGTTGTTAAAAGACTGGTGAGCATTGAAAATAAAAAAAGCAATAAAAAGTAAAGCCGAGTAACTGTAATACCAGTGTAATAGCGGCGCGGCTAAGCTAATACAAACATGGCGGCCGCTCGCTATCCCTCCGATGTTTACGGACGGGAAACCAACTACTCAAACCCGTTCATGTCGCTAACCAATGTAGAGGACAGCAGTCACGGTACTGTGAAAGCTTATGAACGCAAGGCGGAGAGAAAACACAAACATTATAACCCATTCCTGTGTGATGAAAGTTGCACTAACACGCTTGCTAATGGAGAAGATCTGTTCGCGCCGTTCGACAGCCCCGCCCATTTTTCGCCCACAAATCCTTTTTGCAGAGGCAACAGTCAAAGCCATGGCTCTGTGGGAAGGTCAGACAGTCACATTTTCGCATATTCCGCTCCAGACATGCCGTTTAAGGGGCACTATGAGGTCACAAATCCCTTTGCCAATGCTCACATTGGAAGTTTTGTACAAAGCACACCCGCTATATCCAAACCTGAAGCCAGTACACTTCCCATGCCATGTTCTTTTATTAATCCTGACATGACTGTAAAACATGGACATTTCCCATTGCACCAGCCCTGTCCCTCATCTCCAACACGTAAGAGCCGCTTTGCGTCCCGTCAGCCTCCTCTGTCGGACAGTGATGAGGACTATAACCCCAAAGAGAGAGTCCCCACTCTACGTCCCGGCCACTACGACGGGAGCACACCGTGGAGAGAGTTTCTGCACAGGTTTGAGAGCTGCACAGAGACAAATCACTGGTCAGTCAAAACAATGGCCATTCAGCTGAAATTCTGCCTCACCGGAGCTGCAGGCGCCATCGTCCACAGAAACCCTCGTTCATCCAAATGGGACTACCGCCACCTGCTGGAGGAACTCGAGACTGCTTATGGCCCTTCTTCAGATCATGCAGCGGCTGTAGCAGTAGAGCTGAGGCAACGAGTGCGTAAATCTGGTGAGGCACTTCATGTGTTCAGAGATGACATTTATGGAAAAGTAGCTGTAGCTTATGGTGATTGGTCAGAGGCTGAGCAAGACGCTATAGCTGTTGAAGTTTTCACAAACGGCCTGGGTGATGCAGAGCTAGTTCAAAGACTGTTAGAGAAACGTCCAGCTACACTAGCTAAAGCTTACGAGATAGCCCACCGTCATGACACTACCAAGAGAGCTGCTTCCTATGTCACCAGCATCATGCAGCCAGGGGCCCGCAACCTCACTGAACGCAGGCCCCGGGCCGCTGTTGTCAGGGAAGGAGACAAAAATGAGACTATGACTCCCACTACCTCTGTAGTTAGCCCATCACCCAATCACTTTGCCCCACGCACATCCTCTAAAACAATACAGCAGCACAAGAACTTTAAAAGGGGTGACATTCGCTGCTATAACTGTAATGGTTGGGGTCACAAACAGAGCCAGTGCTCGTCCCCTCAAAGAAATACAAAGACTTTTCTTGCAAGCACTGCCAAAGAAAGCCCGCTGGCCACTGTGTTCCACCTTAAAGGCCAGAATCGTGAAATGAATATTCACATGCGCATATCTGAGCTGGAGGTATGTGCAGTCCTGGACAGCGGAGCGCGGAAGAGCGTGCTGCCCCTTCACCAATACAACGCCATTCACCAAGACGTGAGACCACCGCTTCAGTCATCCACCGTAGAGACTTTGCTCGGGGTGGGACCAGGAGACGTGCCAGTGCTCGGTGAGGCCAAAATACCGGTCAGTATCAACAACCGTCAAGTTGAAGTGGACTTCCTTGTAGCGGATATAGAGGGCAATGAGGTGCTGCTTGGCCACCCTTTCCTAACCCAAGCTGAGGCCCGCCTTGATTTCGGTAAACACCGCATAATTCTGTTTGGAGAAGAAGTGCCCTACTTTCACCCAGAAACTGTTCCAAAGTCACACGCTGTAAGAGTAGCCAGAACTGTTGTGGTTGAAGCGGGACAAGAGTACCTAGTCAAGGGCAACGTGCATTTTTGCAGGGACGCTCAGGGAGACATGATGCTTAGCCCCACAAAAGGCTTCGTTGAAAAGCACAAAGTACTCATAGCCAGAGCCCTAGTCAACGCACAGCCCACCAACATCGTTCCATTACGCCTCTTTAACCCTGGCAACAAGGCTGTGACTATTAAAGAAGGTGCCATTGCAGGCCTCCTCCAGCCCGCTGAAGCTCTGCCCTCGTCCAGTGTCTCCACAGCGGCAGACTTTCCAGCCAGCCCCCCTGCAGTTCCAGAGCACCTCCAGGAGCTCTACGCCCAGAGTTCCACTGACTTTAATGACAATGAAAAACTTGAACTATCTAACCTGTTGTGTGCCTATGCAAGTGTCTTTTCCAGGGGACCTGGTGATCTGGGCCGGACCAGTCTTGTGCAGCATGACATCATAACCCGGCCAGGACCTCCGGTGAAGCAGCCTCCTCGTCGTATGGCTGGGGAAAAGCAGCGAAGCGCAGAACAGCAGATCAGTGAGGGCCTCCAGAGCGGCATCGCCACACGCAGCCACAGTAGTTGGGCCTCACTGATCGTTATGGTGCGTAAAAAGGATGGGACTTATCGCCTTTGTATAGACTACAGGGCGCTCAACAACCACACCATCACTGACGCGTACCCGCTTCCCCGCATCCAAGACACGCTGGACACTCTCGCCACCGCCAAATGGTTCAGCACTTTGGATCTTGCTTCAGGTTACTGGCAAGTTGAGCTAACACCAAGAGCCCGCCGCGCAGCCGCCTTTTGCACCCGTAATGGACTATTCGAATGGAACGTTATGCCGTTCGGCTTATGTAACGCCCCGGCGACGTTCCAACGCCTTATGGACCGCGTCCTTGCTGGCATGCAGTGGGAGACCTGCCTCGTCTACCTGGACGACATCATTGTGCTGGCCAAGGATGTGCCCGAGATGCTGCAGCGACTGAGCCAAGTGTTCCAGAGACTTAAACAGGCGAATCTCAAACTGAAACCAGCCAAATGCTGCCTATTCCGCCGCCAAGTTGTCTATCTAGGTCATATTGTGTCTGAGCACGGTGTGGCCACTGACCCCAATAAAGTCAACAAGGTCCAAGCCTGGCCCACTCCCACATCAGTCCAAGAGGTCAGACGTTTCATTGGCCTCGCCTCCTATTATCGCAGGTTTGTGAAAGACTTTGCCTCCATTGCCGAGCCATTACATAACCTGACAAAGAAGAATGCACACTTTCAGTGGCACGCTGAACACCAAGCCGCCTTCAACACGCTCAAGCACCACCTCATCACAGCCCCTGTCTTAGGCTATCCTCTGGACCATGGTGAAATGATCCTGGACACCGATGCCAGCGACACAGGTATCGGCGCTGTTCTGTCGCAAATGCAGGGTGGCACAGAGCGGGTGTTGGCGTACGGCAGCCGCAAACTAGCCAAAGCTGAACAGAACTATTGTACTACGAGACGGGAGCTGCTAGCCATTGTCGATTTCACATCCCATTTTCGGCAATACCTACTTGGGAGGCCTTTCAGGGTACGAACCGACCACAGCAGCTTGCGCTGGCTCACGAGAATGAAAGAGCCGGAAGGTCAGTTAGCCCGGTGGCTTGAGAAGCTAGCGGAGTACGAGTTCGAAATCATCCATCGCCCAGGTCGCTTACACACAAATGCTGACAGTCTCTCCCGCAGGCCCTGCCGCCAGTCCTGTCCTTGTAATCTGCAGGACCCTTCCTCGCAGCGGAGAACCACAAGTCACCAAGCAATTCAGTGTGATTTGGACTCTGACACCAGCTCCCTATTGCTGAGTCCGGTGGGGGTAAGCGCTGTCAATGTTACCGACACAGACACTTTAAAACAAACAGAGATTATTTATGTGACAAACACAAATGAGACCAGACTATTTACTGGCTGGACTATGGAGGAGTTGCGCCAGGCTCAAGCTGCTGATACAGACATTGCACCAATCAGAGCTTGGTTAGAGGCCAGTAGTGAGCGGCCCCCGTGGGTCACAGTCTCCCCATGCAGCCCAGCCACCAAAACGTACTGGAGTCAATGGAGAAGACTGTACTTCAGAGATGGAGTACTGGTCCGCCGTTTTTACTGTTTAGATGACACACAGTTCTATCCTCAAATTGTTCTTCCCCGCAAAATGCAACCCGATGTGATGCGCCAAATGCATGAAGGGCCAGTAGGTGGACATTTTGGTATTGAAAGGACTGTGGCCAGACTTCAAACCAGATACTACTGGTACCACATGAGAGAAGATGTGGCCCTCTGGTGCCGGACTTGTACAAACTGCGCATGCAGAGCCAGACCCCACAAGACTCCACAAGCACCCATGGGAACTGTCAGAGTTGGAGCCCCCATGGAGCGCATTGCACTGGACATTATGGGCCCACTCAATGAGACAGAACGTAAAAACAGTTATATACTCGTAATACAGGAGTATTTCACAAAATGGACTGAAGCATTCGCAATCCCTGACGAAAAGGCTGTGACAGTAGCAAACGTTGTTGCAACTGAATGGGTGTGTCGCTTTGGAATGCCTCACTCTCTGCACAGCGATCAAGGACGCAATTTTGAATCAGAGGTATTCCAAGAAATGTGCCGTTTGTTTGGCATCGACAAAACCCACACTACGCCATTCAGACCGCAGTCCGACGGCCAAGTTGAACGTTTCAACGCCACACTCCAAAAGATCCTGGCCTCTACTGCAGAACACTGTCACTGGGATTGGGACCTGATGATTCCATATGCAGTTATGGCCTACAGAGCGACCAAGCACAGCGCTACTGGTTTCACCCCTAACTACATGATGTTCGGTCGTGAAATAAGTGAGCCAGTGGACCTTGTGGCTGGTTTGCCCCCGGACTCTGACCATGCACCTTCAGCCCCCGAGTATGTGCAACAAATGCGTGAGCGGTTGGAACTGGCTCACAACATCACCCGAGAAGCCCTTGGTGAGTCGGTCACACGTGCAAAAAGACAATACGACAAAAACGCTTGTCACACACAGTACAAAGTCGGCGACGCTGTGTGGTATCTCATCAAAGGAACACGTCATGTCAAAAACAAAGTCAAAAAGTTCCTCCCCTCCTATGAAGGACCTTACTTTGTTATGGGACATTTAGACGATCTAGTCTATCGGATCCAAAAGGGCCCCAGAGCTAAGGTCAAAGTCGTCCACCATGATCAACTCAAATGCTACCGCAGCCGTGAGCCCCTAGACAACACCTGGGTCCTGGACCAATCCCAGAACTGGACCCCTTCTGAAATCCTGCCACCAGCAGTGGACGGGCACCCAGCAGACCGGGAGGATCTCGGCCTGCACAGCCTCTACTCTACTGCCTCGAGTGATGGCCCCAGCGACTCCCGGCCATCCACCCCACCTGCTACTAACACTCACATGATTGGGTCTCTTCCACCCACTCCTTCCCATGTGGTACTTGACCATGGTGGGGGTGCGGTAGGAGGGCCACACCACCAGTCTCCGCGCGAACCTCGGCCCCAACGTCAGCGCCGAGGACCCCTACGGTATGGGGACTGGGTCACTGAGTGAGTCACCCATGACAGTTATATTCGCACTAGAGACTTTATAGTTCACATTTTTGGACTCTAGTCTGGTTTGTTCTATATTTTTTTTTTCTACAAAAAGCATTTTTTTTTTACGTTCAGAAAAAAAAAAAAAAAATTGAAGAGTTTTTAAATGCTTTTACGTGCTTGCACTTTATTGCATCCAATGTATGTTTTGATTATTACTGTATTAGACAGTTTTACCTCCGGTCACCGAAGAATAGGATTTAAAAGGTGATGTACTCTTATGTTTTGTTAGAGACTATTGCATTTCTAATCATTTTTCACTCCTGTGTTCACTGTGGAATGAGCTTAAAACTTTAAGCACTGTTTAGACACTTGTTAAATTAGTATAACCTACCCATTTGAATTTACATACTATTTGGGACACAGCTATCTCTTCACGTTTTAGGCCTACAGATATAGAGAGTGTGTGCTAAGTACATTTAGATGGAATGGAATTAGTGTTAATTGCCAGTCCATGGTGGGGGTAGTGTTGCGGGATGTGTCTTCAACGTGTTTAGTTTAGGACAGCTCAGTGTGTTTGTGTGAATGAGAGTGAGTGAGTGCGCGTGTCCGAGGCGCGCCCCCCCCCCCCCTCCTGTCTGTTCCCCCGCGAAGCAGCGGATGAGTGTGTGTGAGAGGGAGACGGTGACCGGTGCAGGTAGTTAGCTGTGTGCAGCGTATCTCAGTGCAGCCAGCAAAATAAAGCACCTAAATTCTTCGCCAAGACGGCCTCTTTGTTTTTTTTATGCTACCATCGCACTAAGCAGCGTGAAGTTTAGGGAGTTAACCCCGGGAGGAGAACTTCCGGCCCTGGAGAAGACGGATCTCCCCTGTGTATCCCAACCACGGTTAGGAAACAGAAACAGGAAAGGTTAACAATATATATATATATAAACCATATATAGCCTATATATATAACTTGCTACGTGTACTGCGTTGGGTTAAACCACCGAGACTTTTCATAGCACATACATAATATTGCGCTTTAGTTGCTTTTGATCGCTTCTATTGTCGTCATTTGTATGTCGTTTTGGATACAAGCGTGTGAGTGAGTGTGTGTGTGTGTGTGTGTGTGTGTGTGTGTGTGTGTGTGTGTGTG
Organism: allo-octoploid hybrid of Carassius auratus x Cyprinus carpio; assembly: GCA_024542945.1. Classification (NCBI taxonomy): domain Eukaryota; kingdom Metazoa; phylum Chordata; class Actinopteri; order Cypriniformes; species allo-octoploid hybrid of Carassius auratus x Cyprinus carpio. The sequence goes on from CM045042.1 coordinate 20,788,660, forward strand.
AACACTGGACTGACCATCGGCTTGGCAGTGATAGAACACATGTCTGCAGAACAAAATGAATAAACATTAAACATTCGACAAAGCTCAAGTTAAAATGTTTTGTGTGTCATTGCTTTTAAAACGTTCATTCCACTTCAGACTTTAAGTAGCCAATAATATTCAGTGACAGACGGACAACCCACTAGGCTATATAAAATAATGAATAAAAATACATTTAGTTACCCTTTTTCTCTGTGTGAGAGTGCAAGCGCAGATCTCTGATGCCTCTGATCAAGTTTCAACTTATATCAGACGTTATGATTTAGATCAGATTCGTCGGCTGTGTCGGTTGATGAGTCAACGTGATTTCGACGTTGAATCGATGTTTTATTTTCCACGAAATAACGTTCTGATGTTCCGACCAAATAGTGAACGTTGATTCAACATCGAAATTTGATCGACGACCGATACTGACCTTTACAACCAAAAATCAACGTTGAATCAACGTCTGCTTGCTATCTGGGGCTTCATAATCCAGTCCAGTTGGTGGCGGTAAATGCCCCAAAAGTTGGTTTGCTATCCGCCATAAAATGTTATTAGAAGAAGAGTAATGTTTGCGCTGCGTTGTTGTAACCAGGGGGCAAGGAAGTCGACCGGAAGTTGAAGTCGGCCGCGTGCCGCCATCTTGTAGCAGAACTTCACTTGCGTTAGCATCCCATTGACTCCCATTCATTTTTGCGTCACTTTGACAGCGAATAACTTTACATCTGAGGCGTTTAAAGACTCCATTTGTCCATTATTTATTTCTAAAGATACACGACAATGTATAAAGGGCTCCATTACCTTCTATGTTACATTATGGCCCCGTAGAAACAGTTTTTGTAAAAATAGGCTAACGATTGCGTCATAACCACTCGACTCTCTGTCGCACAGTAGAGAAATTACCGTACAGACAGGAGGAGAAGCTCGCAGGCAACCGGGGAGACGTCAAGAGATATGGCGTACTGGCGTTACATTTTAAAATACTATACAAAATAATTAATCAGAATACTTACTCCTGCTCACTCACGCCAAAGAACTCCCCGCTCAAGCTCGCCGTCTCTGCAAGATTAACGATGGCAGTTTGCACGCACAGCTACTAGAAGGTTTACATCTGTCAGACAGGTTGCTGACGTCATCAAGCTTAGTTTGAGTCTGCGCGTCAGAAACGGAAGTGCCAAAAATCGCTAAAAACGGGCTTCACTTGTCTCAATTGAGTTCCAATGGGGTCGCTGTGTCCATTTCTTTTACTGTCTATGGTTGTAACTGATAAGCGCAGCACTGTCAGTTTGGTGGTGCTGGTAAGCGCGTCCTCTCTGCGCTGCCGAGTCGGTCACACAGCTCAGTCCATTGAGCCGCGCCAATGACCAGTCAGGGCAGTGCCAACAGTTTAATACTGTGTTGTTTCATCCTACTTTTGGTGTGTTTGGCTTCCCATAGTAGAGGCAACAGAAAGCGAGAAAAGAAGAACATCAGGAAAGTCTAGCGCGAGTTAAAGCAATCTCAGAAAACACCCCTTATAGGCCTAATCAATGAAAGTAGGGAATTAATCTCTTACTTACATCATACGTAGATCTGCACTCAGTCAGGTAGTGTACTGGTCATTCAGGAGCAGCGGGACTTTCATGGTGGACAGGGGTGGGCCGATCACGAAACGAGAAAGACCACCTGTATTAGGAGGCTGTTTATTAAAGCGCATGGGGAACTCCAAAAAGACTATTCATTAGATTTATGAGTTACACGAAAGACACTCGATGTGAGTGATTAAATAAAAAAACAAACAAACAAACAAACAAAAAAAAGTCCAAGATATAGGGTCATACTTTAACAGGTAATTTTTTTTCATAGAGCACCACAAGCTGTAGCATATTAAGAAAGAAGTCTTATTGAAGTAGGGTGCAGTTTAAGGATGCATTTCTAGGACCCTATATACAGTAGTTTATTTTATTTATTTATTTATGTTTTTTTTTTTTTTTTTAGCAGCACTCTTATATATATTTTATAGCACTTGCTATTCAATTTTGTAAATTTAATATTTTTAGGAATTATGTATTTTTAATTACATAGGCTACACTTAATTATTGTCCTAACCATCTCTTTACCCAAAACATAGCCTACTGTACCCGTTGGTAACCCTCATGAAATATTTAACCTAATTTATTTCAATATATTCAGAGTGAACTCAGATAAAGTGGGTCACTTTTTGTAAAATGTGTATAGATACATGTAACTTAGATGTTTTTTTTTCTTCCCTTTTCTTTACTACTTTTGTAAACTTTCATTTCCAGCTATAATATTTCAGTATGAATACAGTTTATATATACAGTTTCAAATCAGAATATTGATTAAAAAAAGAACTCTACAATATATTAAAGATGTGACTATAACACAAGCAACAACAAATAGGCTAAACAAAATAAAAAATAAAATTAATAATAAAATGCACATCTAAAATGGTAACATATGTAAAAATGCTTTTCTGTCTTTGCTCTGGAGATTGCTGACATTGCCCCAAACATTCAAGTTCACACCAGCATTTAAAATAAAAAGACTGTTCCTAAGATCATTGTGATAAATAATACACACATGATTTGAGTAAATAAATTAATTTTAATAAGATCTTCATTACTATCATTACAGGAAATTCAATGCAACTCCGTAGTATCATTAATATGGACATATTTTGAAAATACAAACTCTTTAATGGTTTGGAAATATTATATTAGCAATCTAATATCTATATAACTAAAGCATATAACTAAGTATATAACCACAACAGGCCTAATATTAAAAATTAAGACTTTTAATCTTGAATTGTTGTACTGATTATACTAATTTAAGGGTTTTACAGCTTCATAACTGCTGTTCTTCAGTAACCCTTGCTTTTGAACCACTGGGCTCTGGCAACAACATCATTGGAGAAGTCTTTTCCACTGGTTCTGGCATCGATATTCTCATATGAACTGACAGTACTCACACCTGCGTTGTAGGCTGATATTCCCCCTGAAACAGACATTATAATACAACTGAGACATGAAAATTAAGTGATAAACTTCTATTTGAATTTATTTATCTATTTTTTTAATGTTTTATGCTATTTGTGACCCTGGACCAAAAAACCAGTCAAATTGTGTCAAATTGAGATTTCTACATCATCTGAAAACTGAATAAACATTGATGTATGGTTTATTAGGATCAGACAATATTTGGCTGAGATACAACTATTTGAAAATCTGGATTCTGAGGGTGTAAAAAAATCAAAATACTGAGAAAATCACCTTTGAAGTTGTCCAAATGAATTCTTAGCAATGCATATTACTAATCAAAAATTAAGTTTTGATATATTTACGGTAGGAAATTAACAAAATATCTTCATGGATCTTGATCTTTACTTAATATCCTAATGATTTTTGGCATAAAAGAAAAATCGATAAGTTTTTTTGGCGATTGCTTAAAATATACCCCAGCGACTTAATGGCCTTAAGTCGCTGGGGTATATTTTAAGCAATCGCCAAAAAAACTTATCGATTTTTCTTGATTTTTCATGAAGCCGTTTTGTGGTCCACGGTCACATTTATGTTCATTTATTTATTGTAAATGTTATTGTAAACCCACCTTTTAAGCATTGCTCTTGGGACCACATGGGAAATCTTGCTTTAATTTCTTTAATGAAGCTAATAAGTATCTCTGTAGCTTGTATGATATGTTCCTTACAGTCAAATGCAGCACCAACTGGAGTGTGGTAGCGTCTGTCGACCTAAAAGAAACACCATCAAATAAGAGAATAATTAGAAATGTTCACAAAATGTTTAATGTACCATACTTATTTTTGCATACTTTGCAACTTCTCCTTGTTTTGCATGATACGTCTACATTTCTAAATACAAATCACTTTTATTGTCACATCACCACAGTGCATAAACGATTTACATACAGACAGTACCATTACATTACCTACAGACTTATACAGATGACAATGTGCAATATACACATACATACTGTATACTCAGTACACAGTGTACTATTAGACATACTTACCGTTAACAGTTACAACATTATACACAGTATGTACAACTATAGTTCACAAGCCTTGATGAAAAGAAGTCCTTATTCCTAGTGGGAAATCTGAGTCTGCATTCTTTTCACAAGCAGTTTCAGGTCTGGCTGTTGTTCACTGGTAGCTGCTCTAAGACAGTCTGTCAAATGTCTGTCAGTTAGAAGAGAACGTTGCTTTGACTTTATTATTCCCATTGCAGAGAAGGTACTTTCACACACATAGGCAGATCCAAAGCAGGTCAGGATTTTTACAGCACAGTGGATTAATACAGGGTATGTGTCTTTCAGGACACACTTGGTCCAGAAAGCATAAATGCCATCTTTCTTATGTCTTTCGCTGAGGATGATGTTGTGCTGCAGCATCTATGAATTGCTCCTCAAATGCTGCCCTTTCCACATTGTTCTGATGTGACTGCAACAGATGTAGCCTGTATGTCACAAGCAAATGGATTCTCTGTGAGTGCCAGTACAGGTTCGAGGGATTTAATGTCCTTAAATCGGGAGGAAAAAATCATCATTTTGCGCCCTGAGATATGCACAGTAAATGCTGGGTGAAAATGAGGCTGGTTCTGTCACTTGTGAAAGCCGAACAGGAAAGTGAGTGAAATTATCTTCCTGAAGTTGCTGTGCGAACAGGTCCAGTTTTGCTTCAAATGCAGCCACATCATTCAGCATCATTGGAAGAATCTTTTGTTTCCCTTGAACTTTACGTTTGAGTGCATTATTATCAGTCAAAAAGCTGCATTATGCCTCAATGTGTTGTCTTCGAAGGGTGTCAGTAAATCATGTCTGCCCTCTCTTGCAAAAATATGCACACAACTGAAAGTAATTCCATGAAGCGATCAAGGAAGTTTCCACGACTAAGCCATCTGACCTCTGCATGCATAGCCAAGTCAGGGTATGCACTTTCAAACTCCTCGACCAAGGAACGGAACTGTCTGTGTTTCAGAGCATGTACAAGAATAAAATTTACTGTTCCAGTCAAGTCAAGTCTGCTTTATTGTCAATTCTTCCACATGTACAGTACATACATACAGAGAATCTAAATTGCATTACTCTCAGACCCTTGGTGCATATACTGTTGATAACACTAACAGTAGAACATTAAATAACGATAAAATATGAAGTACATTTATACAGATAGGTCATGTAAAAATAAAGATAAGTAAAGCTTAAAAAAGTAAACCTTAAACTACTGTTCGTGTCACAGTGTCCATTGTCTTTTTAAGCTCTCCACATTTAAGCTTGCTGCACAATTGCTCCTGATGCAGAATGCAGTGGTTTGGCCCTTTAATGGGAGCAAGGTCAACATTTCCTCAACAAATTTTTCCCCTTTAAGAAAACGCACCCACACTTCTAGCTGATCGACATCTGTGCTGTCAGTAGATTATTCCATTGCTAAACCGAAGTGTTCTGAACTTTCGATATCTTTTAGCAACTGTGAAAAGAGATCATCTGAAATCAGTTCCACTCATCTGGTCACGGTTGAGTCAGACAACTGCAGCTTTGAGATTGGTCTAATGATGTCATCCTTGTTCTTAAAATCCAAAAACAGTGATTCTGCACAGTCCTTTTCGAGGGGCAATAGAGAGACAAGTCTGTGGGCCGGCTGGCAGGAGTCACTGATGATCCTCAAGGCTTTCCTATACACCGCCTGGTGTAGATTTCCTTTTGTGTTCTCTGCTCTGTCACCTGAAATCCAGCTCCTTAGTCTTGTCGATGTTGAGTGAGAGGTGGTTCTCCTGACACCATTTAGTCAGGGTGCTCACCTCCTGTCTGTTGGCTGTCTCATCATTGTCAGTGATCAGGCCTATCACCATTGTGTCATCAGCGAATTTGACAATGACGTTGGAGCTGTGGGTGGCTACACAGTCATGTGTGTACAGCGAGTACAGAAGTGGGCTGAGGATGCAGCCTTGAGGAGCACCAGTGTTGAGGGTCAGTAGGGATGAAGTATTGTTGCCCATTCTGACCACCTGACTTCTGCCTGTCAGGAAGTCCAGGAATCGGCCGCACAGAGATCTGTTTAGTCCCAGAGTCTGGAGCTTCGCAACAAGTGTGGCAAGCACTATGGTATTAAATGCTGAGCTGTAGTCCACAAACAGCATTCTTACATAGATGTTCTTATTTTTCAGAAGGGAGAGAGCAGTGTGTAGGGTGAAAGCAATAGCATCGTCTGTGGAACAGTTGTACGATATGCAAATTGTAGCAGATCCTGTGAGGCAGGCAGCACAGAGCAGATGTAGTCTCTGACGTGTCTCTCAAAACACTTGCTGAAGATGGGTGTCAGAGCAACAGGCCTCCAGTCATTCAAGCATGTGATTTTATTTTTCTTTGGTATGGGCACAATAGTGGATTTTTTTAAGCTTGACGGAACCACAGACAGAGAGAGGGAGGGGTTGAAAATGTCTGTGAAAACCCTGGCTAGTTGGAATGCGCATGCTCGGAGCACACGGCCTGGGATGCCATCAGGACCCGCAGACTTGCAGATATTCATCCGTCGGAAGGATCGGGTTACATACACGACAGAGATGGAGTGTGCACTCTCCACTTCTGCAACAGTTGTGGGAGCGCTCTCTGTATAAAAATTAAGCTCATCCGGAAGAGTCTGCAATGTTCACACAGTTTTATTCCCTTTAAAATCTGTGATGTTATTGGTGCTCTGCAACATGCTTCTTGCATTGTTGGTGTTGAACTGTTCTTCAACTTTGTTTTTATTTTGTCATTTGGCGGCTTTGATGTATTTCCTGAGATCGTAACTGGCTTGTTTGCAATCGTCAGCGTTTCTGGATTTAAAAGCAGATGTCTGCGTTGACAAGGCTGCTCGAACATCACTATTAATCCATGGTTTTTGGTTGGGGTAAATGCTTTTTTTTTGTTTTTGATTTTTTTTGTGATCATATGGGAATCATATTTCCCATGTTACAAAATGTTGCAAAATGTTACATATTCTCATGTTACATGTTTTCGTTCCACTGTATGTCCACACATGTAGCGGAATGACAATAAAGCTCAACTTGACTTGAAAAACATCACTCTTCCTTTCTTAGAAACATTGCTGTAGCCAGGCTCTGAAAATTAGTTATGTCTGGTGGGGATGGTGGGGGGTGCTATAATAATCTCTAAAAATAAATCTATAATAATCTCTAAAAATAAAACTAAATATATACACTATAAACGCGTTAAAATAAGTGTGAAAGATGTTTTTGGTTTTGGAGGGATGATCATTTTAAAATCATACACTATTTATTGCATCAAAATATGTTTACTATAGTTAGGGGTTGATAATTGTATCAGCTGTTCATTATTCATGCAACAATACATATTACTGTTACAGTTTTTATTAATAACCTTTGCTATGTAGATGTTAAGTTTGTCTAGTGCTCTTATGAATGTTTTAGCATGACTTGTGAAAATTTAATTACTTAATTTAACTAATATATTTTAATTTAATATCTAATTTTAACATCTAATTTAAATGAACTAATTTAGCCTAACTACTGAATGACATAGCATAGACTTGTAGTGTTTGTGTATTTCATTTCATTCTGGAACCTACTTGTTCTACAGATCTGTGTACAGGTGTCACATGCTACTGTTTTGACAGCGTTGATAACGTTTCTGACCGAATGTGCTATCCAGTCAGCAATAACCTGTCCATGGGCTTTTTTGATTACTGTCATTTTAAGTGCTGGCGATGCAGTGTTGCCAGATATTGCCATTAAAACAAACAAAAACTGAAAAATAAATAAAAATAAACAGAAATTATTTTAAATCTTTTGTAAATAAGACAATGTAAAGATATTGTTGACCCTAAACTGCAGCGTCCTACTTTATTAACTTTCTAAAGTGTCAAATTAAGTGGAAAAGACAAGTCTAAAAAACCCTTATAATAGCTGGATCTGGCAACGCAGAGGCATCATCCGCGTCCCTGGAGATCTACAAAATGGGGCGTGAACTCCAAAATTGGGCAGAACCTCCAAAATGGGGCGGAGTCTCTTTGCGCAAAGACTTTCACCATTGGCTCTGACTTCAGCCAATTGTTATTGACTTATATTTCAAAATAAAACTTTATAAATTAAACATTGTTTCTAGCTGATCTAAAATAAAATATGCTATATAAATTAATATTCTTCGTGAGAGCAGACCCCAAAGCTCGTGGTCAGTGGTGTTTGGACCCGAGTTTGAACCTCTGCTTAATAACAGGGCCAAGCCCGCCACACAGGCGGAAGAGGCAAAAACTAGGGGTGCCCAAACTAGTTAAGTATTTATTTTTTTAAATAATATTATTTTAATTAGGGGTGCACTATATATGGAAATATAATATTGCATTATGACTTAATGCCATAGTCATATCGCCAGGGCTACAATTTAATTAAATAAAAATATGTGCTGCAGTTTTCAGAGTGGAGCGGGTAATGTGTTTGTTCAAGGGCAGCCCATGACATGCAGTGCTTCAATCTGAAACATGCGGCACAATTATTTATTTGTTGCCAAACCACCAAAATAAAAGCAGTTTACTATTTGAATTTAAGCAGAGATGCACCAATCGACCATTGGCCATAAATCAGGACCGGACGGTTTGTTTGTTTTATTTCGGAGTCTGTTAATGACGTTAATGGAGGCCAGAGACACAAGGTGAGAAAATACATTAGCAGGCAGAGTATTGGGAGAAAATCCTAAACACTGAATTGCAGTGGGGGTTTATATGAATGTCTCTCTGAGGGGAACTGACTGTCTTAAGAAAAAGTTTATATGGTATTTTCCTTTCATTTTGCCTCTGTATAATGCATTTAGTGTTTACAGCTGTAATCAAGGAAACAATGCATCGCTGCTGTCCCTTAAGTGCCACTCAATTCTGTATTGGGATCTGCCATGAAAAGTTAAGATTAGTGCATCCCTAAATTTATGAATGTCTGAAATGTAGAAATTAAGATGTAAATGTTAGTATTGTAGCTACCTTTGGATGATAGTAAAGTTCTGTAATATAAATAGCTAGCTAGCTGAGTTAATGTCAGTTTATTTAATTAATTTTTTTTTTTTTTTTTTAATTGTGCAACCGTCAACTGCTTATCTCCTGAACTGCAATGTTCTTTACCATGCTATTCAGCGCCAATCCCGCCATGCAGCCAAATTCACTGGTTAAGGTTAGGGTCAGGTGTGGGGTAGGTTTAGGGGTTTGCATTTTTTGTAGCATAGTGTAGGAAATTAACAACTGTGGGGATGAGTTTGCGCTGAAGTTGATTTGGAGAAAAAAACTGTGCATGCGTGTCATGTGCCTGTCTGTCAATGAGAGGAAGCCAGGCCCTATTTTGGATCTTCCACCCCGTTTTTGAGTAGCCTCCCCAATTTGGAGATCTTCAAGAAGCCTCGTTCACTCCGGCAGCGTCTCTCAGTGATCATTTTCATTCCACGGACACTAAACATTCTTGCAAACTGTCTAAACTGAATTATACATGTCATGCAGACATTCATATGAAGAGTTTAACAGCAAATTAGTCATTCAGAGAACAAATTTTATTTTTGAACATGAGAAATTTACTGTTGTCCGGACCTCAGTGACCTCATAGCTGGCTACGGGCCTGCTTAGAAACTTTGCAAAGCTACAAAACATGCTACCTGTTTCTGATGCAGAAAAGCTAGTTCATGCATTCATGACCTCTAGACTGGACTATTGTAATGCACTGCTAAGTGGCTGTCCTGCATCTTCAATACACAAGCTACAGGTAGTCCAAAATGCAGTGGCTAGAGTCCTTACCAGGTCAAGAAAATATGATCATATTACCCCAATTCTACAGTCTCTGCACTGGCTACCTATTAAAATATTATTACTTACCTATAAGGTACCTAACTAGTTTTCTACCACGCTACAATCCATCACGCTCCCTAAATTCACAAAACTCTGGACTTTTGGTTGTACCTAGGATAGGAAAGTCCACTAAAGGAGGTAGAGACATCTATTTGGCCAAGCATTCAAAAAATGCATCTCATAATCTTGTACTGCAGTTATAGCTGATAAATGCACATTATTATTCCTTAGCTTGGGTTGAACAAATCATTTTTGTTCTCTATTTTGTCTTGAAATTGAAAAACTTGAACTGAATTGAAAATTGAATTGATCTAAACAGTAACATAGCGTCCGATTGGTCCGACCAGCATTGAATTGTCCTGAGGACAGGTGCTTTCCGTTTTAGTTTCTGCGTATCTGCTAAAACTCTTTGGGACTGGAATTATACTACAAAAAGAAGACTTTGCCTCCCACTGCCAGCAGCTTACATTCCGGAGACGGGAAAACAACTGCCTACATTCAAACAGAAGAGAGAGAAAATGCCTCCTGTTGAATATACTTGTTGCATGAACTGCTGCAAACTTCTACAAAGGATTGTGGTTCTTGAAACAAAGTTACTTGCTGGACTTCCAAAACAGACGGAACACTCAGCAGACTGTCGTCATGGACCCTCTCAGCATACAGCCGGTGAGTCGCATGAATCTTCTGAATCTCAACAGTTTATACCAAGTGTAGAGGAACAAGCCGAAACTGATCGCCACACTAATCGATGGCACAAACAGGGAGCGAGACCCAAAGGAACACGAGACATCAGATTGTCACGAGTTTCTCGTATTGCTGCTGTATCATCCTCTACCCCAGATTCGGCTATGATAAGGCTTGTGAATACTGGTATTCTGCCACCCCCTATACATCTTGAGAACAGATTTGAAGCATTAATGAATGCGGGTGAGAAATCCCCAAATGTGATTAAACATGTATTGGATCAGCCAGCAGCTAACACCGCTACTAACAGGCGCTCAAGGTTGAGCAGACAGCGGCATTCAGCTCAGAGCGCAGCCGAGCCCAGGACTCTGATAGTGGGTGACTCTATTATCAGAAACATCAGTAGCAGGACTACAACAACATGCTGCCTTCCTCAAGCAACGGTTTCTGATGTGAACAAGGAACTTCAGAACATTCTGATGAAGCACAAGACTGCAAATCGAATCATCATCCATGTGGGGAAGAATGATATTCGGAAAGAGCAGTCAGAACTCCTTAAGAAGGACTTCAGTGAACTCTTTGAAACACTTCGAAGACTCAAAGTTCAGTCGTTCATCAGTGGACCACTTCCAGCAAGGGGAACAAATATGTTTTCACGGTTGCTTGGGCTGAACACATGGCTACAAAGATCTTGCAATATAAAAGGAGTGAATTTCATCGACAACTTCAATCTGTTCTGGGGCCATAGACAACTGTTTAAAACGGATGGCCTCCACCCTAACAAACTTGGAGCTAGAGTGCTTAAGGACAATATCTACTTCTCCTTACGCCATCCTTCAGCAGAGTATGTCAATTCATTCAGCACACACACACCAGGTCCGAGTCATCATGTGGTTGACACATCCCACAAGGACACTGATAACACCATCCAGCCACAACAAGCACTGCTGATGGACACTATCCCGGCTGAGCCCTGCCCACAGAGCTCCTCACAGACAGATTGTGATGTATCAAAACAGATACAAGACTCAGCACCCAAGGACGACCTTCAGGAAAACAGCCAGGGAAGCCAGGACAACATATCACAGTCACTGGAAACACCAGAGACACAGCCCTGCTCACCGGATACATTATTCCTCTCTCCAGCATCTCCACTTCTGTGCTTCTCACAGAAAATGGAGGAATTGGTGTATGCTGGGACTAAACTCTCTCACTCATTCGCTGCAAGCCCGCAAATATCACCAAAAAAATGGCGGGCCCCCCAACCACCAAAGCCTGTGGGCCCTGCTCCTGTGAGAGCTCTCCGACCGCTGCCACAACGCCAGGGCCCAAACCCTCCATCTGCTGTAGGTGAACCAAAAACAACTGATAGCAGCTCTCAGTGATATGTGTCAGGTCCCCGCTATAATAGCAGCAACATTCACAAATGTTTACAGAACAAGCGGGAACCCAGTGTGCCTGTAGCTTTCTCTATTTCAGTTTTATCACGTGATAGAAAGTCTAAGGTCTTTTCAAGCTCAAGGGCAAACTCATCTAATCTGCGGCCTATTATGCATCACACTAAGATTGCTGTAAAGACACAAAGTACTGCCATCAAGTTAGCGATTTTAAACATTCACTCACTAAAAAATAAATCATTTCTAATCAATGACTTTATAACCACAAACAATCTGGATTTTATGTTTCTAAATGAAACTTGGCTAGAAGACAGCTGCAGTGCAACAGTCCTCAATGAAGCAGCCCCTCCTAACTTTACTTTCATGAGTGTCTGCAGGACTGTTAGGAGAGGTGGAGGTGTAGCTGCTCTATTTAAAGATGTCTATCAATGCAAGCAAATGTCATTTGGTCAGTACTTGTCTTTTGAATATCTAGGGATTGTGCTGAAAGGTGCTCCACGCATTCTGTTTATCATTATTTACAGGCCTCCAAAATACTATCCAGCCTTTGTTGAAGAGGTCACAGAAATGCTATCAATGATTTCCTCAGAGTTTGACTGTTTTGCTATTGCAGGGGATTTTAATATTCACATAGATAATGCAGAAAACAAAATTACAAAAGAAATGATAACGGTTCTAAACACTTTTGACCTGATTCAGCATGTGCATGGACCCACACACAAAGGTGGACACACTCTAGATTTAATCATCAGTAGGGGTCTAAACATTTCATCCATTGTTATTAAGGATGTGGCACTATCTGATCACTTCTGTATTTTCTTTGATATATTGGTCTCTGCTACCACTGAATCTAGATCTGTCTCTGTCAGAAGGAGATGCATTAACGAGAACACTAGTGTGCGGTTTATGGAGGCTATATCTCTAACACCAAGCATTTCTGCAGACTCTGTTGATATTCTCCTTGATTCCTTTAACTCAAAAGTTAAGAATGTTATTGATGATATTGCTCCAATAATAGTCAGTAAGAAAACAAACAGACAGAAATCAGTTTGGAGAAGATCAACAGCAGTTCAGACTATGAAAAGACAATGCAGAAAAGCCGAGCGGATGTGGCGGAAGACGAAACTTGAAATTCACTATAGCATCTATAAAGACAGCCTTCATGCTTTTAATATAAAACTAGCCACAGCTAGACAGAATTTCTTCTCAAACCTTATAAACAGTAACTTAAACAACACTCGTACTCTTTTTGCCACTGTTGAGAGACTGACAAACCCCCCAAGTCAGATTCCCAGCGAAATGCTCTCAGTTAGCAAATGCAATGAGTTTGCTTCCTTCTTTTCTGAGAAGATCATCAATATCAGGAAGGCGATTAGCACATCCTCAAGTAATGCAGAGGTCAGACAGATCTGGACACAATATCAAAAAGATACTATGTCTATTTTTGAAGCAATTGATAGCAAAATTTTGGAAGAAATAGTGCAGCACCTAAAATCGTCAACCTGCTATCTTGACACACTTCCCACATCTTTAAGTGTGCTTAACTGTTTAGAAGCAGATCTCTTAGAAGTGGTGAATGCCTCACTTCTTTCTGGGACATTTCCAAACTCCCTGAAAACTGCAGTTGTTAAGCCCCTCCTGAAAAAGAGCAATCTTGATAACACCATTTTGAGCAATTATAGACCAATATCTAATCTTCCTTTTATAGGCAAAATTATAGAAAAGGTAGTTTTTAATCAGCTGAACAAATACTTAAACTCAAATGGATACCTGGACAATTTTCAATCTGGTTTCCGACTGCATCACAGCACAGAGACAGCGCTCATTAAGATAATAAATGATATTCGCTTAAATTCTGATTCTGGCAAAATATCAGTGCTGGTATTGCTAGATCTCAGTGCTGCGTTTGACACTGTCGATCATAAAATACTACTAGAAAGACTGGAAAACTGGGTCGGGCTTTCTGGGATGGTACTCAAATGGTTCAGGTCATACTTAGAAGGGAGAGGTTATTATGTGAGTCTAGGAGAGCATAAGTCTAAGTGGACGTCCATGACATGCGGAGTCCCACAAGGCTCAATTCTGGCACCACTCTTGTTTAGCCTGTATATGCTCCCACTAAGTCAGATAATGAGAAAGAACCAAACTGCCTATCACAGCTATGCTGATGATACACAGATTTACCTAGCCTTATCGCCAAATGACTACAGCCCCACTGACTCCCTCTGCCAATGTATTGATGAAATTATTAGTTGGATGTGCCAGAACTTTCTTCAGTTAAACAAGGAAAAAACTGAAGTTATTGCATTTGGAAACAAAGATGAAGTTTTCAAGGTGAATGCATACCTTGACTCAAGGGGACAAACAACTAAAAATCAAGTCAGGAATCTTGGTGTGATTCTGGAGACAGACCTTAGTTTCAGTAGTCATGTCAAAGTAGTAACTAAATCAGCATACTATCATCTAAAAAACATTGCAAGAATTAGATGTTTTGTTTCCAGTCAAGACTTAGAGAAACTTGTTCATGCCTTTATCACCAGCAGGATGGACTACTGTAATGGTCTCCTCACCGGCCTTCCCAAGAAGACCATTAGACAGCTGCAGCTCATCCAGAACGCTGCTGCCAGGATTCTGACTAGAACCAGAAAATCTGAGCATATCACACCAGTCCTCAGGTCCTTACACTGGCTTCCAGTTACATTTAGGATTGATTTTAAAGTACTTTTACTCGTTTATAAATCACTCAATGATCTAGGACCTAAATACATTGCAGATATGCTCACTGAATATAAACCTAACAGACCACTCAGATCATTAGGATCGAGTCAGTTAGAAATACCAAGGGTTCACACAAAACAAGGGGAGTCCGCCTTTAGTTACTATGCCGCCCGCAGTTGGAATCAGCTTCCAGAAGAGATCAGATGTACTAAAACATTAGTCACATTTAAATCTAGACTCAAAACTCATCTGTTTAGCTGTGCATTTGTTGAATGAGCACTGTGCGATGTCCGAATTGATTGCACTGTATTTTACATATTCACTGTATTCTATGTAAAATCATTTTCTATTTTTAACTGTTTTAAATTCATTTTAAATAAGTCAATTTTTAAATCATTTTCAATGTTTTAAAATTGCTTGTTTTATGTTTTTTTTAAAATTGCTTGTTTTATTTTTGTGATTATTTTTCTTCATGATTATTTTACCTTCTTTTATGTAAAGCACTTTGAATTACCATTGTGTACGAAATGTGCTATATAAATAAACTTGCCTTGCCTTGCCTTGCCTTATAAGCAGGCAGGAGCAGAATGGATTATTTTCAATACCTTTATTTTCGATATCTGATTTTATTATTATTATTTTTTATTATATTTTGAAACAGAGTAGATCTGTTCCTCTAACCAACCTGCATGAGGCCAAAGGCATAGCCATGATCACCCCATCCATCCTCCAGAGCGGCTCCGGCTCTGGACTGTCTAGATATGATGGCAGCAATCACAGCCGGGTCCATCTGCTTTTCTCTGCCAACTTTGGTGATCATACTCTTGTATTTCTCCATCCGGGCCAGATCAGTCTCAGCCAGTTTTTTGGAGGCTTCAACACCTTTTCAAGATTAAATCATTATTATAATTGTACAACATATTACTATAATTTGAATGCAGTCATGCATTCTCACCAATTATGTTTAATCTGTCTTGATTAGCTGTTGCCTGTGATGCACCGGTGGTGTCTATTTTCATGATGTTTCCATAAATGCATGCTAGAAAAAAAACATGGAAAATAAACATGGAAGTTAGTATATTATTTTATACAGAATATTTAATCAGCATTACACAATCACAAACTCCTCCACATTATTCAGACAATATCATATAAAAACAGTCAGCACCTGATGTATTACATTATATAACTTATTACATAACTTACCCATGATGTTGACTTAGAACTTCTGTGAAAGATCAATACTGAACTTGATGAGCCTTGTCACTAAATCAGGACGTGATTATACAGTATATGACTGCAGAAGGAGTGGGTTCTCTTTTTCCAGATTTTCTTCCAGCTATAGTGTGGAGAAACAAATAACCACTTTTGATGAATGTTAAAAAAGGGAAACTTCAGCACTTGTACCAGTGTAAATGCATACAAAATGTAAACTTTTCTGACCAAATGGTTGTAGGACTTTTAGTTCTGTGCCCCAATAGCCAAATTTTTATATATATAAAAAATATGTATAAATAAAATAATTGACAGCATTTGATTCTCTGAATAGAAGTACTGTATAAACTGTTTCCCCTGTATATATTTTATTTGAAACAAGTATTTATTTATTTATTTATTTATTTATTTATTTATATGAGGCATTACAAACATTTTGTAGTATATGTTTATACTGTCTGCAATTTTATTAATACTGAAATTATAAATACAATATTTTCAAACAAATAAATAAATAATTTTATGAATTATTTAATTCTAAAATATATGCATAGGCACCAACTAAAAAGGCTAATAGTAGCCTAATGTTAGTGTAATCTGTTAACTATAATCTGTTATAATCAGTGAAGCTGTCTACACTGTGAAATGAATCTTACTTACATCGTTCGTATACAGGGGCGGATTTAGTGAATTGGGGGCCCCAGGCAAATATAGGAATGGGGCCCTATACATTTGCACACATTTACCTAGATCAACCCTCGAGGTCCTTTTTTGTCGTGATGCTTGCTGCTGCACAATGGTGCCACATTGTTGTGTCCAATGTTTCTACATTTTTTATGTACATGTTCTAATGGGATTCTTTAATTTACATTTATTCATTTAGCCGATACTTTTATTATTTCATGTTGTAGACCACAAAATAGCAATTGATTTACCTTTTTTTTTTTTTTTAACATAAAACAAAATAAATTAGAAAATGATAAACCTCACAACTGAAACTTTATATTTCTGGGATGAGTCAGAAGTATAAATTATTATATTATTTAAAACAGATTTATGTGGGTGAATATTCGCATTGGTCTGAACAAAAACTGCAGACTGGATTATTGAAAATGCACATTCATTCTCTGCCAGTAGGAGGTGCTTTTGGAGTCAGAAATATAGTGGTTTCCCCGGTAACAGCTCTAAACAAAACAGCTCAGCTCATAAATGGTACTTTATCAGGTAAAATGAAAATATGAGTTACCAGCGTAAGCCTACATTTTATTTTAGTCATTTTAACTAGGGCTGTCAATCAATTAAAATATATAATCACAATTAATGGCATGATTGTCATGAGTTAACTTGTGAATAATCGCAACTTAATTGCACATTTTTATCTGTTCTAAATCTACCTTAAATGAATATTTTCCCCATGGTTTCACAGACAAGGCTTAAGCTAGTCCCAGACTAAAATGCATGTTTGAGCTGTCTCAACTGAAAATATCTTGCTCTGACATATCTTAAAACTCATTGTTCTGTGTCAATATGCACACCTGTAACACTTTCTTTTAAGGCATTTTTGTAATGCAAAAATTAATTTATGCAATAAATGTTTATTATTAGTGAAACCAGTTAACAGAGCATGAAGAGTAGACATGTTTCATAGGTCATAGATGTTTTTCAAAGAACTTGTTCATGTCTATTAGACACATGAAAAAAAAAAACAGAAATACTAGCTTCCTATTACTTCTCTTTCTTTGCACTGAGCACTTTACACAAACCTGTTTGCATTTTCGCATGACAGGGCAGCTCACTTCTGAACATGCAAAATGTACATTTATTATTTATTATTACATTTGTTTGCCTCTCTGTGCCACATACTGTATTTTGATGCAGCTAAATTCTCAAAACTGTTTTCATTGATACATTTGACTGTTTGTTGTCAGACAACGGGATGAATATGAAATAGTGACTGAAACGCGACCCATTAAGACTAGCTCTCCCTTCCGAGAAGTTAATCTGCACAAAAATATATAATCGTGCCGTCGTCTGATAAAAATCAAATAGGCTACAGAATAGCTTGAAGACAATAGCTGTGCTGTGATTTCAGCTATACTTATATGTAAAATTAGAGAAGCAACATATCAGTGTTTTAACTGAAAGCGCAGATCCTTTCAGCCGCGCGCTGAACGCAGAGAGAGAAGTGCGCGCGCGCTGGGAAAGAGGGACCTCGCGCTCGTGCGGCAGTCAGCTTTAGATGCATAAAATTTTATTTTGCTACAAGCTGGATACACAAGAAGCACGTTCAACTCGGACGCGCAGACGATTGTCGTGCATAAACACCGTAAACAGCAACCGTTCGCGTGTCCGCGCTTAATGCGCATCTCCTATATGAAAAGCATTAGGGGGCCCTTGGCTTTTGGGGGCCCAAGGCAGTCGCCTACCTTTGCCTAATGGGTAAGTCCGCCCCTGTTCGTATATCTGCAGTTTCTTTGATGAGCCAAAGAGTATATATGTTTATTCGACAGTTTTCGTTCAGTTTTCACTTTCACTTTATTCGACACAGCCGTTATACAATTAGTCTTCATTTAATTTTCACTTTATTCGAGACAGCCGTAATACAATTTGTCCACACTTTTCATTTAATTTTCTCTTTAACTTTATTCGTGACAACCGTAATAAATTGATTTAAGGCAAGTAGCTACCAGAAATGGGTGTCATGTCATAAAACTATTTTAATACGACTGAATTTTTATTTAACATGACCACAATTTAATTAAACATTGTAATTTACTAGCTAATTATAACGCTTTCCTTTCAAATGTTATTCAACAGCGAATAAATTATAATAGAGGCAACAGAAAGCGAGAAAAGAAGAACATCAGGACAGTCTAGCGCGAGTTCAAGCATTCTCAGAAAACTCCCCTTATAGGCCTAATCAGTGAAAGTAGGGAATTAATCTCTTACTTACATTGTAGTAGATCTGCTCTCAGTCAGGTAGTGTACTGGTCTTTCAGGAGCAGCGGGACTTGTCACGGTGGACAGGAGTGGGACGATCCCGAAACGAGAAAAAACACCCATATTTAGGAGGCTGTTTATTAAAGCGCACAGGGAACTCCAAAAAGACTATTCATTAGATTTATGAGTTACATGCGAGCGGCAACCTGCCGCTCTCTCTCGTGAAGCCAACACGGAAGTGACTAAAACTGCAATTCATCGACTGGCCGCTTGAGGCTGGCTGCAGAAGGGAGTCAGGGAGTCAAATGTCCATCTTTACAGCAGAAAAAAAAAACATGTTTACAGCCTGGTTCAATAAATGATTTTGGTCTATATAGCTAATTTTGCCCTTCGTCACAACTGTGAGGGAGGTGAATTTTTTTTTATAACTCATCCCTTTAAATTATATTAAGCCTTAAAGTTCTGCATAATTAAGGGCGTGGCCACTTGAGTGACAGGTGGATTGCCGCTGCTGACACTGCCGTCGCGCTAGGTGGGCGTGGCTTCAGCAACCAGAGTCAGAGTAATAACAAATAATATCTTTCAAGCTAAAAGATTGTGCAAAGATAGGGGGTTTGTTTAAATGGGAATACAAGTCAAGCCAAAATTTCTGAACAAACTCACAAGAATAGAATAAATGTATTAAAGTTTCCTCTTCATTGCCACAAAATATGCAGGTACTAGGAATATCAACATATTTGGAAACAGTTGAGTTAACACAATATATTTTATGCAGTATTTTAAAGTGGACTTCTTTGGTCTTGTTAGGAAGAAAATATTTTTGAGGCAACAACCACGCTCTTCTCCAATCTATATTATTAATTAAGGCAGCCCAATGGGATCTACCTCGAGGAACAATGCTGTCTCTTTTCTGAAATATCTGGCGAATATGTTTATTATTACATTTCTTGTCATAAATGCCAATGCCGCCCAGCAACAAAGCCGACTCCTTTATATCTTTGTGGGTGTATAATATATGGCCCTTAACCAGATGCATTAAACCTGAGGGAATAGCTCTAAGAACATTATTATATTCTTTGAAAGGAATAGGAAAGTTATGGACAGTCATGAAGCATTCATACGACAAGACATTGCCAAAATTGTCAAATAAAGGCGACGGCCGCTCTGCGCTCTTCAGGAGTCTACGGGTGACGTCACGAACACTACGTCCAGGTTTTTATTCAGTCTATGGTTACATGAAAGATACATGATGTGAGTGAATTAAAAATAAATAAATAAAAAAAATAAGTCAGAGATATTAGGCTTATTATTATTATTATTATTATTATTATTATTATTATGAATGCATGTATAGTGGCACTCTCATACATATTTTATAGCACTTGCTATTCAGTTCTGTAAATTAATATTTTTAAGGAATTATGTATTTTTAATTGCATAGGCTACACTTAATTACTGTCCTAACCATCTCTTTACCCAAAACATAGCCTACTGTACCCGTTGGTAATCCTCATGAAATATTTAACCTAATTTATTTCAATATATTCAGAGTGAACTCAGATAAAGGGGGTCACTTTTTGTAAAATGTGTATAGATACATGTAACCTAAATGATTTTTTATTTCTTTTTCTTTAATACTTTTGTAAACTTTAATGTCCAGCTATAATATTTGAATACAGTTAATATATACAGTTTCAAATCAGAATATTGATAAAAAAATGAACTCTACAATATATTAAAGATGTGACTATAACACAAGCAACAACAAATAGGCTTAAAAAAATAAAAATAAAAAACCATATGGTAACCATATGTAAAAATGTTTTCTGTCTGCTCTGGAGATTGCTGACATTACCCCAAACATTCACAGCTCTTACATTTAAAATAAGATGGAACGATTAAAAAAATCTGCGGATCTGAATCTGGAGCCTCAGGGATTGCAGGAACTGCATACAGGGCCTGTAGAGAGCCTTGAGGATGTGACACATTTAACCACACAGGAAAATAAGTACTGTAAGGATAACAAAATGTCATTCTTCACTTTTAAAAGTAATAATTTTTGTAATCAGCAATGCCCTTCTTAAAACAAAATAAAGTGTTTGATATCAGTAATTGCATTTAAAAACTGCAATTACAGATACATCCAAGGCATTGCATTAGAAGAAGTTTCGCCATTGACACCGTATCTTTGGACATTTGGAAACAAAGCTGGCATCTCTCTAGCTGTAATCGTGTTGTAAACAGTGCTCCTGAAAACACTATAGAGCTGTTCTGCTTTTAGGTGTGTCTGTAGAAACAAGTGTAGTTTACAGGCAAACAAATTAACCCAGATGAGTGCAATGCATAAAGTTTCACATTAAGCATTTTCCCATAAAATACTATTATAAACAGCGCATTGCGTTCATATTGTGACCTCATTTGCTTGCCTGTATATGGTATGCATCATCAACTAGGTGTACACTGAATTTGATCTTTTAATATCTTACCTTGTTACAGTATGTGTTTTCTCATGTTAAGTGTTTTAGAATGTCTTGCTGTTTTTAGTGATTGGAATACAGTGGTGGGTGCTTTATATGTATTGCCAATGCCTAAAACTTGAATTTTATTCACACTTATCTTTGTTTTTCTTCATTTGAGAAGTTATCTAAATGTTTGTGACATGAAATGGACAATTGGCATGCCATCAGTTCTCTGCAGGCTTCCGTGCAAGTCATGTGACTGAAAACCAGGATCAATGTAGAATATGAGGTCATTTTAATGTGAATATGGCAAGACTGTTGATAAGACGGACAATTTGAGTGGGAAAAAAGTTTATTTCAATATATCATATGCAGTGACATGTAATTTAGCTCTTAGTTATTGGATTACTTACTGAATCAAAAGATACAGAAAACAAAGATATTAAAAGGGATTGTATTACTCAGAAGCTATGTTTAAGTGACACAAATACAGTAACTTCAGTAATGAGGAGTAATTCAGTGAAGCTGATACATTGTATATATTTCACAAGAGTTAAACAGCTCAGCAACTGCAGTTCTTCAGTAACCCTTGCTTCTGAACCACTGGGCTCTGGCAACAACATCATTGGAGTAATCTAGTCCTGTGGTTTTGACATCGATATTCTCATACGAAGTGACTCTACTCACACCTTTGTTATAGGCTGCTATTCCCCCTGAAACAGACACAAAAACCTAAATCAGATTGATAACATTCTATTTACATTTAACATTTTAAAGACAATTTAAGATTTATTAATTAATTCATCTCTCAAATCATCATTCTTGCACTTCTCTGTTCTCTGATAAATCTATTTTTTCTGAAACAAGACACATTTGTGGTTTCTGAGAGTGGAAGTGTACTACCTTTAAAGCATTGCTCTTGTGTCCACTTGGGAAAATTTACTTTAATTTCTTTAATGAAGCCAATGAGTATCTCTGTAGCTTGTGTGACATGCTGCTCACTGTCCCATGCACCAACCGGAGTGTGGTAGCGTTTGTCAACCTGGAGAAAAAAAAATCATCAAGCTTTGAAACAGCAGAAATATTTAGTAACACTTTGCATGGATGATTATTGTGACAAATTAAACACCTTGAATTTTATTTAATGTGCACACTCATACATGTATAAGCCTCATCTTAGGTCTAATTAAATTTTAAATAGAGTAGATTCATAGTTGTAATGAACCTGCATAAGGCCAAAGCCATTGCCTGCGGGTTCCCATCCATTCTTCAGGACGGCTCCAGCTCTGGACTCTCTGGATATCATGGCAGCAATCACAGCCGGATCCATCTTCTTTGCTTTGCCAACTTTAGTGATCATGTTCTTGTATTTCTCCACCCGGGCCAGATCATGCTCAGCCAGTTTTTTAGAGGCTTCAACCCCTATGACATATTAAGATCATTTTTAAACATATTGTAACATGGTGCTCATTGCATATAATGGCAAATGAAACAAAAGTGCCATAAGTGATTTGTATGCAGTCATGCATTCTCACCCTTAATGGTTAATTTGTCTTGTTTTGCTGTTGCCTCTGAAGCACCGGTGGTGTCTATTTTCATGATGTCTCCATAAATGTATGCTAAACACAACATGGGAAATATCAGTCCCTTTCAAGTCAATAAATAATTATTTATACAGAATATTCAAGCAGTTTTACACTATCACAAATTGCTCCTCATTATTGAGACAGTATTGTATAATAACAGTCAGCACCTGATATTGTATGACTTACCCATGATGCTGATGTAGAGTCTGATGAACTTTTCACTAAATCAGACCTCAGCAGGGCCAGATTATATATGATCGCAGAGGGAGTGGTTTCCCTGTGTATCTCAGATGTTCTTCCTCTAAAGATGTGGAGAAATGTAAGGTTACACAATCTAGAATTTCCTGTTTTGTTTGTGTATTATTATTTGAGTGAACCCTAGCCATTAATAATGAATAAACAGGTTTAGAAGGTGCTTCATACACTTTAAAAACGTTTATCATCACTTTTGATGAATCAGCTAGATTCTAGGGAAAGCCCTAACATTGCAGCTGCAGGAAAGAGAAGGAAGTGTAGAGAAATAAAATGAAAGCTTGTGGGAAATCTTAGCACTTGTACCAGGGTAAAGCATGCCAAATTTTAATTCCTTTGATAAAATGGTTGTAGGTTTAATTATGGCCACCATAATTTAATAGTTTTGGCAGTTATCCTCTGAAAAGCAGTTTTAATGAAAGGCCTTAAAAAATAAACTTAAACAGACACATTTACAGTAATCCATACACATAACAGTCATTTGACTGAATTCAATGACTTAATTCTAGTCTATGTGGTTTGTGAGTTATACGTAAATAGGCATACATTTACACATTATCGTGCCTGCTAGTAACAGGAAGTTGTTCTTGCGCTTGGCTGAGTATTATTAGGTAAGATATGAGACCATCCAAATCTGATTGGTTTGTGCTTTGAACAATTGTAATATATAAGTATGGAAAGATTAATCAGCAGATTCAGTGCTGCTTAAAAGTTCTGAAAGTAAACAAAATGAACCCAATCAAACAATTGAGACTAAATATATACTTTGTCGTTTATTTATTGAGAAAAATATCTATTGTTACATATCTGTGAGTGACATAAGTATGTGAAACTTTGCTTTCAGTATCTGGTGTGACCCCATTTTGCAGCAATAACTGCATGTAAAGTATCTTGTAACTGCTGATCAGTCCTGCACAACATCTTGTAACAATTGGAGGCCATTCCTCGGTAAAGAACCATGTCAACTCTGTGATGTTGGTGGGTTTTCTCCTATGAACTGCTTGCTTCAGCTCCTTCCACAACATTCAATTGGATTAATGTCTGGACTTTAACTAGGCAATTCCAAAACATCAGCTTTGTTCTTCTTTAACCATTCTTTAGTAGGAAGACTTGTGTGCTTGGGTCGTTGTCTTCCTGCATGACCCGCTTTCTCTTGACAATGTCCTGACATTTTCCTTTAGAATTTGCTGGTATAACTCAGAATTCATTGTTCCAACAATGACGGCAAGCCATCCTGGGCCAGATGCAGAAAAACATGCCCAAACCATGATAATCTCACCACCATGTTTTATAGATGGGATAAGATTCTCCAAATATAACACTTCTCATTTAAATCAGAAAGCTCTATTTTGGTCTCATCCTTCCATTAAACCTTTCTACAATAGCCTCTGGCTTGTCCACATGATCTTTACCAAACTGCAGATGGGCAGAAATGTTCTTTCTGTTCTTTCTCCTTTCAACTCATGCCATGCACACCATGATCGTGTTCTCCAGTGTTCTCCTGATGATGGACTCATGAACATTAACACTGGTCAATGTGAGAAAAGCCTTTAGTTGTTTAGAAGTTTCCCTGAGTTCCTTTGAAACCTTGCAGACTATTGCATGTCTTGCTTTTAGAGTGATCTTTGTTGGTTGACCCCATCCTGGGGAGGGTAACAATGGTCTTGAATTTCCTCCATTTGTACAC
Organism: allo-octoploid hybrid of Carassius auratus x Cyprinus carpio; assembly: GCA_024542945.1. Classification (NCBI taxonomy): domain Eukaryota; kingdom Metazoa; phylum Chordata; class Actinopteri; order Cypriniformes; species allo-octoploid hybrid of Carassius auratus x Cyprinus carpio. The sequence goes on from CM045042.1 coordinate 20,813,481, forward strand.
AGTCTGTCTGACTGTGGATTTGTGGAGTCCAAACTCTTTAGAGATGGCTTTGTCATCTGCACCGATAGCCTCATGGGCAGCGTGTCAACATGTAACTACATTGCGCTTGGTGTCCCATGTTCAAGTCCTGGCTCGTGGACCGTTCCCAATCCTGTCCCCCTCTCTCACTCCAACTATGTTTCCTGTATAACCACTGTCCTATCAAATAAAGGCAAAATGCCAAAAAGAGAGATGGCTTTGCAACACCTTTTAGTCTGATGAGCAACAGCAACTCTTTTTCTGAGGTCTTCAGAGATCTCCTTTGTTCATGCCATGATTCACTTCCACAAACATCATAGATCCCTTTTCTGTAAAGGGGTCATATGATGCGATTTCAAGTTTGGAGTGTTACAAGCTGTTCGTGAATAGATAAGATCCCTAAAGTTGCAAAGACTAAAGTCTCAAACCCAAAGAGATATTCTTTATAAAAGTTACGACTCGTCCACGCCCTCCTAAAACGCCTCGTTTAAACACGCCCCTACATGTCTATGTCACTGTGTGGGAACATTTGCATAACATTGCCCAAATGTTCACGCAGATAAAAGAAGGAGGAACTTTGATTCTCACTGTAGTATTGTTGCTGCAGCCTCTGCCATGTCGTGGAGTCGCTGTGTGTTTCGAAAGCGAGACTACTTTGTTTGGCCTTCCAAAGAGGGCACAACTAGAAATCAGTGGTTAAGTTTTATTTACAACACTGTTTCAGAACAGTTCAAACCAAATATTTGTGTGTGTGCAACGCATTTAACAGAGGACTGCTTCCTAAACCTACAATGCCGGCTGTTCTGATTCACACCTGTAAGTATGATTTCATATTTAAAGAATTTACCACTGATGATTCAAACGTGAGTTTTGAGCAGTGTAGAGTAGCGCTTGTTGTTTGTCATTACTCCGATCACAAATGCAGACAAATGATTTTATGTTTACTCTGCCTGATACGCAACACAATGCAACGCACAAAAAGACAATATAAATCATTATAAACCTTAATTATCTCCCCACTGGATGCAACAAATACCTAGTTTGTAATGTTTTTTTTGTTTGTTTTGTTTTTCTCGTCATGCCGGTGTTCTGTCGATTTGTGCTACCCTGTCAGATTTTGCTACATCCCATTTAAACAGTGGGTAGTACAATTCGACAATGAAAAAATGCTACCTGTAAAATTATGGTTTATTAATGTCTACACCTACCACAACCCTAAACTTACCCTTACAGCAGGGATCCTCAAATCTGGCCCACGAGATCCACTTTCCTGCAGAGTTTAGCTCTAACCCTAATCAAACACACCTGAGCATGCTAATCAATGCCTTCAGGTTCATTAGAAAATCACAGGTAGGCGAGTTTGATCATAATTGGAGCTAAACTCTGCAGTGCATTGGCCCTCCAGGGCAAGATTTGAGGAACCCTGCCTTACAGTAATGCAAATACAGTAATTATGTGTTATATTCACAGTTGTGGCTAGAAGGGATACAGCTACAGGAAACCAACAATATATTTTTTTTTTCTACCTATTAGATTGTTTTATTAAAGTCTACACCTACCCCAACCCTAAACCTACACTTACAGTAATGCAGATACATTAAAAATTGTTGTTCAGCATGAGGAAAATTATGCAATATTGATGTGCGCATGAGCAGTAAACCCTGGTAGGACAATCTGAGGGGTAGGATAAAATGTCATGACACTGGGAAAAGGCATCACAGTATGGCAAAGGGGCGTAACATTTCCGTCACATGCTTGAGGTATTCGGCAGAACACAAAATACACAAAATAATGTTCTTTTTAGCAATGTCATATGACCCTTTTAAATAAAACTGGGCATGACCTGACACCTGATAGTCACCTCAGTGAAAACACCTCTGGGCAGATAAACTCTAATTCACCTTCAAATTAACAGCTAATCTGTAACATTAAAAAATGTTGAGCTTGACAACGTAATTATGGATCCAAATCAGGGCCGTGCATGGGGGGTGGCTCGGGGTCTAGAGCCACTGCCCCTTTACCCTCATCGGCTGAGGTGCCCCTCTCAACACCCCCCACCCTCACCTGATCTCAAAGTGTTCTGTTACCGCAAGGCAAGCCAAGTTTATTTATATAGCACATTTCATACACAATGGTAATTCAAAGTGCTTTACATAAAAGAAAGTAAAATAATCATGAAAGAAAATAATAATTATAACAAAGTAAAACAAGGAATTTAAAAAATATTGAAAATTATTGAAACATTGATTTAAAATGAATTTAAAACAGTTAAAAATAGAAAATGATTTTACATAAAATACAGTGCAATCAGTTCGGACATCGCACAGTGCTCATTCAATAAATGCACAACTAAACAGATGAGTTTTGAGTCTAGATTTAAAATTGGCTAATGTTTTAGCACATCTGATCTCTTCTGGAAGCTGATTCCAACTGCGGGCGGCATAATAACTAAAAGCAGACTCCCCTTGTTTTGTGTGAACCCTTGGTATTTCTAACTGACTCGATCCTAATGATCTGAGTGGTCTGTTAGGTTTATATTCAGTGAGCATATCTGCATTTCGGTCTTTGTCACTGAGTGATTTATAAACAAGTAAAAGTACTTTAAAATCAATCCTAAATGTAACTGGAAGCCAGTGTAAGGACCTGAGGACTGGTGTGATATGCTCAGATTTTCTGGTTCTAGTCAGAATCCTGGCAGCAGCGTTCTGGATGAGCTGCAGCTGTCTAATGGTCTTCTTGGGAAGGCTGGTGAGGAGCACATAACAATAGTCCACCCTGCTGGTGATAAAGGCATGAACAAGTTTCTCCAAGTCTTGACTGGAAACAAAACATCTAATTCTTGCAATGTTTTTTAGATGATAGTATGCTGATTTAGTTACTACTTTGACATGACTACTGAAACTAAGGTCTGTCTCCCGAATCACACCAAAATTCCTGACTTGATTTTTAGTTGTTTGACCCCTAGAGTCAAGGTATGCATTCACCTTGAGAACTTCATCTTTGTTTCCAAATGCAATGACTTCAGTCCTTTCCTTGTTTAACTGAAGAAAGTTCTGGCACATCCAACTATTAATTTCATCAATACATAGGCAGAGGGAGTCAGTGGGGCTGTAGTCATTTGGAGATCAGGCTAGGTAAATCTGAGTATCATCAGCGTAGTGGTGATAGGCAATTTGGTTCTTTCTCATTATTTGGCTTAGTGGGTGCATATACAGGCTAAACAAGAGTGGTGCCAGAATTGAGCCTTGTGGGACTCCACATGTCATTGGCGTCCACTTAGACTCGCATAATAACCTCTCCCTTCTAAGTATGACCTGAACCATTTGAGTACCATCCCAGAAAGCCAGACCCAGTTTCCAGTCTCTCTATTAGTAGGTTATGATCGACAGTGTCAAACGCAGCATTGAGATCTAGCAATACCAGCACTGATATTTTGCCAGAGTCAGAATTTAAGCGAATATCATTTATTATCAGTCTCTCAATAGTAGCAAAAAGAGTACGAGTGTTGTTTAAGTTACTGTTTATAAGGTTTGAGAAGAAACTCTGTCTAGCTGTGGCTAGTTTCACATTAAAAGCATTAAGGCTGTCTTTATAGATGCTATAGTGAATTTCAAGGTTCGTCTACCGCCACATCCGCTCAGCTTTTCTGCATTGTCTTTTCATAGTCTGGACTGCTGTTGATTTTCTCCAAACTGATTTGTCTGCTAATTTTCTTATTGACTATTACAGGAGCAATATCATCAATAACATTCTTAACTTTTGAGTTAAAGGAATCAAGGAGAAGATCAACAGAGTCTGCAGAAATGCTTGGTGTTAAAGATATTGCCACCATAAATAGCACACTAGTGTTCTCGTTAATGCATCTCCTTCTGACAGAGACAGACCTAGATATAGCAGTAGCAGAGATCAATAAATCAAAGACAATACAGAAGTGATCAGATAGTGCTACATCCTTAATAACAATGGATGAAATGTTTAGACCCCTACTGATGATTAAATCTAGAGTGTGTCCACCTTTGTGTGTGGGTCCATGCACATGCTGAATCAGGTCAAAAGTGTTTAAAATCGTTATCGTTTCTTTTGTAGTTTTGTTTTCTGCATTATCTATGTGAATATTAAAATCCCCTGCAATAGCAAAACAGTCAAACTCTGAGGAAATCATTGATAACATTTCTGTGAACTCTTCAACCAAGGCTGGAGAGTATTTTGGAGGCCTGTAAATAATGATAAACAGAATACGTGGAGCACCTTTCATCACAATCCCTAGATATTCAAAAGACAAGTACTGACCAAATGTCATTTGCTTGCATTGGTAGACATCTTTAAATAGAGCAGCTACACCTCCACCTCTCCTAACAGTCCTGCAGACAGTCATGAAAGTAAAGTTAGGAGGGGCTGCTTCATTGAGGACTGTTGCACTGCAGCTGTCTTCTAGCGATGTTTCGTTAAGAAACATAAAATCCAGATTGTTTGTGGTTATTAAGTCATTGATTAGAAATGATTTATTTTTTAGTGAGCGAATGTTTAAAAATGCTAACTTGATGGCAGTGCTTTGTGTCTTTACAGCAATCTTAGTGTGATGCATAATAGGCCGCAGATTAAATGAGTTAGCCCTTCGGCTTGAGAAGGCCTTAGACTTTCTATCACGTGATGAAAGAGAAATAGAGAAAGCTACAGGCACACTGGGTTCCCGCTTGTTCTGTAAACATTTGTGAACGTTGCTGCTATTATAGCGGGGACCTGACACATATCACTGAGAGCTGCTATCAGTTGTTTTTGGTTCACCTACAGCAGATGGAGGGATTGGGCCCTGGCGTTGTAGCAGAGGTCGGAGAGCTCTCACAGGAGCAGGGCCCACAGGCTTTGGTGGTTGGGGGGCCCGCCGTTTTTTAGTTGATATCTGGGGGCTTGCTGCAAAAGAGTGGGAGAGTTTGGTCCCAGCATACAACAGTTCCTCCATTTTCTGTGAGAAGCACAGAAGTGGAGATGCTGGAGAGAGGGATAATGTATCCGGTGAGCAGGGCTGTGTCTCTGGTGTTTCCAGTGACTGTGATATGTTGTCTTGGCTTCACTGGCTGTTTTCCCGAAAGTCGTCCTTGGGTGCTGAGTCTTGGAGTTGTTTTGATACATCACAGTCTGTCTGTGATGAGCTCTGTGGGTAGGGCTCAGCCGGGATAGTGTCCATGAGCAGTGCTTGTTGTGGCTGCGTCATGTTATCAGTGTCCTTGTGGGATGTGTCAACCACATGACGACTCTGACCAGGTGTGTGTGTGCTGAATGGATTGACACACTCTGCTGAAGGATGATGTAGGGAGAAGTAGATATTGTCCTTAAGCACTCTAGCACCACTAAAGAGCCGCTGATTCCGCGAATCCGCTCCATGTTTGGATTGCCCTCAGAGCTCATGGGCACCCAAGCTGGCGATCATAACAGAGTCCCCCTCTCCACCTAATAAGCAGCTTTAGGATGCTCCTCAACAGGAACAGCAATGAGTCCAGGAGGGAGGTGGAGCAGAGGCAGAACAGGGGGAGGGATGGAGCTGCCACCTCTGAAGGTTCTGCAGTGGGAGCCATCCCTTCAGGAGGAGCAGTAGTAACAGGAGCTTTAATAGACACAAAATGTTTAGAAACAGCACTCACAGCCATAACAGAGGCATCAGGAAACAGGGAGATTTCAAAGATAGTGTCTGTGGTCAAAACAGAGCTGACAGGGAACACAGAAATTGGGGAAGAGTGCCACTGCTTTCTCGGGAGGAGCTGAAGTGGACATCACTGCCATGGGAGGTTCTGTAATGGAAGTTACCAACTCTGGGGGAGCTGGAGCACACTCGGGGACTGAAGCAGGCTCGGGAGTGGTCTCAGGGACTGGAGCGGGCTCTGGAGCATGGTGGTAGCCCTGATTGGCCAAGCTCCATGGCCATTGGAGCTTGCCAATGTTGGACCCTCAAAAAACTATTTGGGGTTTTACAGTCCTCTGCTTCTCCCACGGTGAAGGGGGATCCACATAACAGCAGGGCATAATCCGAAAACTGACACAGCCAGCCTAGAGGACCATGGGAAATTAATTTGGTTATTAACGGTTCATTTAGTTCATGAGAAAAGAAATCTATGAGTGCAAAATCTAGGAAGTCAGAGTGATAAGCAATGTTTAGAAAGTCCTGGATGTGATCCTCAAGGGGCCGATTACCTTGAGAAAGATGGGCGAATCTTATTGCTGGGTCCATGACTGGTCTGGGTAGTTTAATAAAGCTGCTGGGTCTGGGTGTGGCTGAGTATTCTGAAACATTAAAGGATGTCAAGCATGACAACGCAATTGTGGATCCAAATGCAGGCTTTATGGGTAAATGGGGTCAGACAGGCAGGGTCCAGTATCAACACTTGTAAAAGTAATAATTCTTGTTATAAGCAATGGCATCATTAAAAAAAAAAAAAAAAAAAATCTCATTTCGTTATCAGTAATTACATTTCCACTAGAAAAAACTGCAGTTGACTCCTGTTCAAAGACAAATATAGATATCATTTCTGGATACCTGAAAAAAAGGGAACAAGACATTTCATTAGAATAAGTGTCTAACAATTTCGACAATGACACTGTATCTTAATTTGGACATTTGGAAACAAAGCTTGCATCTTTCCAGCTGTAATAGTGTTGTAATCAGTGCTGCTGAAAACACTAGAGCTGTTCTGCTCTTGGGTGTGTCTGTTGAAACAAGTGTAGTTTACAGGCAAACAAATAAACCAAAATATGAATGCAATAAACAAAGTTTCACATTCAGCGTTTCCCCATAGAAGACTATAGCACATTGCCTCTGGCCTCATCTGCTTGCCTGTATGCATCATAATTAGGTGTATACAGAATTTGATATTTTAATGTCTTTGTATGTTAGTGCATTGTGTGTTTTCTCATGTTAAGAGTTTTAGAGCGTCTTATTCACACATTTTATTCACACATCTTTGTTTTTCTCCTTTTGTGAGGTGATCTAAATATGAATGTGGCAAGATATGTACAGTTCACAGAAATTTCAACCAAGTGTGGTATTGTTTAAATGTAATATTGTAAAATATAATATTATAATGTCAAAACAGAATGAAACATTTCAAAATGCAGCAAATCAGTTAAGTGAACTGCATTAAAATGCACTTAATTCTAAATTATTATTCTCAGTACAAATAATTTTAGAATCCTTACACATACATACATACATACATACATATATATATATATATATATATATATATATATATATATATATATAGAGAGAGAGAGAGAGAGAGAGAGAGAGAGAGAGAATTTAACCATTATCATGCAATATTTTATTTATTTTGTTTACCATGTCACATAATATGCTGTCAGGCCACAAGCCTGATTTGGACCACATGGTCACTGGATTCATCTGTGCCACATTCCTCCCACCAACAATCAGCCCTCATGTTGTTTGCGGTGATCCATACTGTACCATTACTGCTACACATGGCCCAGCTCTGGCTGAAAGGGTGCACTCCACTGCGAAAAGGAAGGCAGCAGTGCCAGCTTGAGGCCACATTTGTGACAAGATCATTAGCTATATGGCATAGCAAGTAACAAAATTTTGAATTCCCTTTTTTGATTATGTCTTATTATTACAGCACACCCTAGCAGGTAAAAGTTAAGTGAACAGGTTTATCAGGTGCTTCATAGTTCATACACCTTGAAAATGTTAAATCATATCTTTTGATGAATCTACTAGATGGAAGTGAAAGCCCTAACTTTTCAGGTGCAGGCAATGAAGGAAGTGAAGAGAGATAAAATTAAAGTTTGTGGTAAATCTTAGTACTTGTACCATTGTAAAAGCATGCAAAATTTCAACTTTTCTTATCAAATGATTGTAGGATTAATTATGGCCCCCAACAGCCAGAATTTGATCAAAAGTCATCCTCTGAAAAGCACTTTCAATGAAAAAGCCTAAAACTATAAACAAACAAAAACAGACAAATTTAAAGTAAAACATATAAAATGAAAAATTTGATGACTCAATTCTAGTATGTAAGGTTTGTGAATTATAAGCAATTAGGCATAAAATAAGCCGGCTAGTAACAGGAAGATGTGCTTGCACTTGGCTGAGTATTACGTAAGAAATGAGACCATCCAAATCTGATTTGTTTGTGCTTTAAACAATTGTAATGTGTATCTGGAAAGACATTAGATATACTGTATGTGTTACATGAAAGACATTTGGTGTGAGTGAATAAATGAGTTTTATTTCATCCAAACAAACACAATACAAAATTAAGAACAGTGAACAATGGTCAGAAGGAACAAAAAGTAGAATTATGACTGTTTTTCTTCAGTAACCCTTGCTTTTGAACCACTGGGCTCTGGCAACAACATCATTGGAGTAATCACCGCCGGTGGTGCCCACATCCATGCGCTCGTACGTACGGACGTTCTTCACCCCTGCGTTGTAGGCTGATATTCCCCCTGAAACAGATATTATACCACAACTGAGATATGAAATCAAACCAAGTACAGACATAACATTCAGAGTAATGCATTTACATTTATGCTCTGAAAAGATATACTTATTCATATAATTATTTCTAAAAGTTTTGTGAAATCTTCTAATCTTCCGTTGTTTATAACCAAATTCAGTAAATCAATAAAAATCATAAAAACAGAAAATTAAGGCCTCATGTTACTTCTGTGAGTTAATTAAGGTCTTAATTAGAGTTGATTTGTGTCTCTGAGAGTATCCCAACTTTACCTTTAAACCATTGCTCTTTTGTCCACTGGGGAAACTTTGCTCTGATGCCATTTATAGAGCCAATGAGTATCTCAGTCCCTTGTGTGAGATGTTCCTCACTGTCCCATGTCCCTTCCAGCTTGTGGTAGCGTTTGTCAACCTGAAAAGAAACATAAGCAATGAAGAGAGCAATTTAATATTAACCTACAGCTAGTAAAAGAAAGTGCTGCAGGGTAACTTGTGCTTTAAAAAGGGAAGTTGGGAAAAATCCAGTTTACACAATAAATGAAAAAAGAACGGCATCTGCTTTTAATGTGACACAAACAAGTTTTCAGATTTGCACATTATATGGAGGCATGGCTTGCAGTGAACCTGCTCTGATATGTTGCATTCATGTGGTTTGAAACTGGCTTGTGTAATTTCTTGATCCCTCCCAACTATCCTATAATATTCTGTCATATTTGCAAAAAGGCCAAAGAATACTTATTATAATGTTTACCTATATTCAAGAAAATATATAACTTGTGCTAACGCCTAATAACTAATGCTTTCTTAGTGCCAAAAATGTTTTGCATGGATTATCTATAATAAGTGTGTCTATTTAAAGTCCAGATTCAGACTAAACAGCCTATCTTCATATATGTGTCTTATGCACCTCATGTTAAGATTATTGTTGCATTGACTTTTCAATTTGAGTAAATTCGTTTTTCTGACCAACCTGCATGAGGCCAAAGCCATTGCCATGGTCGCCCCATCCATCCTTTAGAGCAGCTCCGGCTCTGGACTCTCTGGATATGATGGCAGCAATCACAGCCGGGTCCATCTGCTTTGCTCTGCCAACTTTGATGATCTTACTCTTATACTGCTCCATCCGGGCCAGATCATGCTCAGCCAGTTTATTGGAAGCCTCGACACCTTTGAATGGAAATTGTTGATATAAATCGCAACGCATATAACTTAAGTTACTGGACAGACCAGTTAAACAGTTATAGGCCTACCCTTTACGGTTAATTTGTCCTGTTTTGCTGTCACCTCTGATGCACCGGTGGTGTCTATTTTCATGATGTCTCCATAAGCGCATGCTAAAAAATACATGGTAAGTATCGTCTGAAGGCCTTTAAAAAAGTCTGTAAATAATTTAAAAACATTATCAATGTATTGCTATACTATCACAGTATTCTATTAATTAAGGTATTATTTAGCTCAGGATAATAATCATCTTACCCATGATGACTCAAAACTGCTGGGTACAAACAAAACAAGACACTGTACTCAAGTCGTGACTTCAGCCCACTGAATGTGTGAAGTTTTGACTGCAGTGGAAATGGTTTCTCTTTCTCTTTTTCACTTCTTCCTTGAGGAGGGACACACGCGTCATGTTCAGTGATGTCATAACTAGACGTTGCGAAATTAGGGAACTTCTGTGCTTTGGTCATATTAGCACATCACACCGAGGCTTGCATCTAGGATACACTGAAATTAAATGCATGTACTGCAATTTTACTACATTTAAATGTCTTAAAATGTTATAGAAACAACGATCAAGCTTACAGAAGCTCAATAAGTGATTCACATTAATTCAGTATAACCGCTGCACCTGACTGAGAAATGCTTATGATCAGGGTGCGATTTGCCGGGGGGGATGGGGGGATTTCCCCCCTCTGGTCTATGCATCCCTGCCTCAGCTGAATAACTTTTATCCCCGGTGGGGATAAAAACATCATGCAAACCCGCTCTGACGTCCCGATCTGAAACAAATGATTCGCGATACACGCTCTGACGTCCCGATCTGAAACAAATGATTCGCGATACGCGATCCGATTGGAGCGCTTCGAAACAGTGAATCATTTTGCTACGCAATAGTTTAACTGATTCGGAGTTTCAAAAAGCTCCGTTGTGTTCTTTGCTCGCTTTCTCTATGTAATTTGTTGTTTGAATAACCGTGGACATTAAATCATTACAATTAATAGGCCTAACGTAGGCTTACAATGTTTTTATTAAACTGAGATCACACTAAATACAATTTCCGTCGTATTAAAAACACTTCATAAAAATTTTCAAAAGCATCCCCCCCTCTGTTTTTTTCACAAATCGCACCCTGCTTATGATCATGAAAAGTACTGTTCATAACTGTCATTTCGGTTCAGTTAAAAGAATCGACTCACAAGAGTGATTCGTTCGGGAATCGAACTATACACCGTGTGAATTGATTCACTAATAAGAACCGACTCATAAGAATCAGAGTACACTGGTATCGCTGTATATTTATTATTCACTGGATCCAAGTCAAAAGAGTTGTTTTTTGTTCGCGCTGTCAGCAGCGCTACGTACAGTAGACAGACAAAATAAAAAGTGTACTGTGTCTTTAAGGTCAAACCCACCTATCACAGCCAGTCAATGAAAACCAGGAAACAAAACACTAGAAGTAGCTTTACGTGTTACAACCAAGATGCTGATGCGATAGTTTTAATAATATAACCTATATTCTGCATGAACATAATGTTTGTAAATACTTGGATGTGGTTGTTTCTTTTGATTTTACACGCTTTGGAAGCAGGTGTTTTTGCAGTAGATAGCAAACAGTTCAACATTTTGTACTTAATTGCTGATGATTTGAGACCAACTTTAGGCTGCTACTCTGATCCAGTGGTCAAGTCACCACACATTGACCAACTTGCATCAGTGAGCACAGTGTTTCATAACGCCTATGCACAGGTATGTTGCTCATCAAAAACATAAATATGCATGAAACATACTATATAAAGCCTTATTGGTAGTGTACATTTAAGTGACAGGTGCACACTGCTGTTATGTTCTTTTAAAGCAAGCTGTTTGTGGACCTAGTAGGGTGTCTTTCCTAACAAGTCGAAGACCAGACACCACAAAGCTGTATGATTTTAACTCTTACTGGAGAGTTCATGCAGGGAACTACACTACACTTCCTCAGTACTTCAAGTCTAATGGATACACCACTTTATCAGTTGGCAAAGTCTTCCATCCTGGTAACTAGTCTACCTGATGTATGGCAAAAATCCTAAAAACTTGACTTTGCTATGCCTTCATTTTTTCCCTTTTAATTCTGATGTGAAAGATGACCTGGGCATTTGCTTTTGGATGCCCTATAATCCTTTCCTGTGTTAACAGTCTTGTTTGATGTTTGAACTAATAATGTTTCTCTTTCACGTGCTCGTCCTCAAGGCATTGCCTCCAACCACTCGGATGATTACCCGTACAGCTGGTCTGTACCGCCGTATCATCCACCCTCTTTTAAATATGAAAAGAGGAAGGTCAGTGTGTGAGTTAGTGTGGATTACGTGTACACATGTCGTCAGTGTATGTGCTTTCAAACCTGTTCTGTGTTGTTTAAATGTCCCTTGGTAAAAAGCCACACCAGTCCTAGCAATCCGAGGTATGGATTTGGTTTTATATCTGGGATTTATTTGGAGGTTGGAATTTTGACTTAATTTTAGGTTCAGGATCAGATCATTATAAACAATTCTAAACCAGTAAGCCAATGTCCAACACAATATTCAAAGGCCATTTATATAATATAATATTATCAGAAATATAGCTATAATATATTCGCACTACCGTTCAAAAGTTTTAGATTGTATGTTTTTTAATGCTTTTAAAAGAAGTTTCTTGTGCTGACCATTTTTTGATCAAAAATACAGAAATAAAAACAGTAATATTGTGAAATATTTGTATAATTTAAAATAACTGTCTTCTATTAAAATATATTTTAAAATGCAGTTTATTCCTGTTTTGTCAAAGCTGAATTTTCCACATCATATTGTAATTTTGTTAATATTTCCAGCATTTGAAGTTAAATATTGAGTTCTGTTTATATATATATATATATATATATATATATATATATATATATATATATATATATATATAGTATATACATACATACACAGACACACACACACACACACACACACACACACATTTATATGTACATGTACATGAACACACTCAATGTTTAACTCAATATTTTACTTTAAATATTGCAAATCTTAAATATTGATGTTGATTTAGATTATGATCATGATTTATGAGTTTGGTCTATTATCATTTGAACCTAAAATGAAATGTTAAATAGCAAATATTAATGGTTATATATAAATACATTTTATTTATATATTTTGTATTTAAATATTTGCATTTATTTTTAATAAATGCAAATATTTAATGTAAAACCTTTTTATAATAATTAATGTAAAACCTTTTTACAGGTTTTATTTTAATATATATATATATATAAACAATTCACTTCAATAAATAAATAAACAATAAATAAACAATTCACTTCAAGTTTCAAGAACTGTATGCTCTTAAAAACAATATTTTTTGTGGGGGGGGGGGGGTCAATTTACATTTTGATTGCAATTTTAATTATTATTATTATTATTATTATTATTATTATTATTATTATATATATTTTTAGTTAAGCTAGATTGTTTTAATATATTAATAATAATTTAATTTAACATTATTTATATAACAATAATTAAGTAATCCTGAGGCCCCCATGAGAACCACATTTGTGAACCATTATTTGCTGTCTGATCTCTCACACTTTATACAATTCTTACACCTGCTGGTTAATCTGTCTCATAATTATTTGACAGCTTCTTGTGTTTCCAAAATCTGATTAGCAAAATAAGGTAGTAAAAATAAATAAATAATTAAGATAAAGAATAATAAACCAAAATAAAAATACTGAAAGACATTATACTAAGTTAATGCAGGGATAATTTCCAAGTAAAATATTTAATATAGAAATATTACCCACATTTGAAATGAAATATAAATAAACAAATAACATTTAATAAGTTTAAAAAAGTAAGTTACATTGTATAAATAACATGCGTGAAGTACAAGTAGATGTCTACATGACTGTAATGTTTATTTCCAGTATCTCATGTTCATCTGTTAGGTTTGCAAAGATAAAGATGGCACACTGCACAGTAATTTACTGTGTGCCGTGGATGTGTCTGAGATGCCTTTAGGAACCCTTCCTGACATCGAGAACACAGCAGAGGCCATCCGTCTCCTGGAGTCTATGAAGGACTCTCACAATCCATTCTTCCTGGCTGTTGGCTTCTATAAGCCACATATTCCTTTCAGAATCCCACGGGTAAGTGCTTTTCAATGATGCGTGACACACAGTATGAGCACCTGTTAAATCAGTACATCTGGGAAATGCTGTGTTTTGATAGGAGTACCTAAAGCTCTATCCTATCGAGAGTATGACGCTGGCTCCAGACCCAGATGTTCCTAAGAAACTTCCTGATGTGGCCTACAACCCCTGGACTGACATCCGCAAGAGGGAAGATGTCCAGGCATTAAATCTGAGCTTTCCTTACGGCCCCATTCCTAAAGACTTTCAGGTACCATGCAAAAATACACTGTTCATGCTTAGAGATTTTGTACTAGTATACCATGTTTGTTCTGGATAATTTGAAGCCTTGGTATGAAGTTATAATTTGGTTTTAGTAGTTAATGTTTGGTCCTACCTAAATGGACCTTAAATCCCATTTCTTGTAGAATCTAATGTTTTATTTCCTCATCTTTCAGCTGCAGATCCGACAGCACTACTTTGCCTCTGTATCATACGTGGATGCTCAAGTCGGAAAAGTTCTGCAAGCCCTTGATGATTTTGGCCTCGCCAAGGACACTATAGTGGTTTTCAGTTCAGATCACGGTTTGTTCAACAGAATTCTGTCCATTCAGCCTGTTATTAAATATTACATCCATTAGGTGGCAGTATTGAAGCATTGGTTTATATTGTAGCTCAGGTTTTCAGTGTTCTGTGGGTTTTCATATTATTCTGATTTCACATCATGTAAGGTTCTCAGAAATGATGTTTCATTCAGCATAATTGCATTTTGAATTTTCGGTTAAGATTGTGCAATAGCTCATGTGTTTTTTGTTCTTTTTATAATGCAAACATTCAAGCATTGAATTAAGGAGCTCTTATACATAAAAAAAATAAAAATAAAAAAAATTAATATGCTCTCTTTTATTGCATAAGGAGTTTCGGCCCCATCGCGGAGAATGCTGAACTGGAATTGAAATGACAGGAAGAGAAATTTATTGAATTTATTAAATTGCAATTTAAAGAAATTTACCACTGGCAACATGAACAAAAACAGATAACCTCTCAAAAATATATGCATAATGTATTATTTAAGATTTCATACTATATACAAAAGCATATTAATATGCTTACTTTTAATGCATAAAGAATTTGTATTGAATTGGTCCCAATTTTGTGTGTGTGTGTGTGTGTGTATATATATATATATATATATATATATATATATATATATATATATATATATATATATATATATATATATATATATATATATATATATATATATACACACACACAGTATTATATTACTATAACGAGCAGCTGCTCATTTGCTAGTTAGGAAAAAATATATATTATAAAATTACATTATAATACTTACAGTATAAACTAAAAAACTAAATAATAAAGATAATGCAATATTGTAATTAAATCAATTTAATGAACACAATTAAATGCATATTTAAGATTTTTGGTGCCATTTTAAATACCTCAATTATTTATTATTTAATATTTCTCTCTTATATAAAACCCCCTATCTTGTGTGATAACCTTTATTTTTTTTTTTTACTCATTTTTAATTGTACTTGGTTAACTTTCTTAAATAACAGTTCTGCATTGTACTTGCTACTTCAATTCAAAGTTTCATCATTAGGTCACATTTGCATTTTAAGAAACTGCCAGCAAAGACTTTCTGAAATGATTATTCTGTGTGATTCTGGGTAGTTTTCTCACGGTTAACTCTCTCTCTCTTTCTCTCTCTCTTAGGTTGGTCATTAGGAGAACACGGCGAGTGGGCCAAATACAGCAACTTTGATGTGGCCACCCGAGTGCCATTGATCGTGTACAAGCCAGGTGTGACCTCACCGTTCCCTCGGCCTGGGGAGAAGACGTTCCCCTTCATCGATGTGTTTCAGGGCACACGGGAGCAGTTTGGCAAAGGTAATGTTACTCAGAGCAGCTGTCAACACGCAAAGACCGCAGGATCCTTCACGAGAATCTGAGACTCCGACCGAAGTTACTCAAGCATGTGATATCAACTTTCTGGAAAGATGTTATGGCTAAAGTATCGGCCCATTTAGAGCTTTGATTTTTATTTTGCTTCAGTGTTTTTGTGCAATGTGAAGGTTTGACTGAGAGTGTACCGTGAGCACATGCATCTGCTGATGGTTTTCTTTCTTTCAGCTCTTAAGTGCACATTTGTGGCAATCTTTATAAAACACGCAGCATAAGCAGCCGGAGTAATGACTGTAATGATAATGCCACAGCATAGAGAAGCTAATAAGTCCTGAGAGTTATTGCTCTCATAGTGGGCTCTGTATTGTTGCTCTAATGAACTGCACTATATTCAGTAACCGTATCAGTAAATTTCATGGAAATTTCAGAACTGGGGCCTCTTACCTAAGAGAATAGTGGCTAAATTCAGTGTGAGGATTTCATGCTCATTTGTTTGTATTTTATTTTGTGTGTTAGAGCAACACTTGGGTTCCCTTTAAAATAAAATCATTAATTTACTCCATACAGACTTGTTTTAGCACTAATGATGTATAACGCTTCAAAAAGTACCTGCTATGAGCTCCTTGGAAATCTAATGTGGCTTTTGCGAAAGTATATATAACATCTGACCACCATGATTTCAGCTTCTTTTTTATAATTGTGTTTTAATCAGAAGAGTCACTCTCACCATAGAGGCGGGAAATGTGGAAAAATAGGTGCTCTACTTTTGAATACTGTTTATCAAAAAAAAAAAAAAAAAAAAAAAAAATTCACAAAAATATTAAACAGCACAACCATTTTCAGCATATATTATATAGATGTTTCTTGAGCAGCAAATCAACATATTAGAATGATTTCTGAAGAATCATGTGACACTGAAGACTGGAGTAATGATGCTGAAAATTCAGCTTTGCATCATTGGAATAAATTACATTTTAAAATGTATTATAATAGAAAACAGATTTTTGAAATTGTAATAACATTTCATATTAATTTTTATGGCATGTTTTATCAAATAAATGAGTGTAAGAGACTTCTTGAAAAACAAATCTTATCTGAAATCTCTACAAATATCAATGATAATAAGCATACAGTTATACATAAATTAGACATTAAAATGAAGTCATTGATTTCATATGCATGGTTTTATATTGTATTGTAGATTCAGATTTAACTGCATCAGTGCTTTATGGGACACATAGTTCATTCCCTCATAAAAGAAGTTTGGTACACAGACTTGTATACTCTAAAATCTTTATCGAAGATTGTTTTCAAATGCCTATGGTGAAAATAAATGGGGGAAAAAAGGCTGCTGTGTGGGTGGTTTCGTTTTTGGAAGGAAAAAAAGCCAGCCAAGCAAAAGCTCTATTTACACTAAGTGTGATGCAGTTAAACAACATAAGTGTAAAATGTTTGAAAAAAATGATGGTACAGAAGCCATTCACATTAAATATTATGCTAAACATTGCAACTTTAGATGCATTATTGTTTCTCGAATGCTTCTGTATCTCAGTTTTCCATCTTTCAGGTCGAGGAGTTGAAAGTGTGGTGGAGCTGGTGGACGTCTTCCCCACGCTGTCGAACCTGGCTGGGTTGCGTCCCCTGCGCCGCTGCCCATCCTCATCCTTTAAGATCGAGCTCTGCACCGAAGGCTCAAACCTGGCCAATCTTATCCGCAACCAAGAGAGAGAGCTCAACAGAGAAGCCTACTCATACAGCCAGTACCCTCGACCCTCCGACTCCATCCAGGAGAACTCAGACCTGCCCGACCTCGCCGACATCCGCATCATGGGCTACT
This sequence comes from allo-octoploid hybrid of Carassius auratus x Cyprinus carpio, assembly GCA_024542945.1. NCBI lineage: Eukaryota > Metazoa > Chordata > Actinopteri > Cypriniformes > allo-octoploid hybrid of Carassius auratus x Cyprinus carpio. Next base: position 20,831,118 of record CM045042.1, read on the forward strand.
CCATTCGCTCCAGTGACTACCGCTACACCTTGTGGGTGGGCTTTGACCCCATCCGCTGTCAGCCTAACATGACGGACATCCACGCGGGAGAAATGTACCTCCTGGCAGAAGACCCTGGAGAGGACAATAATGTGTTTGATGAATTCGACCACGCTTCAGTGTTGCATAAGCTCGGCGTGCTGCCATCGTGGACAGAGAGTTTAAAGCATCATGTAATTTATCTCAGCAGTGGGTTAAAATCCAAAGGGATTCTGTGATTCTAATTTCTCATGATATGACAGTGAAGGGAACATGAATGAATGTTACAAAACCAAAAAAACATGTCTGGTCATACTTCATCAAAAACTGACAGGAAGAATTAAAAAGTTAAATTTTGTTTAAAGACATTTTTTTTGGGGGGGGGCTTCTGACAACTACCTCACAATTCTCATAATCAAAATCCTAATAATCTTGCATTCTCATTATTGTGATGTAAAAAATATTATTTATTACAATACCTTAAATTTATTCTGATTTCAATAAAAACGTATTATAGTATTTGGCACTAAAATACATGAATAAGAATTTTATAGTATCAAAATTCTTATTACTAAAATGCAGTAAAGATGAAGTGAATATCTTTTATCTTTTTCAAATCAGAATATATTATTAGGCAGCGTAACACATTTATTTGGATTTGAATAAATCAGTTTCATCAATAATACAGTTTACTACATTATAGTAATTAGAATCATTTTTATATAATATATATATATATATTTTCTTTTGGTTGAAATGTGGCCAAGACATATTTTTGTGAGGTTCACTTAAATGTACTATATTTTGAGCAATATTACATAATTCATAAAGACAATTATCACCTGTTTTGCACTAACAGTTCTTTGTCATATTTTAATCATAACGATTCCTTTCACTCCTCATTCTCAGATTATTGATGCAAACGATTTTTTGACTGATTAGTTTTGGTTGATTTATTTAATAATGAATCATGTACCTCATAATTCTCTAATGAAATAAACTTGCACAGCACTTTTCTTAAAAGAACAAAAAGGGATATTTTCACATACTGTAGCACTCTTATTTGAGTATATTTAGGTAGTATCATAAAAAATATGAGTTCATTGACTTAATTTCCTCATTCCCTTCAGATCGTGATACATGGAAATGACGTAACATGAACTTAAGTGAGAAACGAGTTTAATTTAAGTCTCAGAGAAATAGAAGCTCTGCTCAGACAACACTCTGCTTTAGCAATTTATCAGGTCACTAAGTCGTAATTGTATTTTGTCTTGGAGGCCGACGGAGACTGCCAGCACTAAGCTCTTGTTTTCCCAGGCAGTGTGATGAAAATCAACTTAAATATAGAATTTCAAGTCATGCGCTCCCACTGCACCGTTGCCAAGGTAATTAGATGCTTAAATGTGAAAACTTGCAAATGATGTTGCCCGGATACACCGCAGAGAATAGTTTAACACTGATGAATGTTTTACCCAACATTAAAAAAGGGGAAGCGACTGCTGCGGCATCTTCTGCTGCTCGCACGCTGTGACGTCAGGCCGCGTTTGCTCCCCAGACTCATTTCATGCCACGAGTCTGCATTTTATACACTCCTACCTGCTTTCTCTTTTCAGGTTTATTTTGGATTCGCTGCACTCTTTCGCGTTGGATGCCACATTGTTTACTCCTGCAGAGTATGAATTATTTTTGAAGGAATATATTCAATATTTATGTGGCAATATAAATATATTTTCTCGCTTTCTCTCAAAAGGAAAAACAACAAAACAAAGCAAGCGCATCATTTGTGTGTCTTTGTGTGTGTCCCTTTTCAAGTGTGTTCTTATAAGAGTGCAGCAGGAGTGTTATAGTGAGGGGATCCTTTGGGACCGCCAATATATTCAGCTTCAGCAGACAGGCTTCATTGCCAGCTGGTCCGGAAAATTCCACTGCTGTCTCTTTTTTTTTTTCTTGTCGACTAAAAGCAAGGTCAGGGCAGTCGGAGAAGGATCCACGGGCTGATTGAAGCTGATATTTTAATTGCTATTACTAAAGTAGCGTTGCTTTTGTCTACCAGCTGACCATTTTTTACCTAATTAAAACAATCAAGAAATGTGACTCTTAAAGGGGCTTTATGTAAGAATTTCCATGTATTAATAATTTTTTTATTGCCAACATTCAGCTTGTAATGAAATGTAAAAAAAAAAAAAACAAGACTTTTACTGACTGACTTGTCTATGAAATCTGACTCAGGAAGTTTCATGTAATACATGAGTATGCGGTGTTCAAATTAATGCCGAAAGAGCTATTCTGTAATGTTACATCAAAGAAAATGGATTCATTGAAACTGTAGTCTCATACAGCCAGATCTATATTGTCTATATGAGCAATATCACATGAGTAGCCATGAGATATATGGCTTTATATCAGCCTGGCTGTGATTCGGCCGTAGGTAATCACAGAGTGCCAATATACAGCCAAATTTCACAGTTACGAATGTGATATTGCTTTTATACAACAGTTCGATGGCATGAGTGTGTAAAAACATAAGAAACAACCACGGAGTGTCTTTAAAAACCCTCTTTTGTGCAGAACTACTTTCGTCCACCACGGATTCAGTCTCAGTTTGACAGTTTAACAAAGCCTCCATTACTAACTCGAAAATGTCACTTTAGAACTAGTAACGAAGGAACGTTGAGTTGCTTCATTGAAAGCTACTGTATTATGTAGAGTCAAGTTTTATGAGATGGACTGAGTGAGTGTGATTACCTGCATCTGATACATACAGCATTCATTCTTCAGTCAGTCTCATATTCACAATACAACATTAGTTTGAATGTCCATTGAGGAAACCGAAAGGCTCTTGCATTTGTTGTTGAAAGTAAAAATATCGTCCTTATTTATAACTCTGTTTCAGTCTCTTTCAATATAAAAGTCTTTACTGCCGGCTCTCTTGTCGCAATCTAATGGCGGAACAATGTAACTAATCACCACCAGTTCAATGTAACTGAACACACACACTTTTTCCAATAATAAGTAACAATGCGGGTTCGTGGCCGCTGACGCCCTGAAGCTCACATCTCTGAAAAACGTTGAAGCAAATGTTCAGATCGACTTTGAGCCCTATCATACACCTGGCGCAATGTGGTGCCAGGTGCAATGCAAGTGTTTTTTGCTAGTTTCAGCCCAACGCAGTTATAATTTTTTCAAGTTCAGTGCCACATTTAAATAGAAAACAATTGCACCATTGACCAACTAAAACCTGGTCTATATTCAATGATGCAGTATTTTTATTTATTTATTTATTTAAAGGGCATATTAGTAATATGTGCCTATAGGCAGATGCAGAACGTGTGTACACTCAGCTTATTTCACACAGGAACGCGCAGCATCATACAAATATGCCAAATATAAAAAATGAAAGGATTAAATTGCAAAAGATTATTATTGTATTCTCCTACAATACTATTATAATAATACGCATAATTATTGTATACAATATTGTATATTATTGTATTATTATTGTATACATCTGTCTTTGAAGGGAATGGGAGATGAGATTCTGGTGGATTTATTGCATGTTATGGCCAAAACACACCCATGACTCATTAACAGAATAGGTACAACCCTTTTGGACTTTTTTTTTTTTTGTCATTAAACTAGCAAAAGTGGATTCGGCCAAGACCAAAGTGCACCTGTGCACTTCAGACCATGCACTTAGATCGTTAAAATAGGGCCCATAATCTTTAACAAACTGCATATTTGAAGTCTAAACAAGTACATCCTTGCCAGAAAAGATTCTTGCTCTTAAAACTACATTTAGTGACACAAAAATAGTATTATTTATAAAATTCAAGTGGATTTGGGCATCTGTTTGATTCTACCCACTGCCAATTTACCCAATAGTATTTTGACACCCTGGGTTGCCAGTTGTTGGAAAACATAGCATATTGCAGCCATGGAATCATGCAAACGAACTGGGTCAGAGATTGTAGATTCTACCTGACTCAAAAAAAGCATTAGCATCCATCTAAAAAGCTGATCAGTGGCATAATACAACATGGATAAATCAACTCATAGTGTAATGCTCGTGTCAAATGCGCTCTTTCTTTTTGCGTGTCTGCAATTTGCCTGCGTGAGCATCAAGTCTGACGTGGAGGGGGTGGGAGAAACAATTCTTTATTTTTTTAATAGTTAGCCTATTTTTATGGGCCTTTTATTGGTATAGGACAGTATAGACATGACAGGAAAGCATTGGGTGGAGAGAGGGGAGCTGGAAGCTAGCAAAGGACCTCGAGATGGGAATCGAACTCGGGTCCCCGTGAGTGCAGTTGTGCTGTATGTCGATGCACTAACCATGAGGCTCTCAGCCCTGACAACTATTTTCAATATTTTGAATTTGGAGTTCAGTAATTATTTCAAAAACTAGCTGTCAGTATTACATACTGAACCTTTAACAGTGTTGCTGCAAAGGTATTTTTAACTTGTTTTTACTACTAAGCAAAGCACAAAAATTTGTTGTGAGTATATCAGGACACTGAATCACGTCCAGTCTCTTTATGTGTACACAAGTGCGAGTACATTAATTGCTGGCTGCAGTTCACAACAGCCACTAATGTCGAAAATAATGAGGTGTTCTACATTCTACATATTGCCCATTTAGTATTTTCAAGAGGAGTTATGTACTGTCAATGAAAAAACAATAACAGACAATTTAACTGTTATGGATTGTTGTAGATAACTAACATTAAACGTTGTCCTATTTTAACACTGATTCCCTAACATAAGACTCTCCAAAAACACAAACATCTTGAAACAAAATTAGAGAGGGGGATGATAAATGGTTTGTATTAACTCCATTATGTTGGGTGATTTCAAACACAGAATCAATGCACACATGGTTAGGGATCACTGCTCTGGATAATAAACATTGATTTCCATAAGCAGATTGGGAATGTGAGTAATTATGCCTGGTGATAATGGTTGGGTGTTTGATGGTGGATTTTCTTGTTTAAATTTGTGCAATTTTTTTTTTTTTTTTTTTCTAAATTTACAGTGGCTAAAGTTGTGGAAAAGACCAACCAAAAACAATACCTGGCCAACTAATGAAAAACAACAACAACAACAACTGAATGAACAAGAGCAAAACCCACAGTGTATTGTTCCCTTTGGGTCCTGTAGTAATTATTGGCCATTACATTTAGAAATCAAAAAAAAAAAAAAAAAAAAAAAAAAAAAAAGAAGTAAATTTTCACACAGATGTTGCATTATTGTTATTATTATTATTATTATTATTATTATTATTATTAAATTTAAAACAAATACATTTTAATCTGTTCTTTCTGTTAGTCATATTATATTATATTATATTATATTATATTATATTATATTATATTATATTATATTATATACAATGATTCATTTTTAGGTGCCCTTTAGTACCCCATAGTAACCCCTTTAGTTTTGCTTTTTAAATCAACAGATTAAAATAATTAATTCTTAAGTGGCACTCTCAGTACCTCACAATCACAAGTCCTGCTGTAGTACCTGTTGTTTTACAAGTACCAACATAGCATTCACTTTAACAAGAGTGATGCCAGTTTGGTGAAGTTAAAGCTCCCACCATGACCTCTGGAAACAACTAGACATGTTGTTGGAAATCCATCCCTAACCACATGGTCCGGGATGAAAAGTAACAATGCCATGCTTGCTGTAGCTCTGACATGGGAGCAATAAAAGACAGCTGGACTGTATTATGAAACAGTCTGTGACCTATTACTTTTGCAATAAGATTTGTGCATATAAGCGCTTTTGTAATGAACTTGGAGATTCTTTTGAGGACTGTCTCCAGAGATCTGATGGTCTGACAAGACTCACAAGCAGCCAGCAATACAAACTGATTTACTAGAACCTCAGAATCAGAGCACCTCATTTGCTTACTTGGAACTGTGTAATGATGTTTATCAGCTCAGGGTCAGAGGGGACAGACTGAACTGAATTAATCCCACCAAAGATAAAAAATGAGAACATAGTCAACAGTTATAATATAACTCATCATTAGTGGTGTTTGCAGAAATAACAATTACTTTTGCTCATACTGGGGTTAAAGATTGAAACAAACCATTAAGCACATGTTTAAATTCAGTGTATGACATATCATAATGCTTCAGATCACGTGACTTGTTAAAAAGAGGTGTGCTGTTACATTTCTACACTATAAATTAATTAAATAATAATAATAAAAATAATAATAATAATAATAATAACAATTATTATAAATTATATTGTTCTTTATTATAATTGTATTATTATTATTGAATATTATTTATATTAATTTTTTCATTTTTATTGACATTTTCAACATTATGTCTTATGTGATCACATTATGAAATGTGATGTGATGAAATGTGTAAAATTATTTTTAAAACTAAAAACAGAATATGCAGCTTTTGCAGTTTATAATTATAAAAAGATATTTGTATTAAGTACATGTGTATGAAGTTAACTATTTGTATGTAGTTATGGCTTTATATTAACCCTGTAATAATAGTCAGAAAAATCTACTTTTTAAAACAATAAAACATTTTACACACACACATAGAGAGAGAGAGAGAGAGAGAGAGAGAGAGGGGAACAAACTGAGTAAATATTGGTGGAGATGTTGATATTTATATGACCATTAAGTCATTTTTTTATTGATGTTGATAATTCAGAGACCTTAGAAATTAAATTTTCATATATGATACAGTAGGCTTTATAAGGTTAAACAGCTTGTTCATGCATGTGCATGTCTGTATCAAACTGTGCTAACAGCTACTATATTCTCATGTAAACTTTGGCTGATTGTGCTTTAGGGGTCACACACAGTCTCCTTGTCTCATATGAGTTTAATGGTGCCAGTCAGATTGGGGCCAGATTTCTTGGCCCTGAGGTCTAAGTGTCTTGGTGGGGAAGCTGTTGCTGGCTGGCTCAGTGATGTCCGCCCTCAGGGCCAGTGCCACCCCCATTATGTGCCCAGATCATATCGCACTGTGTGCTGCGCTCTGGCATGGGTAAACAGACAGGAGCTCGCCAAAAATCTTGCTACCAAACCCTAGCTTTAAAATCAATGTGAAATACCATTCACAACCAATTATACTAATGTAGTCTGTTGTATTACATAGTGAAACAGGATATTCAATGAGATAAAAAGTCCCATATAAAGTTCCTTTCTGATCAAATACCTCCCTCTTATTTGTTTCCTGTCCAAAAAGGCAAAATGAGAAAAATAAACATAAAAACCTCAGATATATCAACAAAAATGATAGAAATGGGTGTGAAAATATCACAGTTAAAAAAACAAAAGAGGAAAAAGCATCAAAAAAACTTTCACATTTAACTTAATATATATTTCAATCAAGACAGCTATTTAAATTATTAAACTATTTAGCATGTTAACTTGCTTAAACTAGCTGCGTTTCAATTACAGATTTGGGCAAAATTATATTTTATACATTTTATAAATTTTCCTCTTGCAATAAGTCATGCCGATTAATTTTCGTAGGTTTAAATATATTGCAGCCACTGCACTAGACAATATTTTTAATCAAAAGAGACACAGGCATGTATCTTTAGCAAAGCAACACAAAGAGGCGCTTCTGGGACGCTTCTGAACATGCCGTGGCATGGCTGGTATAAACACAAGCATTGACTAGAGTGCCCGTGTCAAAGCCGTAATGCGCTGCAGATGTGTGGTGTAAATAAGGGGTTATCCAAGGATTAATGGCAGGGAAAGCCCCTTATACTTGAAAGCGGCCATGTATGAAATGTATCTTGAAGGTTATAGTACATTAAAGAAAGATAAAAAAAAAAATTGCCTGAACCACCTCATGCAAGTGTAAAAATTTTTGTGCAATATATTGGATTTTTTTGCGAAATTGACGTGTTTCCATTGGGCGTATTTTCAATGTGCAATTTCAATTTGCGCAATTTGAAGGGTAATGGAAATGGAGCTACTGATAATGTTTTGGTGGACTAGATTTGTTATGCATGCATGTATTTTACTACTGCCAAAAGATACACTGACATACACTGCTGTGAGCATGCACAATATGCTGCTGGTGTGTAAATAGGCATAAATTCCGTAGCAGATCTAGACAGGTGGAGCTGGGGAAGGTGGGAGGATTTGGAGGAACTCTGAATGCTGCAGGTTCAGCTTACAGTGAACAAATGTTCATGAAGCAATCTCAATGGCTGTAGAAATGTAGATTCAGCAGAGGCCAATCAGATTGTGCATGTAGTATGTACATTATGTGATTGCTATATGTGATTGCTAGCAGATTGCATGCACAGGACCTAAAGGATCAGCCTGTGCCATCTACAGATTCATGAATTAACTAGATATATACACTACCATCAAAATATTGGGGGTTGGTAATTATTATTATTATTATTATTATTATTATTAATAAATATATATATATATTTATATATTTATATTATTATTAATAAATATATATATATATATATATATATATATATTTTTTTTTTTTTTTTTTTTTTTGAAAGAGGTCTCTTATACTTACCAAGAGTCATGTTCTCTATAATTTAGCTTAGTATCAATGTTGAAAACAGTTGTGCTGTTTAATATTTTTGTGGAAACTGTGATACTTTTTTTTCTCTTCAGAATTCTGTGATTAATAGTAACATAAGCATTTATTTGAAATCTTTTGTAACATTATAAATTACTTTATTGTCACTTTTTTTATTTAATGAACCCTCGCTGAATAATAAGGATTAATTTCTTAAAAAAATCTCTCTCTATAAAGCTTAGTGTGTATAGTGTCATGGACATTCTGCCAATGCTCAAGAGTGCCATTTAAGATGACTGTCTGAAAACCTTCTGTGGCTTCTATAAACAAAAATGGGAGAATTGTATGGGGGTTATGTGCCAGCCAAGCAACTGCCATTGAGATAAATAGGAAAACTAATGTATTCAAGACCACCTTGTTCTTGATCAAAAAGACAGTATTTTTTTGGAAAAACGTGTTCCAATGAATCATGCACAATGAGATGAGAACATAAAACACATACAATATATTTGCGCAACCATCACAATGCAACACAGCACCACACATACCTACATTAGGATGTTGTCATAGCTAGTGCCATTTCCAGTAGGAACTGCAAAGTTGGAGCCGCCACATGCTCAATAGTGTTTGGCAGCTGAGCGCCTGCTAATGACTGTGCAGCTCCACTGGGAAATGAGCAGACAAGAGAAAGAGCACAAGAAGAAAAAAAAAGCAAGGAGACAGAGTGATGCACATAATAGTCCAGGATCTGATGTCCTCCATCTGGCGCAGCCAGGGAGCGACTCCAGCAGCAAGCTTGCTCCGACCTGCGGGCATGGGTACTCCATCATTATTTCCCCCTGATGCTCCCATGGCACCATGCTGGCATTTAGGAATGTCACTCCACAAGCCAGAGTCTTGGTTGGATCAGGCTAAGCAAGCCCGCAGAGACAGGGCAAGTTGGCTTGCATCAGCAAAATATGTGTTCGGGGAGACGGATGTTCATTATCTTCTTAATACATCCCATTTGTGGGACTTGCATTGTGTGGGGAACAGTGAGAAAGTGTCATTCTAATGGCCGTACAGGTGTTCAGCCAAAATGACAACGATGCCACCTGACATCAGACATAAAGTCATGCTGCTACTGAATTAGCCCGACACACCCTCGGTCTGACAGTGCTTTACAAGTGAAAGTAATTCCTCGGGAGTTTTGCAGGAACTCTTTCTCCATATTTCCAGCTTCTTTCGCAATCGTTCTGCGCATTAGTATAAAATAAGAGAGGGCAAATGACTTCAAACAGCATATTTATTGGTCACTTTTCAGAAATAACAGCCACCCCCCCCCCCTCCATCAGTCTTGGAACATCTTGGTCTAATGAGCAGTAACTTCAAAGAAGCGTATTTATCTATTTTGACCTCCTTTTCAAGTGACAGCTGGCATATGTCGCATTTCTGTCGCAATTATTTCCATGGAGACACAGTGAAAGGAGACACAAATACAGTCTTGGATTGCAGATAACGTATGCAAACTGAAATAAAGCAATCTAGTGCAGAGATGTGTCTATAAAGAAAGACATATGATTATCTCATCAGCAACATTTTCTTAACATCAACATTTCCTTCTTCTGTGAAACACAAAATAGGATATTTTGAAGAATGTTGGTAATCAAACAGAGGTCTATTGTATGAAAAAAAGAGAGAAAAAAACGTACTCAAAATATCTTCAAAGTCATATAACTTTGGAAAGAATGTGACAATTTCATATAATGTTCATATTAAATAAAATATTAAAATAATTGAACAATTTAACCATTTTTGCACCATTAAGGGTGAAATTATTATTATTATTTTAATTTTTTTTTGTAATTTAGTAATAAATAAAGTCTTCTGTCCATTTAAATTATAAATATGCATACAAATTCATAAACAAATACATTTGATTAAATATACATTTTTGCTTTTTAATAATTTTACTATACTCTACACTGTCCACTCTGAAGTTGATATATACAGTGCCCTTCACTAATAGTAGCACCCTTGGTCAATATGAGTAAAGGCGCCTGTGAAAATAAATCTGCATTGTTTATCTTTTTGATCTTTCCTTAAAAGAATTCACAAAATTCTAACCTTTCATTGAAGTAAAACAACTGAAAGTGGGGGGAAACTCACATTATGAAGTAAATGTCTTTCTCCAATGCATGTCGGCCACAATTATTGGCACCCCTAGAAATTCTTACGAGTAAAATATCTCTGAAGTATGTTCCCATTCATATTTACAATTTTTAGCACACCTGGGTGACTAGGAGCATGAACTTGTTCAGCCATGACTTCCTGTTCCACAGGATTATGAATATGTTTATATATATAATCTATATAAATTAAACCAAAGAATATAGTTCTGATGTGCAGAGCTAGATTGTTGAGCTTCATAAAATAGAAAGTGGCTGTAACAAAAAAAGAGCTAAAGCATTGAAAATCCCCATTTCCACCATCAGGGCAATAACTAAGATGTTCCAATCAACTAAAGATGTTATAAATCTGCCTGGAGCCAGTGGTGCTTTTGTAGGCAAACATCAATGCCTTGAATTTTATGCAAGCAGATATTGGTAGCCAGTGCAAACTGATGAACCGAGTTGTGACGTGCGTTCTTTATAGTACTTATGGCAGCCTTTACTTATGATCGATCATAATGGTTGGTTTAAGTGGAAGTTATCATTTTCATCATGTTCTCAGGTGCTTCACTAACTTTATTAAGAAACATTCCAGTTAATTTTTCTTTGTATTATCAAAATTTTGTATTTGACTCTTTTTTTTTAGATACTGTATAACAGGAAAGAAACTTTAACCTCGGCCGTTTGAGGACTAATGTCTTCTGCTGGGTGTGACGCTGCTCGTGACACATTACGAATGGGCGGCTCTCTGTTAACAAAAGCACAATAATTTGCAGTACAGAGATGCTACAGCGTATCGTGTGTAAAGTCTCGCTCCGGTGACAGCAGTGCTCTCTCTCACTGTGTGGATTTTGAGGTTGGTGCCCTTTAGACTGCCATCTGCTCTGATGGGCTGTCTTCTTGGATGGTGCACGGCCATCTGTTTAGTCTCCAAGTCAGGCCGTATCCTTGCTGTGGAGGAGGAGAGGAAAACAGGTCTGGTAATGACCTCTGAGGTTTGGAGTTCGGAATGAACACCGCTAGCATCTAGCACCCGCTAAACGATAAAAGAAAAAAAAAAGGAAAATATGGCAACCGTGGTGAAAATAATAATAAGAGGCTGAGGAATTAGAGTGATTGTTTCCCCGGGGCATAGTTCAATTCATTACGGCACTGGAGCGAGTTAACTGTGATAAAACAGTCATACATCACTTGCTTTTAAGGCACAACTACCCTCTCCGTATTTAAACAAGGGTTGTAAAAAATTACAGCATTGCAGCAACCCACTGATGAAACTGGCTGAAATGCCTCATATATTTTGCTCCAAAATAAAAAAGTGGATGAATATCTAATGAACTAATCGAAATAAAGCTATTTGATGCTCTTTGAGAAACACAATGTTCCCTAAGACTTGTTTAATATAAACTGGCACTGAAAGTCAGATTATAATGGAAGACTAAAGGTGTAAGATTAAAAGAGATAATTTGTATTTCATGCAGATTGAGTGATGAAGACGACAAAAAGGTTAAACTGTTACATGCTGAAACGTTCTGTTAAACTGATTGTGTTAACAGGCCGTCATTAGGCTTTGCAGGCTGATTGAAAATGAACTGAATAATTGAAATCAATAATGACCAGTCAAAATACTTGATGAAGGTGAATTCTTTAAACAACTTTCCATCATTAATGTTACAGTGCCTTTATTCTACATCGCTGTTTGAATGAACTGGACACTTTTAGCCTTATAAAGACTGTCTGAATACATGATTTCTCTTGGCTGATTGACAATTTATACTTGATCATGAAACTAAGCATTTAAATACCATCTTAGATGTATTTGTAGAAGATATAAAGTCATATTAAATTTATATGCATTTTATGTAAGTATGCTTGTACTACAGTCTGTTATACTTATACCAGTTATATTAGTATTAGTCTACTTTTTGGCCATATACATATTTGTATTCTGCACCAAACTGCATCTACTATATATATATATTTGTGCTCAACTGAGGTGTCTTTTCCATCATTGAGTCTGAGCTTCTTATTCCCAGAGTAATGTATCATATCTGTGAGCCATAAAAGCCTCATGTTCCAAAGCCCTTTTTCACTACTGAATAAAAATAAAAAGGCAATTGTGACTTTATCTCACAATTCTGACTTTTTTTTCCCCAATTGTGAGTTTACATCTTGCAGTGCTGACTTTATTTCTTCGAATTGCGAGTTTATAACTACTGCACAACTGCAAGTTTTTATTATGCTTTTCTGAGAAAAAAGTTATAAGAATAATTTCAAATATTAAATTATTAAAAAAGGTTTGCATATTGTGTTTTTATTGAGTATTATGGAAGCCTGTTCCTGCCACTTAATAAACACAATAATAATTAAAAAAAAAATTCACAATTCTGACTTTATTACAAGCAACTAAATTGTGTGATATAAACTCGCAATTGAGATATAAACTCGCAATTATTTTTCCATAATACTCCATATAAACACAACACACAAACTTTCGTCCTTTTTAATATTTTGTCTAAAGACTAAAACAAAAAACAAACAAACAAACAAACAAAAAAACAAACAAAAAAACAACACATTTTATTCTTGACTATTATTTCATATGTCAAGCTTTACAGCATTTAAAAATAACCTTGATTGGTTTTCTGGGGAAGGCCTACTGGTTTTAATAAAGTTTGCAAGGTTCATGATATCAGATGTGTAAATGATATCTACAAGCAAAACTGTATATTTATTCCCCCTTTTTTTTTTGTCTGTCTGTGGAGTAATGCATAATAATCATGAATTATTAACAGTGTTGCAAGTTCTTGACCTAACTTGGTTTTTACAGTACAGCCCAAATACATCTGCTAGACAGAAAAGTTCTTACTAGCTTAGGTTAAGCATGCAAAAGTATGACATGCAATACAATAATAATTACAAAAACTTCAATATCTTTATGTAGCAAGTTAGTCTCCATTGAGTCCCACTGCACTGTAGTGACCTATGAGCAAAGTGAATTTGGACAAAGTGCCCACAGGTCAATAGAGCAAAGGGTTGTTTATTACTCAGCTGCACATGAAATGGGCCTGGAGACTTTGGGTGACTGGGTTTCTCTTTGCCCTCTTGAGGGGGTTTAATTGCTGGCTAATTAGCTCTTCCTCTCAGTGGATGTTATTGACCCATAGTGGCTTTTCAGGCAAATATAATTGCCAGTGGTGAGATGGGACCTTTCCTTTTCTGCACTTAGGACCTCTTTTTCTTTCTGTCCTTAATATTTCATGAATCTGTCCAGAATTTCTTAATCTTGTTAAGCACAGAAACAATAGCCCGTTGAACCTGGACAAACAAAAAGAGCTTTACTGTCAGTAGCTTTCATGGTGTTAGTGCTTTGTGCCACTTTGTGTATATTGAACTTTTTTTTATTGTACCATTCCTGCAGTGTTTCAGTATAATGTGAATGGCTATGAAAAAACATATGCACAGAAAGCCCAAAATGTCCTTTACTTCCAGTGTAATAGTACATGTGGATTTTTTATCATTAACTAATTATTTGATTGGAGACAATTGGATGAAATCATTCATCCATTCATTCATTCACCAGACAATTTTATGTTATACTGTATAACAGACTGGCCTGAGACATGTTATGAAGTAAGTTTAACCTATAGAGTACTTTTTTGTTGTTGTTGTTGTTTAAAGAAAGGAAGCATAAGTGACCTTTAAACTGTTTAAAACCCAATACAACTATATTTTAATAATAACAGATGTTTCTTGAGCAACACATCAGCATAATGATTTCTGAAGGATCAGGTGACGTGAGTAATGATGCTGAAAATTCAGCTTTGCATCACATTAATAAAAAATATGAATACATTTTAAAATATATTACTATAGAAAACAGTTATTTTACATTTTAATAATATTTCACAATATTACAGTTTTTACAGTATTTTTGATTAAATAAATGCAATGTACTTCGTTCAAAATCACTAAAACACACACATCCTGTATAGTTTCAAAACCACAAAGTAATGGCCAAAAGTAACATCTATCATATATATTTTTTTTTTTAAAAATGTGAATCATCATCACAGTAGGTGATCATAGAATAAGTATGCACTTTTTCATTTGATAGATCCTGGAATCTGTCAGCTTCAAGCTATTTGGCATGTCATGTTAAAGCCCTTGCTGAGATCAAAGAAAGCCATGCTAATTGTAATCATAATATATTTTGGAGGGTTGACGCAGAACTTATTAATAACCAGAAAAAAAATGAACCTTAAAAATTCCTCGTGGAGTCATATTCACTGGATGAGTGAGCTCTGACAAGATTTGGACCAGGAAAAGATGTGTGAAATGGAAATATGACATGTTAAAAAATCATTTTGTCCATGTTTACAGTAATTCATTTCAGTGATATATAACCTCCTGAAACCCTTTAAGTTTCCATTCTCCATACTGCGTCGTGCATGGACTATTTACCATATTTTTTAAGGGGTAATTGCTTTGACGTTTTGAGGTTGTGGGTTACCAAGCTGTTGGAACAGCTTTGTATTGCCTGATTTGGATTCAGATTTTATGTGATTGCTGGATGGGTTTACTGGAAAATGTTTCCTTAAGTGATCACTCCAGCCTTGAGGTCTGGAAGACAGGAGGTTTGCCGGGGTGAAGCTTTGTTATTGCACACAGTCACTTTCTCTGTAATCTATTACGCTGATGGTATGAACCAGTGTTGTGCTTCCCCATTGACTCCAACAGCACATTGGAACTTTATCGTCCATACAGGACCACACAAAACAGCGAATTACAACCACATTATGCTCTTTCTTTCTTTCTTTCTTTCTTTCTTTCTTTCTTTCTTTCTTTCTTTCTTTCTTTCTTTCTTTCAATAGGGTCTAGTACAGGCCATGTACACTTGTGTTACTTTCAGTCTGATTACAAGTGGCTTCTTATTATGCTATTGTCTGAACAGTAAAGTCTAAGAGGATTCAGCTAAATTTAACCACACACACATGGCAGAGGTCAATAACAAGTTGCATGGTTCAAACAATGGAGTGTGTGTAAGATGTTACCTGTGAGATGATTATGGAACTAAAGATAAAAACTAATTAAATGTCAAGAAAATATAGAAGGCAACTTTAATCTATATGATAAGTTATTTATTTGACCTTTTCTTAATGTATTTTTAGTTATGACATGATTAATTCTAAGCATATAATGAAACATACATATAAGGAAATTATAATTATATCATAATTAATAAACATGTGGTTTATTTATGATTTATTATTACACAATTCTCACAATTTTTCTAAAAATAAGTTTAGAGTTTCTGATTGCACCTGATCAAACAAATGTATTTATTTTTTTAAATGGAAAGACGTCTCTAGGTTACGCATGTAACCATGGTTCCCCAAGGAAACGAGACGCTGCGTCGAAATGCTATGGGAATGCCTTCAGCGTGACCTTGCTCTGAATCACGTGTGTAATCAGTCCAATGGATGGGCGAGACATCACAAAGCTTAAAAGCACGTTCAGTGGATACACCGGCAGCTTCTGGGAAATGAAAGAAGCACTCACAGGGATGCCAGAAATATGGCAATCAGACACAGCATCTTGTTTCCTCTGGGAACCATGTTACATGTGTAACCTAGAGACATTCCCTTTCAGGAACTCGAGCTGCATCGAAACGCTGTGGGAATGAGTATGCCCACACTGCCAGACTTATAAATCCCTGGCTAGTGTGGAAGAGCACAGTTAAGGAAGAGAAAGGGAGCCAGGAGTGGCAAGAATGCAGGTAAGAACCTGACAAAGTAAGGGGGGTGGACATCCTGCAGCTTCCTAAATGCCAACTTCTGGAGGAGTGAGCCTTGACCCCCAAGGAAGAGGGGAGATCAGCGGGCACAAAGCTGTGGAATAGCATCCCAATCCACCGCTTAGCATAGGCTTCTCTGGCCAGAGCACTCAGCCTCAGCACACCGCGGAGGAAACATGTAACTAGTGGGTTTCTTCTGAAAGACCGACCACCGAGAGGGGTGTGGTAGGCAGCTAGGGCCGCCACGGAAACCTTCAAGGTAGAGTGGGAATCTGCTCTGAATGATCAGAACCAAACGTCGATGTAGTTGAGTATGCGGATGCCCTGGAGTCGCAGAGAAGCCAGAGCAGCATCCACACACTTTGTGAAAGTGGGGGGTGAGAGTACAAGGCCGAAGGGAAGAACCCGTTACTGGTAAGCTTTGCCCCCAAAAGCAAACCTCAAGAACTTTCCTTTGTTGTGGAAGGATGGAGATATGGAAGTATGCGACCTTCAGATATATTGTAACAAACCAGTCCTCGGGCCTGATCTGAGAGACCACTTGTAGATTGTGAGCATCCTGAACTTCAGTTTCATGACTGAGCTATTCAACTGATGCATATCTAGAATAGGACGCAATATCCATCCTTCTTCGGAACTATGAAGTACCGGCTGTAGAACCCGGACTCTCTGTCGTGAGGAGGGACCCCCTCGATGCAGCAGCTAGCTCACACTCAGAGGGGGAACAGACTGCAGCACAGGCTTCTGAACCCAGAGAGAATATATATATATATATATATATATATATATATATATATATATATATATATATATATATATATATATATATATAAGGAATCGAGTAGCCTGAACCTTCTCAGAAGATTATGGATGTTTCTGAATATACATCCAAATGGGATCATTTCATCTCACATGAAAGGAGCTGAGAGCTGTTTCATGCTGCAGTTGAAGGACTCTTTGAGATCAATAAATTCAGAACAATCTCAGCCCTCAGTGTGAAAAGTGAGATCTTCTCAGTAATGGCTCAAAGGATGACCTCATGACTGAGAATGGTTGTATTGACACCTCTATTCAGAAAGGTGACATCCCACTGTGCCTGGATCGCACCATTGCTCTTCAGCCAGATGATCTGGGAGGTCAACATTAATAACAATGACCTTGCAATGATCAGCCAATCTGGCGAACGGGTCAATCCCACATGACCTAATCTTTGCAGGGACCACAACTGTCATCATATCCAGGGAACGATCGTTACTTAGCTTGTACAGTTTCTCTCAACATGCATGTAGCTCAAATAGTAAAGCGTGACATTTACAACAATAAAATATTTATGGTACACAATGTAGGCTGCTTTGGATTAAAACGTCTGCCCAATGCATAAAATGTTAAGTTAATAAACTGAGTAGTTTGATTTGGAAAAGGGGATAACAAGCTTCAGAATTTCTCCAATTGTTTTGACTATGGGAATAAACCTCCTCATTACAGCAGAAAAGAAAAACAAAGAAAAAGTTTAGGTAGAGGTCATCCAATAAATTCAAATGCCTTGGGAAGTGATTTAACAGCTCTCAAACTCACAAACACAAAATCACTTTAGCCATGCAATGCAGATGCTAGAAATGAAAAGTCAGGACTAACAGTGAACCACCGTACAATGAAAAATATGTAGGCTATATATTTTAAGGTAAGCAGTTAATGATCTTAATTTAATTATACAATTAAAATATATGTACCCACAGCCTAACCACAAGCTCGACTCTTCAGCACAGGCAACCACAAAACTTCAACATAACAGAAACTCTTTTTAATGCCCAACATAACTGAACATTTAACATTAACTGTTTTTTTCCTTTCACGCCAAAACACATGAAATAACACTTAATTTCAACAAATACTCTCCTGATCCAGGCTTATGCAAAGCCTACTGAGAACTAAAAATTCACTGCCCAGTTTCAGTTAATGCAACAAAAATGATTCGTGTTTGTAGTCCAAACACAAATGGAGCCTATATTTAAGTGCATTAAACACAATGAAATTAAATTAGGAAAAAAAATGTATAACTGTGTTGTTTTATTTTTATTAAGTAAAATGAACAAGAAGTCAAAATAATAATTTGAAATGTATGGTATCATCATCATCACATGTTGCCTGTAACAAATGAAAGAAAACAACCAAGAAACAACTCCAAAGATACTGATCACATGCAGGGCCACATTAAGACCTCCCTGGGTCCCGGGGATATGACTTACTGCAGGGCCCCCCATTACAATAGCTTAAAAAAGGATTTTTATCCAATCAAAATTTTTGATGCATTGAAGTTTCATAAATCTTGTTACCAATTCCAATATCACAAAATAAAATAAAATAAGAAATAAATAAAAATACTATCCTACGTAAAAACAAACTTACTGAAAACAAGTAAACTCATGGATTACAATAGAACACAGAAATTGACCTTCAAACACTTAAAGCAGTGAATAACAAATCTTATATTGTATAAAATAAATAGTCTACAAATAGACTGAATAGTCTTCACTGTATAAATTCAATACATTATTTTACAAAAGCCATTCTGTCAAGGACAGCGAGTGATTTTCTTTCTAATGTTTAATTTACATTATTGACACAAATTGCAACAGCAGCTATATTAGACTGCTTTGGAGGAATAGTTCATCCAAAAATTATGTTGTTATTGTTCTAAACCTGTATGAGTTTCTGCTGTTGAATGCAAAAGTATATATTTGGAACAATGCTGGTAACCAAACAGTTTCTGTGTCCCCATGACTTCCATAGTATGAAAAAAAAGATAAATAAAATAAAATAAAATATTGGAGTCAACAGTGACCAGAAACTTTCTGGTTGTTAAAATGAGAACTTAACATTAGAATTTAATCTAAGACTTATATAGAGGATACAGATGCATTGCTGGCAATACTGACTGAAGTATGCTAAAGTTGCCATAGACATGGACTGGGTTACAACTGGGAATAGTTTATTTTTATTTTTATCCATTTTTTATAAAAACATTTTGTGATATTTATAGATAAGAATCGAGAGCCAAGAGTCACACCTACTGCGGACAAGACAGGACATCCCAAGTTATATAGGTCGACATGTGAAAGCTGAAGCTCTTTTTTATGTCTTTTCCTGCTGTGAGCAGGGGTGCCGCTATGATTTCTGGGCCCTTCTGAACAGTAGATTGCAGGATTCCTCAAATTTTGGCTCTTGGCGCTGCAGTGTTTAGCTTCAACCCTGATGAAACTCACCTACCTGTGATATTCTAATGATCCTAATGATATATTGATTAGCATGCTCAGGTGTATTTGATTAGGGTTAGAGCTAAACTCTGCAGGAAAGTGGATCTTTTGGGCCATATTTGAGGATCTGTATAGACTTGGGACCCCCTGGTTAGAATCGCGTTCGTTGGGGTTGCATTGGGCCCTTTTTCGTATATTCTAGATTCATTACATGTAAAGTAAAACATTTCAAAAGTTTTTTGTTTGTTTTAAGTTTAATGATTAGAGCCTAAAGCTCATGAAAGTCAAAAATACAGTATCTCAAAATATATTTTTCAGTGTGCTGTAATCACCTAGTTGAATAAACGCCTGTTAAAATGAGCATCTGCAGGATGATTTCAAAATCCGGTCATTTTCAGAGACAGGTGAAAAGATATTCTGATTGTGCACAGAATTTTCCACACTCAGCAGAACGTATAGTTTTAATTCAACATAAACCGGTCTGAGAAAGCCTTGGCTCGTAAACACCACACTGTGTCAGTGCTTGCTTAATAGTGACTGTGATGCTGTGTGTTATTTCACTGTTTGTAATTCACGCATTTATGTCAATTTCTTAATTAACATTCAAAGTAATGCTGTCAACATCAATACTGTTTAAGATTAATTGGCCTAAATGTTTAACATTGTTAAATGAATAAACTATGCTACCATAATTTTACCATGGTATGTGTAATAAAACTGTGGTAATACGAATGGAGATCCGTCCTCAAAAAAACTAAATACAAAACAAACATGTTTACTACATTTTTACTATAATAAAACGTACTCAGTTACTAACATGACCTTGGTTCTCTGAGATACCGGAACAAGTACTGCGTCTGCTAAGACACTATGGGAAAAAGTAAATTTTTTCTCCTAACCTAAAGCCTTTTTTTCAATCAGGCAGTGTAATTTCATGGCCACTGGTTCGTGTAGTAGTTTTAAGAAATGAACCAATGGCTTCCTCAGGTTACTTCAACTGAAGCAACAACTGAGTTGTGCAGCTACATGGTACGGCTTGCAATGCAGTACTCATTCCGTATCTCAGGGAACCAAGGTTACGTTAGTAACCGAGTACATCCCCTATCGATACTATACTCGTACTGTGTCTGCTAAGATGCTATGGGAACTAGTACAATCACGTGCTTTGGTAGAGGAACGACTGCATAATATAACTTCCTTAAGCACCCAATCCCCACAGGGAAGTATAACAATAATATCCAAGATGAAAACAGGCTAAACTCCCAGAGATCATGTCCGGCCTGCATGATTGTTTCAGAGGACTCATACAGTCTCAGCACTCCACAGTTCGAGAGTGCACAAGTAAACCAACCTGAAGAGTTTGAGCATGTTACGGTCAAAATACTCTCTCGGAACTGTTTCTGCATAAAGGAAGTGTGTGCCCACTTAAGCAGAAATGACTCTGCCCTGCAAGGCAGGAACGTCCAGGTAATAAAACCTAGCAAATGAGGAAAGCGAGGCCCACTTGGCCACTGCACAGATCTCTGTGATGGACACACTGCTAGACCATGCCCAAAACGAGGTGACGTATAAAGGAAGAGGTTGGGCCAGTCATGGGCCAACGCGTCCCTGTCCTTCGAATAATAAATTGGGCAGTGAGAATTGTCTTCTGAGGCTAAGAGGTCTACCTAGGCCTTGCCAGAGATCTCCCAAATTTTCTGAACCGTCTGCTGATGGAACATCCACTCCTCTTAGGGGACCTTGTTCTGTGATAACATGTCCGCTCCTCGGTTCAATCTGCCCTGTACATGCGCTGCTCTCAGCGAACGCAAGTTGAGTTGGGCCCATTCCAGAAGGAGCTCTACCAGAATGAAGAGGTGCTTCGAGGAGAGACTTCTCTGGCAATTTATGTAGGACACCAGAGACTTGTTGTCTGAGCAGACCAACATGTGGTGTCCCCTTAGGTCTGGCAGTAAGAACTGACAGGCCCGACATACTGCTAGCATTTCCAGGTAGTTGATGTGAAGCCCCTCCTCCACTTTCAACCAATGGCCAAAAGTCGGTTTGCCATCGCACGGCCTTTCTCCTGCAAACCATTCCTTTTCTATCCACCGAGAGTTCTTTAAAGGGGCCAGGGCTGTTACACAGGCCTGGTCCACCCCGATATGTAGGCGTCTATGATGCCATGCATTGGGCGGAACCCGTGGCTTCAGCCAGCACTGAAGGGGCCGCATATGAAGCAGGCCCAGATGAAATGCTGGAGACATTGCGGCCATGAGGACCAGCATCCTTTGAAACATCTTGAGAGGGCAAAAGACTCCAATCTCAAAGGAGGGCGTGAGCTGCTGTATGGCCAGAGCACATTCTGGAGTGACTACTGCTCTCATCTCAGCTGAGTCGAGAACTGTTCCCAGGAACAATATTCGCTGGCTGGGGGACAGCGTGCTCTTGGCAAAATTTACCCTGAGTCCCAGGTGCTCTAAGTGGCTGAGGTGGAGGGTCCTGTGAGATATCAATTCTGCCAAAATGAGCCAGTTGTCGAGGTAGTTCATCTGCATCAGAGGGGAAAGAGCTGCGTCAATGCACTTCGTAAAGTGCGGGGAACCACAGACAGTCCAAAAGGAAGGACCATATATTGATAAGCCACACCTTCAAAGGCGAATCTCAATAATCACCTGTGATGGTGGCCTATCTGGATTTGAAAGTACGCATCTTTCAGATCCAGAGAAAATAACCAGTCCCCTGTGTGAATCTTCTAAATGATCTGCTTCAGTGTAATCATCCTGAACAGCCTTTTCATGAGGGTGTGGTTCAGGCATCTGAGACCGAGGATGGGCCGGAGTCTGCCATCCATTTTGGGGATGAGGAAGTAGTGGCTGTAGAAGCCTGACTTGCTCTAAATTGTAGGAACCGTCTCTACAGCTCCTTTTGCCAGCAGATTCATCACCTCTGAGCACAGAACGTAAGCATCCTTTCTTTTTACCGAGGTGGAGACCACGCCAATGAAACGTGGGGGTCTTCAAGCGAATTGAAGTGAATAATCACGGAACGGGGTGATAGGAGGCTAAAGAGAGGCCTCTTGGAAAAGTTCCCTGGCGCTTAGGGAAGGGGTAGCATCTGGCTGAGCAGTCAGGTTTAGCAGGTCGAGCAGTGCCAGGTGCAGGCTTCGTGGTCTGTTCAGTCGATGTAGACTTAAGGCAACTAGTGGCAGCTCTGGAGCTGGAGTGCTTTGGCAGGAAGTGTCGCATGGCCTGGGACAACTTCTGCTCCTCCGTGAAAGGCCTAAAAGACCTGAAGGACCTCCATGGAATGGAGCTCAGAGGCCGCCTGTGCAGCCGAGGAGTAGGCGTGTCCAGTGAGAGCTGAAGTAGTCCTACACGGCTTGGATGGATGGGCGGCCTTTGCCTTCCAGCCGATGGCAGTGGGTGGGGCAAAGATGCACGTCCACTGACGAGAAAGAAGCAGCGGATCAGCCGAGCAGAGAGAGGTTCAACTGTGAGGCGTGTCAGATCAGCAGAAAGCATAGTCGTCAACGCTGAAAGAGAAGAAATCTTAGGATCCTGTGGCGAAGCGCCCACTTATTTAGCCAAATGACTCTGCCCATCCTGGCGGGCTCCGGCAGGCTTCTTCGAGCCATTGGTTCGTTTCTTTTAACTACTGCGCGAACCAATTGCCGTGAAGTTACACTGCGTGATTAAAAAAAGGCTTCAGGTTAAGAGAAAAAATGACTTTTTCCCATAGCATCTTAGCAGACGCAGTACGAGTGAAGTATCGATAGGGAACCATGGCTAATTTTTGTAAGGTGTTTAGTCAAATTCATTAAAAAAAAATGTAAACAGGTATGAAATATAATCAGTAAGAGAGAAATGTTAATGAAAAGACGAACTTGACTGCAGCAGGTTAGTTGGGAAATACATTTATTTATTCAGAATTCACATTTGGAACGGAAATATATTAATAGGAACATTTCAGTAGGTTGAAGAAATGAGATGTAGCCATTAACATTCCTCAGTTTTGAAATGCATACTGATCATAAATGTGCTCCTGCTTAATATTTTAGAAGGACCTACCCACTGCATCAGTCTCATCCATGCTTTCCTCAATATGTGTTGTGTCAGGAAATTGTGAAAACTGAGGCAGTGTGTAATTGTTTAGAATTAAAGCAGCCAGGTAAGCTACAGTAACACTGGTGATAGAAGAAAGAAAGAAAGAGAGGATTTGGCCATTAGTATTAATTGCGTTGTGATGGGACCGGAAGTGGCGATACACTGTTTCACTTACCGTATATAGGAAGTGTGATAAAGGTCTATAATAGGGAAGAATGCTGACTTGGCAATGGTCCAAAAGACAATCATTGACACCCTCCACAAAGAGAGTAAGTCACAGAAGGTCATTACTGAAAGGGGTGGTTGTTCACAGAGTGCTGTATCAAAGCATATTAAATTCAAAGTGGACAGGAAGGAAGAAATTGGGTAGGAAAATTTGCACAAGCAACAGGGATGACCGTAAGCTTGAGAACACTGTCAAGCAAAGCTGATTCAAACACTTGGGAGAGCTTTACAAGGAGTGGACTGAAGTTGATGTCAGTGCATCAAGAGTCCTTACACTCAGACATCTTCAGGAAAAAGGCTACCAAGCCACTTCTGAAACAGAAACAGATACGTATTTCAAATACGTATTTACTGGAATCTTCTTACTAAGTAGCCTAATATTAATGAAGGCCAGAATCATTGATACCAATACTGCTACTGATGTCAACATTAAATGCATTTTCCCTCTATTGTAAGACTGTGTTTACCAGGTCACTCACTAAAATTGGGCATTGTGACATAATTGTGTTTTTATCCATTGAAGCGCAAAAGAGAACTGTCTAAAGTGACTTTCTGTACACATGCACATGTTGGATGCCTGAGTTCACAGAGAGCATACTGAATTAAGTTCTCTTTTGCGTCTTATCATGCTTGATATCGTGTTCATATAGCCTACTGTAATGCTAGCCAAAGGATTCCAAGAAAAAAATGGATGCTGCGTTAATTGCGTTAAATATTTTTAACGTGTTAAAGTGAAAAAATTAATTGCACAATTGACACTTCGAGGGAGCTTGATTGACAGGTGAATCTACCATTTTGTCTGACAAACAAAACAGACGGGAGAGTAGATTAACGGTGGATTCAAACTTGAAAAACGGTGTGTTAACATCTTTACGAGGTTTAAATAAAATACCTTCTAATGTTCATTCATGTTTATTTAGTGCTTTAACTTGTAAATATGAAAAGATGAATGGTTCACATGCCACTTGAACTGAGACACTACAGTGATCTGTCACGACACATTATAGATTTTTTATTCTAAAAAAATGACAAAATTTGAAAGCGGAAACTTTGCTTCATGGAGGAAGTAACCTGCTTTTTGTTATGGGAACCAAAATTGTTTCTTTCAAAAAGACTGTAAAATCCACATATTATTATTATTATTTATTAGATTAAAAAAAAAAAATGCATGTATGTAACCATTGTATGCAACCAATTAAACAGACCTAGACAGAAATAATGCAGACTACCCAAGCATGAGGGCAAATGAGGGCTGACCAGAGGTAAATACTGCCGTTTCTATGGATTGCCCACACAAGCCTGAGGCCATGTGTAGTTATCTGGTCTGAAGAGGCAAAGAAGGTCATCCTGGTTGACCTGACAGTCTCATGGGTGGAGGGCTGTGAGTTGACCTTTAAGATGAGAGCTGTCAAATACCAACCCTGATGCAGGACTGTAGGGACTAGGGATGGCAGACTTGAGATGTACTGGTTGAGTTTGGCTGCAGGGGGTTTTGGCACAGTCCATGTAGAGGATATTAACAGGGAAGGAGTTAGTAGAAGCATCTAGGACAGCAGCTGGAGTCCAGGGGCCATTTCTCAGCTTTATGTAAGTTACAACACAGCCTAGTTGTTATGTAAAGAGGCACTGAGTTACAACTCACGCACTACTGAATATTTTCACATTGTACCATTAAGCTTGAAACATACATGTAACTGGTGTTTAAATATTTACAGAAGCCTCCAATTGAGTAACAGTTGAAATAATACAGCTGATTGATTTTATTGCATCAATAAGCTAATGTTTTACCTGACAAACTTCAGTTCATTTGGAAATATATGATAATGTTGACATTTATATTTCAAAGAGAGAGAATATTATGTGAATAAATTACTTGCAGCTCTTCGACATGAACCCAACACTCCATGTTGTGCATGCCAGATAAAATCAATTATATGAATACATGTCATTTCATATATTTTTGTGTGTTTGTGTCAGCATTTATTCATTGCTCCTTGTTAATTTCAAATATTATCAATTCTACCTGCTGTAGCATCCTATTGTGTCAGTGCTGTCAAGGCCAAGACATTTGGAAGGCCACAACTAGTAAGTTGATTAATGAGTATATGAATAAATGAGTTACTCACTTACTGAGTCAGTTTGTTTTATGGTTGTATTTTTTTAAATTGATAAATTGTTATTATTATTATTATTATCATTATTATTATTTTAAATTTAAAACAGTTTTTCGTTTTACAGATTAATTATTCTTTACACTCTCTCAAACTTGTTCAGTGATTTACTGAACTGTGGACTCTAGGAAGAGTTAACCCAAAAAAGAAAATATGAAAAGTTAGATTAGATTAGATTAGATTCAACTTTATTGTCATTGCACATGTAAGGTACAAGGCAACGACATGCAGTTAGCATCTAACCAGAAGTGCAATAAGCAGTAAGTATAGAGTATACAAGGTCTACAATATATTACAAATGTACAAGAAAAATATACAGATAAGGCAGTATTATGGACATAATTTACAGATTTTTAAATACTATCAGCATGATATACAGATAGGTGTACTATGAACATACTATACAGATGGATTATGTAAAAGTGTATGTACACTATAAGCAAAACTATGAGCATATGAACATTATTTACACCAGTGCAATGGACAGTAAAGTGCATAGAAAATATTTCAGTTTGCAAATGGATTACTCAGTATTCTGGATGAACAGACAGTAGTGCAAGTAATAACAAAAAACAGGAATAAAATGAAGAGCTGAAATCAAATTAATAATTGATGAGTGTTTCAACTCTACCTGAAATAAGAACAATTGTAATAAATTGACTTATTTGCCTTTATGAATGTGAAAAATATGAAGTATTTATAATTATCTCACTTATTTGTAATGACTAGTTTTGGTGTTTTAATGTAAAAAGCAAAAAGTCCTCCAACTGCACTCGATGTACCCCACTGACTGCAGCCAGCGAGACACACACAGCGCTCCTGCCATGAGCTCTTGTTCTGGAGAACAGAACTGGTGTTGAGTTGACTTTTTCATTAGAGCTGAGTCGAATGAGCATAATAATGACAGGCCCCAGGGCTCTGCCTGCCCGCAAGCCTAATCGCTCAACTGCCACCAGCCACACTGTTTCCCCCGTGTAATTAAAACAGAGTCAGAACAGAACCGTAAAGCAACACTAGCCTTCCACTCCCTAATGAGACACTCATCTGCCTGGTGTGTGCATTAAACATTCACTATGTCTGAGAAAGAAAAACACACACACACACACACACACACACACACACACACACACACACACACACACACACACACACACACACACACACACACACACACACACACATTTTGAATCGCTTTCTCAAGAAAATGACAAATGGGAAAATAAGAGAGCGGGAGTAACTATTTTTCTATTTTCTCAAGGCTGGGTAAACTTCTGTATATAGCTACGACACACACACACACACACGTACACGGGGCCATAACAAATACATTCTACTGATGTTAATATTGGTGTGTGCATTAAACATTCACTATGAGAGAAAAACACACACACACACACATATACACACAAACATTTTGAATTGCTTTCTCAAGAAGATGAGAAATGAGAAAATAAGAGAGCGGGAGTGACTATTTTTCTATTTTGGTAAGGCTGGGTAAACATATATATAGCTACGACACACACACACACACACATACACACGGCCATAACAAATACATTCTATCGATGTTAATATTTACATTAAACTTTTTTGCATTCATTGAAAAAAAAAAGTTATGTAGAAGCCTTTTATAGTGCTTTTAGTACATAGACTGAGAATCATATTTTAATTGTTAACTTCATTGAAAGCAAAAGTAAGGCAGGCTTTATTTGTTTGCTTACATATTTAAATAACTCACTGAAATGTAATGGAGATTAGGGGGCATGATATTGTGAATGTGAAATATAATGAAATGTGCTGATATTAATAAAGCATCTGCTAAATGACTAACAAACTAACTAGATATTTTTTCTAAATATATATCACTATATCAAATAATAATATTACAGTATTCGTGATTTTTCCTTTAAATGAGACAGGGTTATTACAAATGAGTTATTACAAATTAACAATTAAAAATATTAAAAATATATATGTAAACTATAATAGTATCTCAGTTATACTAAAATAACACCTACAAGATACAAATCAATATACAAAATGTATAATGTCAATACATTATTTAATTTATAAATAATGTTGCGATGGAATTTTGTATGAGAGATTATACAAGGAAGAGAGAAAATCTGAAAATAACTAGACCGTTCTGTTAAATAATTTGAAGATATAGTTTTTGTAGCTCCTTCATTTCCAGTTATTCTGAAGGAAGTGCATAGCTGATAATACAGCAGATAGAGAGAAGCTGGGCTGCTGAGGTTGTGAATATTGACTTCAGCCTCAGTCTTACTGAACTAGAGAGCGAGAGATTGTCTGTGTTGCCATAGCAACACTAGAAAAAGCTTTCTTCTTTTACTAAAAGTGCACAGCCTTGTGTTTTTATTGTTCTGAGGTGGAGGAGGCAAATGAACAGTCTCTAATTTAAAACAGTGTGCTTTCCCTTCACTTGATTGGTGTTCTAACCTTAACTGACTTTAAGGGTTCCTAAGGTGTCTTTAATCACTGTATTTATCAGTTCACCATAATTCCTGAGAAAAAAAAAAATAGTTATGAGCAATTTTAATTTTAAAAGACTGTGGAGCTTGGTTACCGCTCTACATTTGTCAAGCAATTTAAAGTGCAGATTTAATGACATGCTTGTCTGGAGCTGGTAATAATGTCTAATACTCAGAGCAGAATGTGTGAACTTAAGGGTTTGTGTGTATTTAATAGGAACAAAAGAGCCTGAATGTATGAACGAATACACGTAGAAACACAAAAGAGCTGCTGACCTACATGAGTGCTACTGTTTGCATGCAGCTAATCGTGAATGGCACGGCAATTTTGTCACAGGCTGGATTGGCACTGATGATGTCGGCAGCTTGCCTAAGATTGATTAGACACATCAAGGGAGCCACTGTTCCAGAGGGAGCAAGACGGAGAGAAATATGGATTTGTCTCCATGCTTATACCTCTTCATTTGTTTCCATTACAGCCCCCTGTCTCTGAGCCTCCTGAAAAACAGTTGCCTGACATCAGCTCTTACTGAAGTTTATGTTGCACATTTAATATTCCTTCCTTCTAAGGCTGTTTAAAGCTGGGTTAAATAGTTGATTAATGAATGTCATATTTAATAGATGCTCGGATTGTCATAATAGATGCACTAAGGACTGGCAAACTCATGATAATATTTAGATTTCAAATGAATTCCTTTACACATCACACTGACCATGTTAACATACATATCATTTTCCAATTAAGGTCCATATTTATTTATTTATTTTTCTTTCTGAAAAAAGATGTTTGTGTATTCACTGCTATTTAATACTTTTAGGCCTATACAAGTAACCAGCATATTCTGAATACTAAATAATGCATAATGCAAAACTCTTGTCATTATGCTGCATTTTTAGTTATTTTGGACAATGTCCTAAAAGGTGCACTAAAAAATAATAATAACATAATATATAATTTACATCTATTGTTTAGTCTCTTCCTTTGTTTGGACATGTTTATGAATGAGTGTGCAGTAAGAGTGTTGTACCTTAAACTGAATATTGGCTTAATCTGGTTATGGCCATCATATTAATGTGTTTACATGATACCAACATAATCAGAACATAACCAAATTCTGATCAATATCAGAATAGTTTTATGCTTGTAAACACAGTCGAATGCTTTTGTAAATATATGTCAGCTGATTTCTTGAAACTGGAAGCTTAATCTGATTATGGAAATCATGTTAACACGTTTACTGAATATGACATACTGTAGAAAATAAGTATATGATATTAATCTGAATATTCTTGTGCTGCAGTTAATGTTGTGAAATCAGTCACCATATAACTCATGATAAAATGTTTCAGGGATTCTTTGGACATCCTTTGACTGACACTGGCTGTGAATCTAGACTATAGTTCTGAAGTCAATCAGTAATAAAAAGCTGACTATTTTCAAGACAAGCCAGTAACAGCACTCATTATTACTGGCTTGTCTTCAAAGCTCATTCAGAGACTGACGGAATTATACACTGAGAAGATCTGGGGAAGTCACATAAAGATTGTTGACATCAACTGTACATCTTAATGTTGTCAGTTTTGTGGCTTTGTGGATCTTGTGGAATTGCTGTTAACCTCTTGTTTTTGTCATGTTTAATATATGTCTTCATAAACATTTAACACATAGTGCTAACAATGCTAAAGAAGTGGGTTTGATTCCCTGGGAACACACATAGTGTAAATACACTGCATACTGCGGATCACTGTAAGGAGGGTCTGCCAGATGCATAAATATAAATGTAAGGGCATATTACTTACAGTAGAAGAGTCAGCATGAAGTCAAATGAAGTTCTCAGCAATGCAATCAAAAATTAGGTTTTGATATATTCACAGTAGAAAATGTACAAAATATCTTCATGCAACAAGATTTTTACTTATTGTTGGTTATTAGTACAAATATACATGTGCTACTTATCACATATAATCAGACTACCTTTAGATTACTTTAAGATTACTTTTGACCTAACTCATTCATCACATTGATTTAAACAGGATAATCTTGTACCATATTGATATAAGAGTAAGAAAATATATTTCATTCATCACTGTTAACAACATGAAGTGTATTAAACGTTACATTTTGTCTAGGTTTCCCAAACTGAGGCTTGTAAAGGAACTGAAGGGGGTTCTAATAATTAATTAAAGCCTAAACATGTAAAATGAAAATAAATCATTTTAAAATAACAATCAAAAAGTGTAAAACACTTACTAAAAAATATATTTTATTTGTTTATTTGTATGTCGTGTGACCATTAACCAACATCAGAGAACTGTTACGTGAATATGCAAATGTGATGTGATTAATATTTCCTGCATTACATCTAAATAAGAAATAACCTGAATTTGTGCATTTTAATGTTTTAAAAAAATAAGCCTTCCAAAGACAGCAATACATGGGTAAATAACACACTGAGTGATTATTAAAATCAAAATTAATGTGTTCATCAGTAGTTGAATCAATGCAATGTTGAATCACTTCTTAAACCAAAATTGATTTTTGTAAAATCAGACTTAAATCTTTGTTGAATCTAAAGCTTTCATTGAACTGTTCTTCATGTTTTTCATAGTGTGAAGAGCCTTTTTAATGATCTAAAGAACACTTTTCCACAATAAAGAACCTTTTGTGCAATTTAAAGATCCCATGGATGTTAAAGGTTCTTTATGGAACCACTGGTTTGGCATGAGTTCACTAAGCTGCAAGTGACATAATTGGTTAAAAGGGTTTTGATTCAGTTATAATGAATGACTGGTATCAGTTGTCTCCCACATTTAGTCCATTATGTGCTTCAGAACACAGACATATCGTCACCGTTCACAAATTCCACTGCGTGAGCCATCAAACTGAACGATGTTAAATGCCCTGTCTTTGTGTGGATAACATCCCATTGAGTTGCTTTGATCCTGCTGCATATGAATTACAGTAATCACAAATCAAAAACACGCTCTCCACCAGCCAAATATTGACTGTGTTGCTCTCAGTTGTGAAGGATGGGATATAATTGTGTCAGTCTTGCTTGTGCATCTCAACAAGGGATGTGGTGAGTGACAGCTCAATACAGCCAACACTTCCATTGTCAGCGACGCGCGTTTGGAACAGTGATACAAAGCCAAGGCAGGACACGTTATTCACTGCGGGACACTTACCGGTGAATAACTACCCTACAATGGCATTTACTGTCCCCTGACAAATACTGACACTGATTCAAAGCTGTGCTTGCAGGCCAGAAGAAATGATTTGAAAATGTAATGTGATATTCAGAGACTTTGCAGTTTTAGCCATTTTGGACATGTCTTAATAAGACATCAATCAGATGCAGTAAATTTATACGGCAATCACATTCTTGAACTAACAATATCCATTATACGATTTTTCCTGTCATGGAAAGTGAAGGGAGCTCCAGTGCTTTGATTCCAGTAGACCTGATGTTATTTTTATCTTCCGTTTAGTCACATGTTTCTGTGCCTAACATGATGAAATCCATTACTTGCATTTTGCACTCCAACTTGGAAGTATGGCAGCATGTTTTTCGACAGGCCTCATTTATAAGGTTTCCATCCAGGAAAAACAGATTTGTTATCTTAAAACTTTTAGAGATAAAGTAGAATATTTTGTTGCTAGGCTACCTGCCGCACACAGCACCAAGTCTCCAGGGCTTTGCAGCATAAGAGATTGTCGGTAAGAACAATGGCTCGAACATTTGGTAGTAATTGCTCCATGCTCTGCTCTTAGGAGGCGTTAAGGTGAAATCCTTCAGTATCATCTCTGAGCTTCTCCGCTAGAGTCTCAGGCGATGACCTTCGCTTCATATTTTCCAGCGGTACAAACAAGACCTTGAGCTTCACACTCTTTCAACAAATTAAAGGAAAAACTGCTGTTCGCTTCTGATGTGAGCTACAGTTACTCCAGGGTCACATTTGATCGTAGCACTTGCATTCACCAAAGAAAAATATTGAGTTTGGCTGCAAGCACAACAGTCGTTTTGTTTGTGTTTTTAAAGCAAAGCCAATATTTCATCCAAGAGTATTCTGAGTCTAGTTGGAACGCCAGAACCTATTTATGTTGGTTGTACATGCGGCCCCCTGCTTTTAACAAACCAACAGAAAAAGCCTCGATGCCATGTTCAGCTCAATGTTCAGATACTCGTTTAGCTGGATGCAGGCCTTTTGGAGTCATTTGAAATGTTCTTATTGCCTGTCACTGACATCAGAGATGATTCTTCAAGAACTGCTAGTTTAGAATTAGAAATTAACTTTATTCTATTGCCAGTCAATACAATGTTCTAAAGTGAAAGCATTCAAAGCAACAGTTTGCAACATAATTGGCTTTGATTATTATAATACTGTAGAATTATTATTATTATTAGTTTCATTCCTTTTTTCTGTGACTACATCAATGACACTTACATGAAACTCCTGATAAATATTTTTATTAAAGCATCAACATTCACAAAACACTGTTATTTTTAACTACAGTAAGCATAGGCTGCTGCGTGCATGGTTTGGCATGGCAGAATGCCAGCAAAGAGCGCTGCTTTTATAATCTCTAAAAAGATAAAATCAGTTCATCGCAATCTCACAAATCTCTGTTATAACACAATTAATATATGCATAATGAATCTGTCATAATGTCTACAACTTGTGTGTTATAATGAGAGGATTCGTGAGCATACACACACAGCATAAACACATTTCAGCACTGCATTCCTGACTGGTCATTGCGTTCCAGGAATCAACATTCTACATTTGCAAACGATGCATATACATACAACATATATATATATATATATATATATATATATATATATATATATATATATATATATATATATATATATATATAGAATACTTTAATATTTCACATAAATAAACAATATATTTGCATTTTTAAAGTTCACTGATGTTGGTTAATGGTCATAGTTTTTTGTGTACAGTTATTTTTCTTTTTTTTCTTTTCTTTTCTTTTCTTTTCTTTTTATCTTTATATATATATATATATATATATATATATATATATATATATATATATATATATATATATATATATATATATATATATATAATTCAGTATGGCCTCAGGTGCCTTATTGCATTCATAATACATTTATAAACGGTGCCAATTATTATTTAAACCTTATTTTATAAAGCAAGTTATTTAAGTGACAACCTATCAGTAAAATATATAGTTTCTGACATAACAGAATTTTGTTATGGAACAAAAATTATGATGTGCTACAGTATGTGTGCTGCACAGTGATACAGAGAACAGGTGTTTTAAGTCATAGATCTTAATATATTGAGGCAGGTAGAATGACTGGAATGCTATATTAACCAATCAGAAGCCAGGACTGGAACTATTTATAGACTATTATTAGACTAGTACCATCTGTCCTATTGAACCCATTTTAATCTTTATAGAACCATTTTGACTCTTTTAAAACTATTTTCATCTTTTACAATATATATCATTATTGTTTATGACTAATTATATAATCAAAAATCAATCATTCTGTAGTAGGCATGTGTAGGCATCTTCTACTATCTCTTTTCTGTTGTGTTGTCTTGCTGTTTGGCCCACTGAGTTTAAAAGCTGTTTATTATTTTGGGCTTTCATGCTGCACAGTCGTATCGATCATTATTTCACTGCCTGGGTGTTGCTTATCATCACAGTATGGCGTTCATCTGCGATTCAAAGCATAACAGAGACATATGATCATTTCATTTCTGGCTACATTTGAAGAATGAAGAATGGAGTCTACTTACTTAGAATTGCAAAACGATTAGACCAGTTCCAGAACAGACTGAGTCGAACAAAGTCTGCAGCAGAAGCTCAGAGTGTTCTGTGTGGTTCTGGTTCAGAGCACTCAGACGTCAGTCTCTCACCCCTCAGGGCTGGAGTTTGTTTCTCAGACTAGCCGTCTCTTCCTGCTCCATCAGCACAAAGCAAAGCTGCTGCTGGCACCGGAGGTCACTGGAGACCCCATCAGGGAGGACCCTAATGTCCTGCTGAGATATGCTGACTGGGACAAAGCCGACAGGGAGCACCAATATAACTATGGTTAGATGAATGCACAGAATCACAGTGGCTCATTGTGCCTGAATGCAGAGTAAAATTAAGGAATATTGTGTTCTGAGATTATCTATAAAATAGTTTTCTCTTGTAAGTTGTACAATAAAAGTTTGTGTATATGAGTGTGTTTGGATCTCTTTAGTTCTCTGTTAGTGTTCAGTAGAAGTTGCTTATTGTAGGTGTGTGTGTGTGTGTGTGTGTGTGTGTGTGTGGGATGTATACGCTGTCACAAGAGCTACATTTAAATAATTATTACTTTTTTGAAGCAATTACACAAATATTCATTTTGTTTTGCAATGGTATTATATTTTGGCTTTTAGTTTGAAAATTTTTTATTAATAAAATAAAAAAGTTAGTGTACTTAAAAAGAGTACATTTTCATAAATGCTACATAACATAAATAAATAAATAAATAGGTCCCACGTCATATTAAGTGGCCTTAACTGCTATGTACTTACATTTAAATTAATATTTTGATACAATGCGCTTATTGCGTACATACATGTTTTTACAGTGTACTTATATATATATAAAAAAAAAACCCTGAATGTAATTACATCTGTAATTATTTCTGTAAATACATTAATATTTACACTGTTGGCCCATCCCTTACACCTTAACCCTGTCATGAGTCCGGGCACTGCGTTTCACCCTTTCACCACCAGATGTCGCCATATCCAGTCCTCCATTCCCCAAACTCCACACACCTGTCACTTATTACGCCCTCAGCTATTCCTCATTGTCATGGACTGTTTTGTTTCTTTTGTCTTCCTTTCTGTTCATTAAATTAATAAAAAGTTTCTCCTGCATTTGGACCCAGACCCTGTTTTTCTATGGTGCTCCCTTACCACACTGTGACAAAATTCAGCCCGCATAAAGAGGCATAAGACCGCACACTCACTTGCAGGTGATTCTTTATTTACCAACGTTTCGGCACAATGCCGATACCTTGACAAATGTGTTGTGCCGAAACGTTGGTAAATAAAGAATCAACTGCAAGTGAGTGTGCAGTCTTATGTCTCTTTATGCTACTTTGATGTCTTCTGAACGGTACCTCGTATGGTGTGCATATGC
The DNA here is from genome assembly GCA_024542945.1 of allo-octoploid hybrid of Carassius auratus x Cyprinus carpio. Classification (NCBI taxonomy): domain Eukaryota; kingdom Metazoa; phylum Chordata; class Actinopteri; order Cypriniformes; species allo-octoploid hybrid of Carassius auratus x Cyprinus carpio. Next base: position 20,867,036 of record CM045042.1, read on the forward strand.
ATGCTCATTTTCGTAAGGGACAGAATTCAGCCAGCAAACATGGGTCCAGAAGGGAAACTCTTCAACATCCGTCAGGGAGACCAGAGTATTTAGGAGTATGCCAGGGACTTCTTTGGAGTGGCTCATCGGTCGGCGATGGATAAGACCAGCCTCATGGTCGTCTTCTGGGGAGGCCTGGCCGAGCCCTTCAAGTCTTTGATGCCATAGTGGAACCGCTTGAGGACTACATTAACCTCAGCTCACAAAGCTCAAGAAGCAGTGGTGTCCGCTCACATATCTCTCGAGGCTGCGGTGTCCGCTCACAGTTCCCCCGAGGTGGTGGTGTCTGCCCACAATGCTCCAGAAGTGGCAGTGTCTGCTCACATATCTCTCGAGGCGGCGGTGTCCGCTCACTGTTCCCCCGTGTTTGCGGTGTCCACCCACAATGCTCCCGTGGTGGCGGTGCCCGCTGATGTTCCCTCCTAGGTGGTGGAGCTTGTTTTTGGCCCTCCCGAAGTGGCGGAGCCCGCTGATATTTCCTCTGAGGTAGCGGGGCTCGCTTCTGGCCTTCCTGAACCAGTGGAGCCCGCTGGTACTCTCTCTGAGGTGGCGCTGCTCTCTTCAGGCCTTCCCGAAGCAGCGGAGCCCGCTGGTACTCACTCCGAAGTGGCGGACCTTTCTTCAGGCCTTCCCGAAGCAGCGGAGCTCGCTGGTTCTCTCTCCGAGGCGGCAGAGCTCACTTCAGGCCTTCCCGAAGCGGCGGAGCATGTTGATGTTCACTCCGAGGTGGCGGGGTTCACCTCTGGCCTTCCCGAAGTGGCGGAGCTCGCTGATGTTCCCTCCGAGGCAGCAGGGCTCGCTTTTGGCCTTCCCGAAGCAGCGGAGCCCGCTGATGTACCCTCTGAGGTGGCGGGGCTCGTTTCAGGCCTTCCCGAAGTGGCGGTGTCCGCTCGCACTTCCTCCAAGGTGGTGGAACTCGCCTCTGGTTTTCCCAAAGTGGCAGAGCTCACCTCTGGGGCTCCTGAAGCAGCGGAGCCCACCATTGCCCGTTCCAAGGAGGCAGCTCCACACTCACCACTGTGGTGGCTGCTGGTTCTGCCCTGGGTCCCCATCCCATCAGCACTGCTTCAGTCCCCAGACCCCCTCCAGCACACGGACCCTGTTTTTCTATGGTGGTCCCTTACCACACTGTGACAAACCCACCCTTAAACCTAACCATACCACCAAACCTGTCCCTAACCTTACCTGTATCACACCTCAGTAGCGGCGAATGTGTTTTGCAATACAATATGAATACAATAAGTACATTGTACTTATTATTATTATATTTTTTTGTTTCATATAAGTACATAGAAGTTAAGGCCCCTTAATATAAAGTGGGACCAAAGAAACATCTATTTTGATGAGATGACTAACAATATAGTATAATATTAAAAGTAATAACATAATATGTAAATTTTTTTTATTATAATTCTGACTGTAATTTGTTGTTCAATATTACACTGAAGGTTAATATATTTTAAAAGTACTAAATTACAACATCATTGAAAATTTTATTTACAAATTTTATTTTTTATTTTTATTTTAAATGCATGACAAGTTTCAATTGACTTCACATTAAAGTATATTTTAGTTCATCATAAATACTTGTAAGCAGTACATTGTAACCATATTTCAAATATAAACTAAAATACATTTTCATTTAATTTAATTTTCATTTCATTCAAAACATGCCACTAAGTGTCTGAACATTACATTATTTCTGTTTCCATACATATTAATACTGTATTTTACATATAATATTTAATATTTAATATATAAAATTGTCATATTTATTGTGACAAGTTGTTTTAAATGAATTTCAATTTCAATTTCAATTTCAATTTCAATTTTTTTTTTTTTTTTTGTCAGAGCATTAGATTGACATTTTGTGTTTGGGGTTTTGTGTTTCATAATTGTTTTACTATGAAAAATTTATGTGGGAAACCTATAATTGTATGTAATTTTGATGTTGTAAAATTTGATAAATTCTATTCTGACAGCTTACTTTATACTATGTGGCAACATGCCTGATAACGTGTTCAATGAGCTGTGTCTTTTTTCTCGAGCAATATCAGACTATCAAGACTGTGAGGTATGTGCCTGTCCAGAAATTAATTTTCATAAATAAAACTACATTGATACAGTACATATTTACTGGATTAAAATATGTGACAGCTAGCCCCAGTTTTCAGTATATCTTAAGAAGGTTTGAAGCTGTGCATGTTGTTGTTGTGCATGAGCATGAAACGTGTGTGTGTGTGTGTGTGTCCTGACCAGCTGGTGCCTGTGCTCTGGCTTGGGTCACAGCAGAGGTATCAGTGTGTGTGTGTGTGTGTGTGTGTGTGTGTGTGTGTGCGTGTACCAGCAGCACTGCTCCGCTCTGGCTGGGGTCACAGCAGAGGTTGTTTGGAAGGTTTGATTTGTCAGTAGATAAATGATAGCCCCACATCTGGGAGAGTTTGGCAAATAAATAACACGCGATGGCTCATACATCATCTGCTTCCCTCCAATCTGCCAACGGAGAGAGGAGGAGAATAAATTCTTATTATAACCTTGGGGAAGCACAACACATATTGTGGAGTGAGGCGGCCGTGAATTCCAGGGGAGAATGCTGTTCTTTGTCAAGTGCAGCGCGTAATAAAAACCAGACGATAGACGCTTCCTTAAGTCAGGCTGCCTGCTTGATGTACAGCAGAGGCCGTTTGTATTGTGACAGACGTGCTGTCACTGGAGTGTGTTGAACCTCTTCCTCTTAACACACGGGGAAGATTACTCCCTCCTCACCCAAATGTGTCCATACAACACAGATTCATTCCTGGGAAGCAATTGGACAGAAATTATCCATCAGAACTGAAAAGATGTGCTTATTTATAACAGTTTGCTGTCAGTTTCCATGCCATTGTATTACTGCAGGACAAATATACTCAATTAGAATGTCACACACCATGCTATGCAATTAATTCCAACAGTAATAACAAGCATGGAATACTGTAATTACACATTAAATATGGGAGATCGGAGACAATAGTAATGTTTTTCTCATTTTCCGTCATAACTCACAGACTGCTTTCAATCTGTCATCTTTTAGAAAAAGGTATGTGTGAGCAGTAATACAGAAGAAAGAGTAACAGTACTTGATTACAGCCTGATTATAATTTGATTTGTGAATGTTAAATAACTAAATTTATAACATGGGACTATTGTATCAAAGATTTAGTGCAAAAAAATAAATAAATAAATTAAAAAAAAAATATATTAACAAAACAATAACAATTTGTACAGGCAAAAGTTTTTTTTATGAACAGTGAAAAACACTACATAATTATACTTTTTATTGCTTTAATAATTATTGATATTTCAAAAAAAGAAAACAATATTTTTACTTTATTAGTCTTTTAGAGCAAAAAAAAAAAAAAGTCTTTTAGAGTCTTTTTGTGAATTCACACTCTCTACATTTGGAATACATGGGAAATAAATGCTGTAAACTCCAAAGCATTCCACATAAAAAAAGAGAGATAGTGTTTCCTTTAGTCTAACTTCTCATAAAGTCTATTGCATGTACACTCTGTCTAATTGCTCAACTAGGAGATGCAAGTGAAATCTAATAAATTTGGCCTCCACACATCTCAGTCTGAGCGTATGTAACAAGCAGCCAATTATAAAGCAGTGAAATGTGATGTGCTGTTCTCACCAGGTTCTGGTTTTAATCAAGAATCATTTAATTAAACAGCTAACACACTTAAGTCAATACTGCTGAGCAGAAGAACACCAAGATGGGAAGGAAGAAAAATCGTATAATTGCATAATTGTAGATAGTATTTCTAAAAATGTCTGCTAAATATGTTGACTCAAATAAACTGACTTCAAGAGATAAAAAGTCTAATCATGTAGGTGTTCAGCGCTCAGGCAATTTTTATAATTTTTATATGGATTTTATAGTAACCCATTTATATAAATAGTAGAACTAATTTAAAAAGTAAACATTTCACAATCAGATATTGGTAATGAGCAAGATCTAATTTAAAATAAATGGTGCTCAAGCAGCCTGAATCTTATTTAGGGAACCCAAAAAACAATGAGGAACACTTTCTCCTGGAAAAGAGATGTAAAACAGTGCGCTCATTCCATTAAAACAATGTTTTTCTCCAGGTATCACACGTTTGAGAGGATGGCTGAAGGTGTTTGTGTGCTACAGAAAAGCACAAAATCTTTAACACTGCAACAGAACAATTCTGATGTGTGAAATTTTCTTGACAGTTACCTGGTCTATATTGTTATCTGATCCTTTGGGCAATGAAGTGACATAATTGGGATTGACTTGTAACACCTGCTGCACTCAAGATGGTTAAGTAAGTTCATGAAAAAAAAATATAGGTGTAAAACAGAAATAAAACTATAAAACTACAAGTGGAATTTCACTGACCCCTTAAGGATAAAATCTTTCCTTAGCTTTCAAGTTAGCTTAAACCGTTTAACCCTAATGTTGTATTTAGATTGATTTTTCTGCCTTTATGGTTGGGATCTCAAAGAGACCTTAGGTTATATATAAAAATAAATATGCATAGTAAATATAATTAAACCTCTTATTTTCTCATCAAATCATTTTAATATGCTTCACTGATCCTGTCTGCTCACATTATTGAAACTTTAACACTGATATGCTCTGTTACAAATGCTAGAAACAATTAAAATACTCTAATGCAATGCTAATAAATAGAATACTTTACAAATAATGCATAAATGCCATAAATGCCGGGTCTCTAAGAAACTGAAACAGAAGTGATTTAAGATTTATCATGGTGGACCTGTGATTGTTATCAAGTTAAAATGTTGTTTTATTAGCTTTCATAAGATTAAATCATCTGTATGTAGTTTATTTTAACTAATATGATTTTGTACAGAAGCTAAAATAACTGAATTCTAATGACACTAGAAGTCTTGTACATTCAAATGACCGTACAAATGACCTACCCTGCTCTTGCCTTAAAAATAAGTTGGATAGGCTAATCTTCAACATACTATCAATTAACATTAGTTTGAATTGATATATATATATATTCAGAAACACACAATAATGCTGTTTTATAAGAGAAATCACGGACATTTTTACCAAAGGTAGGATGTAATTTTTCACACTTTTCATTCATTTCAATAGCATCAGCAAGCAGAGATCTGTGTAAGCACATAATTCTTTCTTTCTTTCTTTCTTTCTTTCTTTCTTTCTTTCTTTCTTTCTTTCTTTCTTTCTTTCTTTCTTTCTTTCTTTCTTCTTTTTTTGTTGTTGTTAAGATATTAAAGGGATAGCTCACTCTGTCATACTCGTATAATTTTACTTTGTACTACTGTGAATATTATGGAAGCCTGTTTCTGCCACTAAATAAAATAAATAAATAAATAAATAAAGATAATTGCAACATTTATCTCACAACTGACCTATCGGTAAGCCCCGCCGCCCTTTGTTATAGTGGACAAACAAAAGGAGTTGCTAACTGTCTTACAATGACAGCTGTCAGGATGAAAACCTTGTCCCTATCTTTTTGATAAATTTTGGACACAGAAGGACCACCGCTGAAGTGGGACTTAAATATGCCATGGATGAGGGATATATAGAAGATTTTAAAATAAATATTGTGGGTATTAATTTGGAAGCGGGGGTTTACCGATCACAATGCAAGCTGGAGAAGCCTCATGTTACGTTCGTCACGATCGCAGATAACAACATCCCGAAACAATACTGTTCATGTATCGTAGGGTACGATTAAATTAATTACATTTAACCAGTAAAATGTAGAACTTTGTTTATGTATTTTTTGCCCTAGACTGTACAAGACGTGAGAACAGTCTGCTATTTAGGTGTGTATGGACTCACTAACTTTAACGTTAGCTAGTTTTAGCCAGAGACATTATTGGGGGTGAATGCTTATGGACATTTTGCTCCGTTTTGTTTGGGTTCAGGAAATAGAATAAAATAAATTCTATTGCCCATCCTCTCAGGATACCTGCAATCACTGTAACAAGTACCCTAGGCACATCGTTTTTCCATTTTTGAAGCATAAACCCCATAAAAAATGATGCAAACTTCGGATCTTCCAATGTTTCTCTATGGCGCTGAAACCTACAGATATCCGAGTTCCGCTCCCCGTGCAACTGATGCTCGACTGCCATTGGCTCATCTGCGTTCGAGGGGAGGGGCTTATCGATAGGCCGATTCTGACTTTTTTTTTAGAATTGTGATATATAAACTCACAATTGCAAGATATAAAATAAGAATAGTGGGATTTAAACTCGCAATTGCAAGAAAGAAAGTCAGAATTGCAAGATATAAACTCACAATTCTGACTTTTTTCTTGCAATTCTGACTTTTTTTCCCTCGCAAATGTGAGTTCATATCTTGCAATTCTGACTGTTTTCTCAGAATGACGAGTTTAAAACATTTTTATCTTTTTTTTTCTTCTTGCAATTGGGAGTTTATATCATTAAATAAAGATGTTTTTTTTTTTCTGAAAATTGTTAATTGATATAACTGAGATTATATAATCTCTGAATTGCAAGTATGTATCATGCAATTCAAAGATAAAAGTCAGAATTGCGAAAAAAAAAAAAAAAAAAAAAAAAACTTTTTTCTTCTTCAGTGGCGGAAACAGGCTTCCATAGATTATTGTTGACTCTTATATGATACATTTCTGTTGATGTTCCTCAGTTGTATGCCAATATGAATAAAAGCATAAATGGAATAATTAAATGCAATATTGATTTATAATTTATTTATTTTTTCTTTATGAAGCCGGTCCCCATCCACTGTCATTTTATGGAAGAGAGCAGCTCAGACATTCAGCTAAACATCTTTTGCACTCCACAGAAGAAACTCATACAGGTGTGGAATGACATGAGGGTGAGTAAATGATGACAGAATTATTATTCTTGGGTGATTTATCCCTTTATCTGTCAGACCCAAAATATAACAAAAGGATTGAAGTCAATGAGACAGAATATGTCTCAAACTGACTAATTTGCTTTTATAGTTTGTAACAAATTGCGTAGAGCTCAAAAATTGCTAATAACTAGCACATTTCTGAATCCTAAAGAGAAACACAATCAGTTTTTGCTCATGTTATAAATTTAACTCGCCATTGAAACTGCCAATTAGCAAATGCTCAGATCAGGAAACAATCATTACACCTTTCACAGCTAAACTGTCCCTTGGTAATGAGGGACACTGACTTATATATTTTCACCTGCAACCTGAAGACATGTACCCATGGTGTCTGAAAAATTACCTTGATTGTGCACAGTGCCATGGAAATTTATCTTTGCAATGATTTTATTGCATGGTTACCTCAGGCAATTAAATCAATAAATCTTAACTGTCAAGGAGGTGGCTCAGTGCTAGGAAGAAATGAAAAGCTCATGTTAAGTAAATAAAAGTCTTTTTGACACATAATTTTGGAGAGTTATTTAATGGGAGGAACACATAGCTAAAAATATGAAATAAAGGTGTATTTTATTAGGCACATTATTATATTAAAGGTGTATTATCTTATGGCCTAAATTACAGAATTGTAGCGCTTCCCCACACACGAAGAGGCTCATAAATTAATAAGACATGTCTGATCATGCAAATTTTCCCAGTGATGAATAAATAAGAGGGCATTCTATTCAAGCAGAATGCTGTTATGAGGCCCAGTAACCACAGTCTAATTTAAATGAAATGTATATATGATCTTTAGAATGAAGTTAATGAGGGAAATACATGCAATAAAGTCAAATGTTCTCCTCCTACATTTGGTGAACACCAACAAAGCCATTGCATCATGGTCTATTTTTCAGTTCACTGGGTCTGAAACATATTTCTATTTACTGGGGTGGTTTAAGGTTAATGTGGTCAGTTGTCATATCCAATAGTATTTCATGTCTCATTCAGTACAAGATGACAAATAAAAAAGGTGTTCAATTTCACCATTTAAAATTAATTTCCATGCAATTCATCTCCCATTAAAAGTCATGCGTTCCTTCCACTTACAATGATGCTTTGCTAATGCATGTCTTGTTTATTCAGAAGATGAGGAGGTTTCTGTGACATTTATGACCATTTAAAAGATGGAAAACTCAAATTCAGTCATGTTTGGTCAGAAATTCTTTGAACCTCCTTTTTTTTAATTTGGCTCATACCATTTTTATTCATCGTTTTTATACAGACATTACACATTTAAAAACAACATAACTACATCTCAGTTTTGTTCATTACATTTGACAGTTTTATTATAAAATAAACATACAATAGCCAAAAAAAAGAAAAAAAAAAGAAAAAAAAAGAAGAATAAAAAAAATCGCTGGACTTGTGCAACACATTGGAAATACAAAGCTAACCAGGCAGGAAGGTTTTTGATACATAACGCATTTTAAAATGAATCCGTACAACTATACAATGTATAAATTCAAAGCACTGCAGGTTACCTGCTCTGTACAAAAAAAGGAACAAAACAAAAACCTAAATTCTACAGCATGCCAGAACATTGCAATCTCTTTCATTGCAAGTAATGTGTACAACTTTGCCGACAGACAGTACCTTCAGAAGATAAAGGCCCTTTACTTGAAGTAGAAATCCTGCTCTTTCTTGACGTCAAACCAACATACTTTTAGGCAATAGGTAGCATTGAGGCATTTCTATAAAGCGCAAGTTTCACAGAACTGCTTTCTGATAGGTTTAAATATGTCTACAACATATAACAATACTGACGTCTTTGAAATCGAGTATTAATTATACGCAACTTTGATTATGACAGTTACTTGGTAGAAAGAGTCATGCTGCATTAAAACTCGTAAGAAACTTGTTTTTCTTTGCCATTAAGTTTTTTTTTTTTTCTCCACATAAATCAGTTTGCATATTTTATCAAAATGAAACCTTGAAACTTTCCTTAAATAACAGTATGATGGCTGCATTTCTGAATCCACTTGGTAAGGAAATGCTATCATTTCCCATAAGGCTCAATTGAGATTAACTGCTCTTTGGGACATTGCTCCAATTTCAGTTTTAGATTTTGCCAGTAGTGACCCAGACATCTCTCTGGCATTTACATCTTTCTATGCCACCACTATACTCAAATACATTGCCTTTCATTTGGTTACTTCAATGGCTTCTAACAATCCACCCAAAGTAAGTATTGCCTTGTTTTGTAAATACCTTTCTTCTGTGAGAAACCCATTGTAGTGTTACCCATTTGTACACTCTGATTCAATAAGATTCTCCAGTTGGTGATTTAACTGAAAATGTAGAACATAGCAGAAAGGCAGACTCAAATGACATGGAAGCAATGAGAGATGTTGCATATCTTGACAGATTCAAAGCTGTGGATGGGTTTCAGGGTCAAATGCAACACCTTGATGTAATTACAATCTCAAGAAGACAAATCATGGTGCACAACCTTATACTGTACAGAGAAAGACAAACTGGACAGAACAAGACTGTAAATAACTGTTCTTTGATTCTCTACAGTTTACATTAGTATAACAAGGCATTTGCAACAAGGTATTTAAAAAAGAAATCTCTGATGAAGTTAGAAACTGACTTTGTAACGTGTTTGTTTAAATACAATGACATTTTTATGGTCCATAGGCAATAAATGGAATCAGTAAACTTTGTTTTAGCAAAATACTCATACATTTTAATCAGAGAAGTGCTCAAGTTTAATACAAATCAAGGCTTTTCGATGCATTTTGTTTATAAGCGCCACCGTCAGTCCTTTAAACGTACCATGGTACATGCCGCCTGTAAATCAGCGTGGGAATTGGAAGATCTGTAATTGACGACATGATGTGGTATTTTACGGTAACGAAGAGCTATTTACATGTTTAATTTGCAGAGCAAATAGAAAGCCTCCAGCTGAGCCTGCTTTAATTGGAGATTGTTCTTCCTGATAGGCTTTTTCATCGTTGTAGAGCTCATTCAGAGGCACAAAGAATCAAAGCGATCTCATGCTACCTCAGAAAGACGTGGGGTAATTGCTATGGTTGCTTTGAGAATGGTTCGGCAGCAAATGCAAATGCTAAATGAAAAAAATCAAACAGCATAGTTGTGTTTGTGGGCCTTTTTAAACTGATATAGTCAATAAGTTTCTCAGATAAAAAATGTTTGTTTCAGATTAGTATAATGCAGTGAGGTCCTAAAATAAATGAAATATTACCAAGGTCAATATGAGCAACATCATATATATTAAATCCCTTGCAAAAGGATATTATGTGTCCCAGTACTGAGATGATTTTTGTGGAACTTTTATAGACATCCTTGCTGGTTTAGGCTCTATTCCGTACATTTGGCCAATTAATGTGATTTCTGATTGCAACAAAACTGTATGTATTATTCTGACCATTATTCATCATGGAATTTCTTCATTGTAGTATATATTCTAGAATACATGATTACAATAAATATTTATTTGCTCTGGTTTGGTCAGTATTTGTTCAATGCCCTTATTTAAAATAATAATAATAACAAAGAGATATTTGTATAAGTATATTTTAATATTCAAATAAGAAGTGCATTATATCTTTGTAAACTGACCTAACGGTAATGTTTCCACCTAATATTAATCAAACTGAAAAGAAATATAAACTCCTTGAAAAATCTGTGGATTTTTTCTCATTATTACATTGTAATAACTAATTTGTAATAATGTAATAAATCAAAATACCATTTTTTTTAAACCGCAGAGTATTGGACCAAAATTATTTCCCCTCTTGCTTTATTCCCAATTCAGGAAGGGCATATAAAGCACACAAAAAGCTCCAGAAAGAATACAACTGTTGTTTTCATTGCAAGACAAACTGGGGGCATTAGAGGTGCATCTAATAGGCAGAGCAGGTTGTTTACTTCACTGCTAGAATGAGTCAGTGCTGCTGGTTTCTGATGAACTGCCAGAGGGCCATAGATTTCTTTGCCAAACTGGCATAACTCAAACAAGCACAGCAACAGATGCGACATAAACCACACATATTTTAGAAACCCACTTTATACAAGTAAGAAAACAGCTGGTAATATTGTTCATGGGAAGGAGAATTTCACTATTTGCATAATGATACTTTTGCCTTGCATCAAAGGAAGTCCATGAAGTGAATAAAGGCTTCCAACAAAAACATACTTTTGCTCCGTAATTAATTTTTCATGTAAGATGTTTTGTATACTTTATCCTGATGTATTGCTATTGGTGTGCTACAGTGAGTATTGCACTATAAACCATTATTGGACAGTAAGCATTTCTCGCTACGTTATGTGGAAATTGCCCAGGAAACATCCGCGAAGGAGGTAATGAGAAACGTATATGTGATGTACTGTATATTCAGCTGTACAACATGTAAAGAATTCAAATGCACTTAGACGTCATTCACTTTTAAGTCATTTTCTATCATCATCAGAGCAGAAAATGAAAATCTGAAATGTACTTGAACATTAAAGCGAAAAAACAGTTATCACAACCGCCATTTTTACAAAGAAAATAAATAAATAATCATGTTATGAAAACAGAAAAATTGGATATACCAATATGGTATGGAAAATCATTCAGATCCATTGTCATCCTTAAATATAGACTCTAATAAATTTCCACTGGATACGCAGGCACTTTTGAATAATCTTAGTGAAATGTCTATTTCGCACATACATGACATCTTTCGCTCACATTCTGACATTCGCGTGATAGACCGACAGATATATGAAGCTTTACAATACAATGAACACACCTTGCCAATGAAAATCTGCTCCACACACACACACACACACTCACTCACGCACGCACGCATGCACACACACTCACTCTCAAATACCTACATTTATGAACTGACCAGCAAGAAGAAACAGTTTGTATCTCACTGATAGGTTATCAACAGTTCCACATCATATTAAACATTAAATTCATCAGTAAAGAGTTTATGCATGGAAAATTAACCTTTGATTAAAAAAGGTTTGTGATTGGATCACATGATGCAATTATTTAGGCCGCAAAATTCTGACCTTGCTTTTTAGGGAGTATCTCTGGAGATAGAAAAATGTAATGTAATAAAGTACAAGCATGAATAAACTCTCTATAGATAACAACTTAATGTTAAATGTTATCAAGCCAGCCCTAAAGATGCTTGATTCATCCGAAAAAAAAAAAAAAAAAATGGACAAAACACATTGATTCTTCATAGTGCTCATGAAATACGCTGATGTCTCTCAGTTCTACCTCTACCTCTCTGCATTAACATGCAAGATTGAACAAACACCGAACAGTTAAAGTAGCTGTCATATACAACACAGTCATTATGGTACATATTGGAAAGAAATCTTTAAGATTCTCTGATACCCCCTTTAGAAGATATCAATCTGTCATATGTGCATATGTATAAGTTAATTGCACAGGGAAATCTCCCATCAGCCTCCGACGCTGTGAACACAAGACGTGAAGTCTGTCTCAGAGAACGCAGCTTTGGAGCGAAGCCAACGAGCCTATCATACTGCTCACACTGACGCCAGCTGTCACCGTGCCACAGTAAAATAGAAAGACGGTGATGTTTGAGAGAATAGATGACTACCGTACCCGTCCCTTACAGTCATCACAAAAGCCTCGACAGATAAGCATGATTTTAAATGGACACGTGTGAATCTCCAGATGGGGTGAATATATGTGTTTGAGATGAATGCAGTGTTAACAGCTCATTTATCTGTACTCTAATTCCTGTGTATCTCAATCTCGCAGTGGTAAGGCTTGAAATATACTCTACGCAAGTACACGAACGGCAGCTATATGAATTGGATCCATGTGTCATGTTCTGATAGCTGTCAGAGTGCAATTCTTAATTCAACAGCCAGTGTGTGTATTTTCAGCAACGCCACAAGGGGCGCTATAGTGGCTATTAGAGTAAACCAAACATGTCCAGTCCTGGTCCAGAGCCTTCCAGCAGAAGTAATGGAAACTTCTCTCATGGTTTAGCTAAGAACATCAGTTGATGATCATCTAGTAAAGTATTTAAATGTTAATTTAAATATTGAGATGAAGAGTTCTTTGTTTGATATTGTTTCCTATTTTATGCTTTTTTTTTTTTTTTTTTTTTTTTTTTTTTTTTTAGCAAATTTATAAATATATTAGTGCTGTCAAAATTAGCAAGTTAACGCAGACGATAATTTAAAAAAAAAATATATATATATTTAACGCAATTAACGCATGGGCGAAGCCTACTCACAACTGCTGCTTGTGTCACCTCTTCTTTTGACAAGAAGTGCATTTATTCAGTCACAGAAAGTCTTTACGATCACATCAAACAGAAGACGATTCAGACACGTGCTCTAACTTCACTTCAGAGTCAAACGAGCGCGAAAACAGTACTGTGCTCGTAGCTCATGAGCTTCAATTGCACGCAAAAAGGCGACGGCGCACGCTCTAGCCTGTATCATTTCATATCAAGATGCGAATGAAACTAGGTGCATGCAGTGTCATGGTTAGTTAAGTCATGAAGTTGCCAAAAAGGCGATTAAAGCTGCTTTAAAACTGTGCATGCATGTAATATGTTATGAGTCACATTTAAGAATATGTCTCTGAAATGGTTTTCAAAACTGTTCTGGAGCAGCCCACACTCTCACCCTTGATTCAACTAGTCAGTTCATTAGCAGAGACTTTAAGACCTGAAGTGGGTTAGAAAAGGTAAAGACATTTGAGAGAAAATATGATGCATGTCAGATCTGCGTCACGTTCAGCAGCAGCAGCTCTTAAAGTAACAGCAATTAAAACAACCTAATAACCAGCTGCTGTGATGTCTGTTAATCAAAGAAAAAAAGAGGAAATCAACAACTTTTATATCTTTGAAGATTCATCTATATTTAATTTAGAACTTCAATTTAAATTTTTGTATATTTCTGCTGATGGGCACAGGTAAATATCACATTTATTCTAATGGGTTTATGTAAAGATCGTATTAAGTTCATATAAATTGGAAGTTATGTTTTTATAGTCTAATAAATGTAAAATTTGATAGCTCTCAATTATACTGTAATGTTGAATGGCTACAGTCAATGGTTAAATATTAGAGGGAAAACAATTTTATAGAGACATCAGTTGTATTCTGCTGTGCAAAGGCAAAAGACTGTAACTTCATTTTTTGTCGAAAATGAGTCATTGATATTTTTGGGACATTCAAGACATCCTTTATCATGTGCATAAGTATCTTGAATCAATTTCGTTGTTTTTCTGAGAAAATAAATAAACAGTAACTTCGATAAGCCCCGGAGAAGCCAAGGCAGAACACCATATAACACCAGTTACCGCTCTTTCACTTTGTTTGGAATACTCAAATTGATTTACAGCGCTCTGCCTTTGTTTAGCCGTATGTCAAAATCAAGTTACAGTGCCAGTTGGGAGTTATACGATGTTCTGCCTTTTTTTTTTTACTGTCCATTAAAGTCTGCCACATTTTAATTACGGTGTAGACAAACGAATTTGATAGATCATGATCTACCAAACATCTCCACTATAAAGACTAGATACCTTGGCAGTAATACATAATCGTGAATAACCTTTAAAGATTTTTTTTTTTTTTTGTAATGCAGATTATTCACCAGGTGAAGGTTTAGGTCCCAGCTGAAGACACACATTTTTTTTTTTTAGTCTGGCCTTTGAAGTAGAGAAAGTTTGACTTGGGAACCTTTTTTTAAAATCGTTCGACAGCACTAAAATATATACATGATCATTTAAAAGTTTGGGGTTGGTAATATTTTTTTTTGTGTGTGTCTTATGTTCATCAAGGCTACATTTATTTGACCAAAAATACAGTAAAAACTGTAATATTCTGGAACATTATTACAATTAAATTTTTTTTTTTTTTAATGTATTTTAATATGTAATTTTAAATTTTAATCTCTGTGATGGTAAAGTTGTGAATTTCGATCAATTTAATTTGTCCTTGCGGAATAAAATTATTAAAAAGTATTTTTAAAAAAGCATAAAATTTTCCTTTAAAGAATTTAATTCTTATGATAAGGATTTTTTTTATTATTAAATCAGGACAATTGTATCACCCTAACATATCTGACTTAATGCTTTAAAATGAATTTTGATTAAAACATGCCCCTTCAAGTACGAATTGCATTTTTAATCTATTTTATGAGTAAATTAATATACAGGACCAAAACTTAATGTCATTGACCCACAGACATTTGAAGTTAACTCTATCGCCGCTTATGTGCCACACACAGTATCGCACTTTAAGAATGTTCATGTGTATTTTGCACTTGCAATATGTTGATCAAGCATTCATACCCTAGCGTACTTGCGTAAAGTGTGTTTCTGGCCTCACAAAGTGTGTGTTTCTCTGCCTTACAAAGCAAATTAAATGTGCCTGCTCCACATCACAGAGGTCACTAGCTGAATTTTTCTTCAACAACATTGTTAACTTGCCCACTGCTACCATGTTCTTGTAACAGATGCATAAATTTGGCCTCCCGTAGTGCTGTGATGCAATGCAGCAGCGCTCCGTCCTTCCAGGTCCGCCTTCTACGACATCTCAAGATTTCTTGACACACTCTACAGGAATCAAGCTGGAACGAGGACATGGCACCCTCCAGGGAATAACTCACAGTTCTGAGGCTCGCTAGTGGTTAACTGTCGACTTCCCTCAGGGTTCCGGAGGGTTGTAGATGGCAAAGATGGTGGAGGTAGTGATGAACGGTGGGGAAGAGAGTGAGAGCGAGTAAGACAGAAAGGAAGGAAGAGCACAGTGGAAGAGCCAGCACTATAACAAATTGGCCTCCAGCTGAAGCCAGTGCAATCCTTGGCGTATGTAGCGCACCAGTTCTGTCATGCTGCTGTGCTGCGTCAACGGTTCCATCACTGAGTCCAGCTCCAGAAAGAACTCTGTCAGAACAGAGAGAGACACACAGAACGATTTGCAACATGGGACCAATATTGTTTTTTTTACATATAACTACAGTAAATTATATATAACAGGTGTTGCTAACCTTTTTGAAATAAAGTGCTATATTTTATGCGCCACTGACAGTAAAATCCAAAAATAAAGCAGATGCAACTTGCTCACAGACTAACTACAACATCTTGACCCCAAAATGGGTCTGTTGACGGCATTCAAAAGTGGTCATGTAGTCAGAGAAGATACAGTTGTTTAAAAACATCACATACATTGCAAATCATAAAAAAAGATCATGTTTTGCCAGTGATTGTATATTAAAATGGAAAATAGACTTAACTGAATCCTGCCTTTATTCATGAAAAAACATTTCTATTTTCTGTTGATGTTCAAAATTAAGTATAAAGTATTAAGAATATTTTGTATTCCTAAAAACATTATTTATTTTATTTTTTTTAAATGTTGTCATCATTTTGTTCTGAAGACCTTGAAGACTTTGAATTCTAGAAAAGAATGCTGTTAAAAATCCTCGAAAAACAAACCCTTAAATCTCACAATGCATTCAAAAATCTGTGCATGATTTTCACATTCTGGGTCCAGCTTGATGAATTGTTTTATAACACAGTCATAACTTAATATTTTTTCAACTAAAACCATATTGTATCTGATCAGCAACTTCTCATTAGTGAGTGAAGAATGTGAAAAAAAATGTTATTCCCATGTTATTATTGCATTTTTGTTTAATTACAAAATTGAGAAATTCTTTGAAATGTATATTCAGTTCTGATGAAAAATCCTATTTGAATATATCATTGTTAAAAAAATAAAAACAATAAAAATAAGAACACATAATAATCTGAGAATTACCAGAATTACCCCACTGGAATGAATGGGGTATAATTAAATTAGTTTGACTTATAACTCATGATTGCCATATCATATTGCTTATATAATTTAACAAAAAGTGTAAAAAGAGTGTTTGGTTTAGTTCATGTGAGGCTATGAATGATAATTCTAAAATAAAGATGTCAATAAAATAATAAACATGCTATATAATAATTCTTTCTTGACTGAACACAGACAAATTATCAAAAAAACTAACAAAACAACAACAACAACAACAACAACAAAAAACAAGCAATTAATCTTTAACTAAACTGTCCTTCATTGGGGTGAATCTTTTTAAGTTTAGCCTGAAGATAATAGAGGTATATGATGACATCACTGCCTCCTACTAATGACTGCAGCAATTAGCAAATAGATGACAATAACAGACCACAGAGTCAGAACTGATACTGTCATAATTAGCCAATCCCGCTATCATTCTGACTAAAGCTTGTACCCACCATCACCTAACTGCATTCATTTCTAGGAAAGAGACCGAGGAGGGGAAGTTGAGAGAGAGTTTATTACAGCTGATTTCTGAGGCGGGGGAGACCTCGTACAACACGCAGGGTCTCAGAGCGTTTTAATTAGTCTCCTCCAGAGGACACAGAGAGAGAAAGAGAAGAAATGACAAGCCACATCAGATCTCAAATGCAATTAGCATAGTGGCTTTTTCATTTCTCTGGTGGGCTGTATCAAACGTTGAGTCACCGATAACGCTGCGAGTGCGAGAGGTGAAGCTCTTATATAATGCTGAGATATATGACAGCGAAGACAAATGAGATTTATCCGCAGGAGAGAGATTTTGGGAAAAAAGTAATTCTTTACTTCAATGATTGTTTCATGATGCAAGATTTAAAAAAAAGCCCTGAAAATGGTAGGCGAAAAACAAATTTTGTCTCTCTAATACTGATGTGCGATATATCTAAAAATAATATAAACCTTTGACAATAATGTACATATGTGCACTGGAAAAATTTGGTGTGGAAACAATTTTTCACTCCAAAATTGCTAGTAAATCTAAAGTAAATAAACAAATAAATAATAATAATAAAATGATTTATATTATTATAGAATATATGTAGAATATATATTCTGTAACATTATTGTATTATTAGGGATGCACCAATAGGATTTTTTTTTTTTTTTTGCCCGATACGATACCGATTTTAACAAACAACTATTGTCCGATTCTGATACAGATATTGGTCAATTGCATAAAGCAGGGCTTAAATATAATTAAAATAAAATATACAAAATATAAAAGTACAGCGTTTTCAAAAAGGAAGAAAAAAAACACATGGGGGTCTTGATCTGGTAGCTTGCACTTAATCACAGCCAATACAGGATCATCTTTTCTAGATTTAAGTGTCAATGCTTAAATACATTAAAGAAATACATGAAAGTAATTCTAAGATATTTAAAAATGTTTGCAGTGTGGATAAAAAAAAAAAAATTCTACTCCTATAAACGTTTTGAGAGGAAAAAAACAGCCTAAATTAGAAGGCTGTACACTGAAACAGTACATTCTTGAAAAATGTGTTAAAATAATATTGCACGTCTTTCAAATTGTACAGTATGCCACTTAATGAATATACTGTAAGACCACAGTAAAAACCAACAGTTGCCTACAAATATTTTACCAAATAATTTTAATGTATATAAAAAAAATGAGATTTTTTTTTAACCATTTTAGAGTGAAAATAAATTGTTGTATACTTTAAAGCACACAAAAAAGTAAAATCTAATTATTTAAAATGTATTTTAAGTTTACTGTAAAGAAATGTAGTGTACTGTAGATTTTTTATTTTATAAAAAATAAATATTTTACTAAATATTTTGGGATCTAAAATTGCTATGAAATCAAAGCCATTTATAAATCCATACATAAATTACTGTTCCAAATTTGAAGTTGATATTACAAAGATGTAGATTCCTGTGAGATTTTTAAGGAGCTATAACAAAAATAACCACTGGGTTACATCCAAACTCTACTCAATATTTTTAATGCACTTTCTTGTCAAAAATGTATAAATTTCTGTCAAATTAATCTTCTGTCACAAAATAACCACCACATATAGAACCTTGAGATACAGACCTTTCAAACAATGTGTTTTGTCAAGATTAAATACAGTTTTGATTAAAACATATTGTAATTGTTGAATCAGAGCTTTGAACCAATTCAATAAAATACACAGTCCTCAGGAAACTTCATGGCCAGATAATAATAATAATAATAATAATTAGGGCTGTCAAATGATTAATCACGATTAATCACATCCAAAATAAAAGTTTTGTTTACATAATATATGTATGTGTACAGGGTATATTTATTATGTATATATAAATACACACACATAAATTATATATTTAGAAAATATTTACATGTATATACATTTATATATTTATATTATTATATTTTATATTATATATAAATATATTTAATATATAAACATAACATATTCTTCTTAAATATATACATGCATGTGTGTGTATTTATATATACATAATAAATATACACAGTATACACACATATATTATGTAAACAAAACTTTTATTTTGGATGTGATTAATCGTGATTAATCATTTGACAGCCCTAATAATAATAATAATTATTATTATTTTTATTATTATTATTATTATGCAATATTCACAATGTTTAGATTGCTTAATATCACCAGCAATCTAACTGTAAATGCATACATATGTATTTATCGCTCAGCTATACCCTCTACTTGCAGTCTAAAGAAAAACAAAACAAAAACAAGTGTTTGTACAAACTGTCTAGTGAACAATAAAACCTGAAATAAAACTTGAAAACCATCCTACCTTGACTTTCCTGGGCCAGCTTGTCAGCGGTTTCCCAGTGTTCATAGCTGCGCAGGATGTTGTTGGTGATGTTGACATGACTGGCTGCCATGTGGTGGATGCGTTGGGGAATGGCCACACTTCCAGAGGCAGAGGAAGAGCCCATCACTCCAGCGCTACTGCTGACTGAACTGACAGGAGATGGACTCAGGGACATGGGAGACGGGGTACCTGTGCTCCTGTTAGGAGAAAGATGAAACACTGACCAATGAGAATTTTGGAAATCCAATCCACCATATTCCTGCACCATTTCAAACTGACACGTCACTTTCCTCACCATTAAAATGGATCTAAAATGGATCTTGTGCAGTACTATATATCAAATGTAAGTGGCGAGTGGGGCATGCAAAGACATTTTGTTTGTAGCTTGGTTTCTATTTATTTTATGTTATGCTCAGCAGCCCCGCCCACAGTGAAATCTCAGTGGCTCAATATCCTGTGCCAGACAGCTTTATATAAATCATATACATCTTGATTGGCTGTAATGACTGCCCTTGTGTAAAAGAAGTACTCTTTAGCATACTTGTAAAATGAGTACTTATAAACATTAAAATATATACTTAAGTGCAAACTGTATGTAATGTTTTCAGACATGTAATTACATGTTCTTTGCAATTAAATAAAAATGCAGTTTCATTTTATTTTAAGGTGTTCTTGTTACGATGTAAAAAAATATTTGAACTTACTGACTAATATTGATAAACTACATATACAAGGTTAGAGTTAGGATTAGGACTGGTTTAGGTTAGGTGTTTGTAATTGAACATTATTTACTGTTATTACTACAATAAGTACTGTACATATAATGTGTAAAGTAGAGATTAATAATGTTATATTAATATTAAAAATGTTTTATAGTTAAAATTTATATTAAATACAATTAGTTGAACTTTAAAGTTCTTTTGACCCATTTAGGTAGGTTTAGTACATTTATTTATTTTTTTAATCTAATTTCATAATATTATTCTCTTTTAAATATAGTTGTACTGCTGAATATACTGACAAGCATTTATGGTAAAATAAATATACTTTAATGTCCTTTCTGTTAAAATTAGCATATAATGTGTTTGAAAAGGAATTTGTAATGATACAGTTGCAGTTTAGAACATTTATTTTTAAATTCAACAAAAAAAGAACTTTCAATGTATTATCAAATAACACACTACAATAAAACATTTAAAAAACCTTTAGTATGTTAATCAACATCAAAATAAGATTACGATAACCTAATTATTTAAAATGTACTTGAATTTATGTTCCAAATTTGAAGTTGATATTACAAAAAGTTTGGTTCCTGTGAGAAAAATTGATTTTTAATGCATTTTTTTTTCTGACACAAATGTATACATTTCTGTCACAATGTCACTTCTATCATGAAAAAAAAACAAAACAAAAAAAAAACAAATATGGAACATTGAGACTCAGACCTTTCCGATGATATGCATTTTGTCATAACTAGACATGTCAAGACAGAACACCCACAGCTAACATGTTAAAATAAAACCTTTAATTTAACATTATTACAACTTTTTAAAAGTTTTTAAAAATACACTGTGTGTTAACAAACAGTCAAGAAAGTAAGTGTCAACTAAGTGGCCTTTTCTTTCATTAATATTATTTTATCTGCATATAGATTTAAGATTTGAGGTACACTATAGGGCCTTTTCACAGCGCTTTAGTTCCAGAACTAAATGTACAGTACTAAAGTACTAGGACGATTTTGCGCAAACTATTTCTCAGTACCATTTAAAGGGTTGCATTCAATGACAGTGTGTACTATTAAGTGACGTAAGCTGGTCGACAGCGACGTAATTTGTGCACAGTGTTCAACAACGGAAACAAAGAACAACAACGTTAACAACAGGAGGATGGAGGATGCTGCGATCGGAGCTGTGTTTTTGTTGTCTCTTGCGAGTTTCACAATAATGGAATGTCGACATATACATAAAGTGATTGAAAGAACGGAAAACAGGACTAAGAATCTCCAACGACAACTGTCAGTGCTACGTTAGCTACAAGTGCCTGCACTTCAGTGTCCGTCCATCTATCGTTGTTCTCCATACTTGCGAAAAAGTGGTTAGTTCCACAATTAGTTCTGGTACTATGAAAAGGTTCCCGAGGTGCGAAAGGCCCTTATAAATGCCTATTCAATACAATTAAATGCACTTTTTTTTTCACAAGCTACCGCCATTGCTATGAGATTCTTTATGTTTACCCAACAACCCTTTAATCAGTATCTCAGTACATTATCAACAGTAACCTGCAGATAGTGTCGTTCCTCCAGACAACTATCGGCAAACATATTCATTGGTCTCTTTAGTGCTTCACCCCAAACAGTCTGGTTTAGTGGCCTGTAATCCACTGATAAATGGAAACACACTCAAGCCTCGGCCGGCTAAATTATGCGCCCTGTCAACAGCCGGACCCATTCATGGCTGGTTTCAGGGCTCAGCTAAAATAAATAAACTCCCTCCGAGGCGAAAAAAAAAGATTCATGATGGTAAAGGATGAGGAGGAGGTTGAGGATGGATGTGTTGATCACAGTTACAGCAGGTACGGCTGGCTCTTTATTGCTAATGTAGTGGCTGCAGGGGCCGAGCCGGTGAGGCTAATTGCTTTTGACAGGCAGGTTGGCAGCTGAACAGCGGGCCTGGGTAGTGTCCAGCTAGAGGCCGGATCAGACGCACACATACAAAGTTAAACACAGCGCCTCTCCCACCACCTCACCCCATTGGTACTTGGTTGCCATAGAGATGACATGGAAGCGATGCTGCTTTCCCAGAGTTCATCTCTTCATGTCCTTTCACTGATGTCAAGTAACCATGACTGAGGTTTCATATCTCGCACTATATTTTTTCCCACCAGGCAGCAGGAGAAGAATCATGAGTGCTGTTCTCAAGCAAGATGGAATCTTTTCACAAGCTGGCAGAAACACAAAAGGACAAAGAGAGGAAAATCCACGTACTTTCCATTGGCTCCCCATGGCGAAGGTGCTTGGGAACTTTTTGCAGAATTCTGAGGGAGCGAGAATAAAAATCATTTATAAATACAGCACATAATCGCCAAATGCAAGCATGCTAGGTCTCATGCAAACGCTAATAATCATAATTAGCTTACAGTTTGACAATGTATGCTTAGAATGTGTAAACATACCTGGCAATAAAGCTCATTCTGAATTGATGAATACATTGATTTAATAATGGCATGCGGGGAACGAGCTATTCAAACAAATGTGAAGATTTCTAGCTCTGTTTCTTAACTGCAATAAACAAAGAAACAGAGGCACAGGGTCGTATACCTTGAAATACTCCATTAGTGAGCGGGAATACTTCATGGCATGATCCTTCTTCAGCTTGAACATTCGCAAGTACAGAAGTGACAAACAACGATTGCTGAAAAAGAGAAAATATTCATTAAGGTTCTATTACAGTCTTGCCAAAAGTATGCAAGGAATATTGAAAGATGCTGTTAGGATTATTAATGCAGCATCATTAAGGCAATGTTTGGGTGTTTTAGTCTATTTGGTGCTTAGTGTTCTTTTAGTGTACTTAGAAATTTATAATGTTAATGAAGAACTTGAGATAAAATGTGAAGAACATAAATAGATAATATCAAAATAAAGCATAAATCACTTATTTTTAAATTTTTTTTTTTTTTTTTTTTTTTTACAAAATTTGTACAAGAATTGTTAAAATAATATTTAATTATGTGCAATTAGTATACATCAAATGCTAAACTGTACAATCATATCAGATCATATCAGTAAGTCATGGGAACTTATGTTTTTATTTTTATATTACTTCTATATGAGCAGCAACTAAACTTAAAATTGTATGAATTTCTTTTTTTTTTTTTTAACAGTGCTATGAAATTGGCTTAAGCGGGACAAAGGAGACACGTTTTATTCCAGAAATGTTTAAAATATAATTTCCATTTCCAAATATTACATAATGTTATTAAAGACAATAATACTTGGTGGAAATGACGTGTCCAGATGAACAAGCAAAATAACAAAACAAACAAACAAACAAACAGACAAAAACAAAACAAAACAAAACAAAACAAAACAAAACAAAACAAAACAAAACAAAACAAAAACATCCTCCTGTGATGCATGTATATCCACTGTAGGATACAACTATAGTCAAATTAAATACCAGCAAATAGTATCAAAAATTTTTGAGTTTTAAGAGAGTTTATTTCTAATAATTCACAGGGCCAAAAGCATCTATGGCAAAAACATCAACAGTATCTTGTTGACAACAACAACAAAAACAACAACAACAGTATTATGATAAGCAGCAGTGTGCATCAATATGAGCACTGAGGGAAAAACAGCCAGTATCATGGGGTGGCTGACCTTTCAACAGTATGCTTGCGAGACACCAGATGCTTGGGACATATGCAGAGCCCCATGAAACCAAAACTAGCTTTCTCACATTTCTCACGCATCCAGACTCCTGAAGTCCCATCAATATATAAACAAGGTGTCTGTTCCTCCAAAAGCAGGTCAGAGGCTTTTATGGCATCTTGTAGATGCATCTTTATTTGAGCATGAAACGTTTCCTGACGTCACAGGTCAAAATCTACAGGTTATATTGGCCTAATATCTGAAGCCCGAGAGTAAACATGTTTTTACAGCTCTCTTAAATGCATATAATATCGCCCGAACGGTATTATGTCCTCGACCCAGGTTTATAAATCATAAACGCAGCAGCCTTTGAAAATCCCTTTCGGCTGCTAGATGGCTTTCATTAACAAGCCAGAGAGACTGGCAGCTGAATTCCAATCTGCACTGATGACTGTCATCCCGCTATGAGCGCAAAACTAACCTTGACATTCAAAATAAACAAGCTGCCGTGGCGTGACAGGCAGGCAGAGTACAGGCGGCATTTATCTGGGCGAGAATATGTTTCTGCCGTCACCATGTGGAAATCTTTCATTATCCTCTAATAGCTTAATGAAATACAGGAATAATGATCCACTCTAAGCCGATTAAGCGCTTTAGCAGTGTTTTAAAGCTTCCTTCCAGATACGGATGATTGTCGTCGAGTGATGGCTGAGAGGAGATTTAACTGGCTGCTAGTGCAAAGCGCTGGATTTAGCTTCTGATGGTACGCAGGGAATGGCGTTGGAGTGTTAATACCACCTCTGACGCCCTTTAGAAGGCCCTAAAGCGTATGTCAGTTCTTCAAAGCAACTACATCTGTTGGGTTATCAACGAAACTCGCATTTTGACCTCCATGTATGTTGAGTGTGACTTTTTCAGCAAACAGCATTGCACTAATTTGATGTCCCCAGACTATTGGATAAAGTCCATATGGCGGGTCATTCTGGCTATGTAGAGGGCGTTTACGCAACAATGCTCTTAATTAAATACGGGGAAAAAAATAAATAAATTGTTTGTTTGGCTGTTTATTTACATGACAACAGGGTTTTTGGGACATGAAAATGCTAACTTTTAAAAATAGGTTTCAAAGTGCAAGTTTTTGAATGTAAACTGTGGATCTGTGTGAACGGAACATTTTGACGACATCGCCGTGTGTATGCAAAACTTTTCAAAAACGCAATAGTGCATCGTTGTCCTGAAATGTACCCTTAGTCAGGAAGGTTCATCTAACTGACATTTAAAGTGACTTTTAAAGAAGCACGATTAATTTTTTTCTGTGACATTCAGGGGTGGGCAATCTGATATAAACTGCATAACTCTGGAAGCGAAGTAGAATGTAGAATTATTCTCAAGGACACAATGTTTACTTGCTAATGTTTTCTCTGAGTCTGTGAGTCTTGCAAACTTTGTAAAATCTAGTAGCTCCTTCTCTTAAGTGTTTATTGCAGAAGCCTTGAAACAAAACTTTATTTTCTGTCAAGCTGTTTAAAACTTGCATCCTGATTTTTAGGCAGTTTTATCAGCCTAGCAGTTTTTAATCTAACTTTTTTTTTTTTTTTTTTTTTTTTCTGTGTGCAATATTCTGGTTACTTACAGCTAAATATTAGCAAGTACACTACAGTTCAAAAGTTTGGTGACAGTTAGATTTTTTTTTTTTAAATTAAGTATTTTATGCTTGATCAAAAATACAGTAATACTGTTTTCTATTGTAATATATATTTTAAATGTAGTGTATTCCTGTGATGCAAAGCTGAATTTTCAGCATCATTTCTCCAGTCTTCAGTGTCACATGATCCTTCAGAATAATTCTAATATGCTGATTTGTCGCTCAAGATTTTTTATTATCTTGATAACATTATCAATTGTGAAAAAGTTGTGCTGCTTCATATTTTTGTGGAAACGATGATGGTGATTTTGTATTTAAAAAATACAAAAAAAAAAGAAATATAAGAGAACAGAA
The DNA here is from genome assembly GCA_024542945.1 of allo-octoploid hybrid of Carassius auratus x Cyprinus carpio. NCBI lineage: Eukaryota > Metazoa > Chordata > Actinopteri > Cypriniformes > allo-octoploid hybrid of Carassius auratus x Cyprinus carpio. Next base: position 20,893,048 of record CM045042.1, read on the forward strand.
TTAACTCAAAATACAATACTTTTTTAACATTAAAAAGTTTTTACTGGCAGTTTTGATTAAATGAGTGAGTGACTCACACACACACACACACACCACACACACACACACACACACACACTCACTCACTCACTCAACACACACACACCACACACACACACACACACAACACACACACACACTCACACTCACCACTCACCTCACTCACACACACACACACACACACACACACACACACACACTCACACTCACTCACTCACTCACTCACTCACTCACTCACTCCACACACACACACACACACACACTCACACTCACACTCACTCACTCACTCACTCACCACCACACACACACACACACCCTCCACTCACACTCACTCACCACTCACTCACACACACACACACACACACACACACACACACACACACACACACACACTCACTCACTCACTCAAAAATTTGCATGGTATATACGATCAAATTATCAAGAGCTGAAGCACATGAAAGCAAACTTACCACAACACAGCGAGCTTCTTCTCAGCTATTGTGGCAGAATGACTGGTAAAGTTCTTTAATCTCATTGCGTACCTTAAATAACAAAAGTACAAGAGTTACACAAATATGATAAAACTACTAATTTCAATTAGAATACACTGATGAACTCTGAGGACCATCTAGTTTTATTGCCTCTGATGTCAATAAAACGAGGACTGCTCCAACTGTAGGTAATCATCTTTTACTTTTGAATCATGAAAAGGGGAACTGACCTGATGAGCTCTACGGTTTCTGAATACATTGTGTATGGTGACTTGGCCTCTAATGGGTCCCGTTCCATGGCATTGCCGCATTCGATAAACGAGAGCGCCCCATCTGCATAATTCACAGCTTTGCCGAACTTGTCCATCTGTGAAGCAAAAGTGCCATCAAAGGTTGAGAGAATTATGTAAAAAAAAAACAAGAAAAAAAAAATAGAAAAACAAAAGACTGAGGTCATTTTTGAAGCTTGTAAAGTCATATAGAAAAACAGATCTCATCGGAGGAGGAAATAAAGCCATTAGGCTGAGTTAAGAAGATGAGTCAGAAGATGTAATGCAAGAGTGAGGCAACGTGCAGATTTATGGCCAACTTCACGACAAGTTTATGAATCAGAACAGTTTACTTTGTGTGGTATAGAAGTACAAAGTGCTTTTCTCTATATTAAGGGATCACATTTTTCATCCTGACTTATCGGTACGTGCTCATAAAGGCTAACTTTAACTCTCATGTCTCGTTTCTCAAACACAAACTAATCAATAGCACTAAACAACATTACGTCTGCCTCCAAAAACCCAACTGCATCCAGCTCCGCAGACAAGCACAAACAATAAGAGCATATCTCATCTTCGTTTTCAAGGGAGCCCTTCAATACGAGGCTTGCGGACGCCCGGGATTCATTACACACCTGCCACTACGCTCATGTAATGCTGGCTATCAATTCCCTTTACTTTGTATTCATGACTAGGCCTATACATTGTCATTGCGATTTATGACAGAGAGGATGTAACTTGCGATAATGGACAATGTCTCCAGAGATAATTGCCTGGATCCAATTATTGAGGGTCTGGGGGTCTGTTTTGTAAATCTCTAACAAAGCTCCTGCTTTATGGATGCTAAGGGCAGACACAAGGTCTTTCGCTCACCTAGATTGGAAAGTCTTCAATTATAAAAGGTCTGCCGAGAGAGCTTTTTCTCAGCTTGCTAATGGCTCTCTGTAGCGGCTGGGTTATGTGTCCGTGTAGTTAAGAGCAGTGTGACAGGAATTTTTCATCTACTCTTGCTGAGTGCTAACTTCCCATTGGAAAGAAAAATCGCTAAAGATTGCACTATTATCACTGTTTCTCCAAGGCTGCACTGAGATTGGATGAGAATTGAATGGAGTCTCTGGCTTGGCAGATTTTTCTGCTTAGTAAAAGACGTCATAATTTCACATATGTCTCCACTAGAGTTTCAGAAAAGATCTCACTGTTACCCACAGTGCTCAGGTGCCAAGAAACGCAAATTAGGGTTCCCACACATTCTGATCATTGAATTATCAAGATTTGATCAGCTACCCAAATTACTTTTAGAATGCCTTATATAGATCGCATTGACAAAGACCAGTTTTAGCGGAACAAAGCTAGAAAAACCTATATTCACTATAGAAATTTTCTTCCTTTAATTTTTTTATCATTATTTTTTATAGTTTATTATTATTATCATTATTACTATATTCTAACAACAAAACAACAATACCACTACTACTAATACTACTACTGTTACAGTACTAATTTATTATTATTATTATTATTAGTGGTAGTAGTAGTAGTAGTAGTATTTTCCCTGTGAATTTTCAGGCCAGGAAATAGCAGTTTTAAAAATCCCTGATATTCCAAGGTTTCCATTAATCATGGAAACTTAATTCTGCAATCAAATGTCAGAATTACCACTAATAATAATGAGAATGATCAGATTAATTTATGAGCGATAACGTTTTTCTGTAGTTTATACCATATTCAGTCAAATTGTTTCTGCTTAGAATGTTATTTACACTAGGATTTAAAGATGTAATTAATTAAAGCAAATTATACATTATACAAGACCATACATGATAAACACTTTTTCTTGCAGTATTTTATTCCATACAGTGTTGTTTCATTAGTAATTTAGACACTATTATAGTTTTTAAAATATGTTCAGTTGTAAGTCATTTATATGTGATTAGTTAATGATTAACTAATCATTTACAAAACATTCTTAAGCAATTAACGTATTGTTAATTAATTTACAAGTCAATTACAAGTAATTAGTTAATGATGAACTAATCATTTATATGCGTTCATAAATGATTAATAAGTGACGTAAATATTTTTGTCTATTGTAGATTAAGTTATAAATAATTTACAAGTGATTAGATGATGATGAACTAATCATTTACAAAACATGACTATACATTTACAAATGATTACTAAGTAATATGCTTCAGTACATATTTACTTTTTTCAAGTTATGAACATACTTTCTTATGGTTCTATTTTCAGTTTTAGTAAACTATAATAACTGTAATTCTATAACAATTATTGTTTTGTATATGTTTTGTCATATAGAATAGACATTATGAATAGTGTTATGAATAGACTTACCAAAGCATCTGCCTTGTGCTTCAACTTCTTGGCCTCCTGCATGTAGTAATCTGCATTGTGAACACTATAATGGTAGAAAGTGTGATTAAGTTCTGTTTGTTTTTCACACACATTCCACTGTGTGCATTAACATGAACCTGAAATATGTAGAGCTCACATTGTTACTGTTACATACGTGTTATTAAATGTGAGTTTAGGTCTCCTGGGCTCCATGTGCTCTGTGGACAGGGCTGAAGTGTTTGACCAGAGGTCTGGCTCCGACTGACCATTGCTGTGAAAATTGCCAGAAGGCTTGCTGTGACTGTCTTCCTCCTGGAACAGCAAGAGAACATTAAAATGATAATTAGCCTTGAACAGCTTGAATAATGCATAAACTATGCATTCACTCTCAGTCTGTTCTGCATCTACTCAGTGTTTTCATTTTTAGGACCATTTAGCTAGATTGATTTTGGACGATCGGCACATGGGAGCCATTCTCTTGTCTTCAAGGCTATTTTGAAACCTTTCCAAGAAGGTAATTAGTTTAGCAAAAACACAGGAAATGTGGTGAAGGCCTCAAGCAAAAGCCTCAGGCCTCAGTCTGTCTGTCTGTCTGTGACTTACAGCGCTGGTCTTGGAATGGGAGAAGGATTTGTTCTCTCCTTTGCGGTGTTTGTGTGATGAGGACGATGATGAAGAAGAGGTGGAGGCAGGTATTGTGCGGGTGGAGGGGAGGGTGCTTGGGACGGTGGAGGTGTTTCCCTCCTGACTGAGGGAGCTGCATTCGCTGCTCCTCCGTGGGCGGCCCACCGGCTCATCGGACAGCGGCGACAGCAGAGGCGGTAGCAGCTTATCCTCCCGCTTGCGAGGTTGCTTCTTTAAAGAACTTGGCAGAAAAAATAGAAAACATGTCAAAGGTCTCTGTCTGTATACTTGCAAGACACTTCAAGATTTAGTTTAGGCCAACAAATTTGTGGTGTTTACAATATTTCTTAAAACAAAGACATTCAAAGTCATATTTGGTGGTGTTTTAAACACTACTGAGGGATACGGGTGGGGGTTAAGTGTCTTAATGTAAACACAGTTAGATATACCTTATTTGAATGTAAACTGATGGGACAACATATTGTACATGTGCCAAAATACTAGATCTGTGCTTTGGAGTGGAAATGTAGATTAAGACCTCATTTTAATGAGCAGGGGAAAGAAATCACATGGACAGATTGTTGCTAGAACAACTCAGATACTGACTAGATGCTTTTGTACTTAGCCTGAAAAAAAAAAAAAATCCTAAATATAAACATGAATTAAAAAAGAAAAAAAGAAGAAGAAGAAGAAAAAAAAAGTCACAAAAGGTCAAAAAAGTAAAAAAAGATCACATGCAAAAGTATACATGTACAATATTTAAAATTTTAAATAATAAATAATGAGCAGCAAAACTGAAAACATGGTAGCACTTCTTACCTTTTTTTTCCCCATCGCTAAATATCTTTTTTTTTTTTTTTGAGAATAAATCTAACAAATTGTTGTGGTTGTCATAAGAGAAACTAACACATATTGAAAATATAGTGAAACAAATAAAAAAAAATAGTTTGCAATTGTATAGTGCGTCAGCGACACATTCATTAAGCATCAGATAAAAAATATAAAAATAAATTTCTTTAAAATTACAATAATGCAAAATGCAGTTTCATTAAGTAGGAAATAATTATGGTATCCATTTTTTCTCTTTTTATTTGCCATTGATGCTGCATTATTCCAAGTCTTCTACCAGTCCAGGCTGTTACAATAAACTCAGCATGAAAAAGTGGACAAAACAACAGGCAAGAATTGATTCTGTCCATTACTGTGTTTCCTGGACTCTCTGAAAGAAACGCTCTAAACTTCTAAGAGATGCAACTTCTAATGTTGCATCTCAGCACAACACTAAACCCTAATTAAAGAGTAAAGCTTCTTTCTGCAATTCAAAGGAGCTACCACTGACATACAGTGTATTATTTTACACAGGGTGTAATTTTGTTGAAAATGTGATACTATATTCTGCTCTCTCTCTTTTCTTATTTTCACCCTTCAGGGCAATAGGGTCATTGTAGATCAAATTGTTTTGTTCCTTTTATTCCTTTTCTAGAACAACATAGGAGAGACACAAGATCATATACAGATGAGAGAGGGAGGTGGTGGCACCTGGATGTGCTTCGATATAAACTTGGCTGAATTCATTTACATAAGTGCTTACATGTCTAAACTTAGCCTAAGCGCTAAATAAAGAAGCTCCACCGAGATGGAATGTCCTAGACAGCAGCATATTTTTTTTTGCCTTTGGTTTATTAGGCTGAAAATACGCCATAAAATGTGAGTCTCATCAGTTAACAACACTAAATAAAAAGCCTTCTTTACTTTTCTAATTCAATTAAAAGGGTGAACGCAGTGAACAAGCTGATTTAAAACACACTGAGCAGGTGATAACAGTAAATAGCCCGAGGTGCTAAACACTTCCAGTAATAGTTGTTAGCGGTGGCTAATAATTTAACGTAGCGCTGCTGATCGTATCATGAAGATTCATTGGTGTTAGTCATGTCGCAGTGCGGTGGGCACTCTGGCAGACAGCACAAGCATATGACCCCTGTCACGCATGTGTCTTTGATGGGCTCTAGCCTGCCCTGACACTAATTGAATATCTAAAATTAGCGGTAGCCGTTGTGCTGGTGTCAGTGTTAAATTACTCTAATGCAGTGGGACAAAGCAGGCAGGCGACTCGAAAGGGTGACCTGCTGCTCCTCCTGCGTATTCCAGCATTCTCTCAGAGGACATAACACAGGGTGAGCTACTAAGCTGAGTTGGCAAATCTCGAGTGTTTTCATGCACATGTGGCAAAAACATCAGGGGACACTGGCAGCATATGTTAAAGAAAAGTGAAGCATCATCGGCTCTCTATATGAAGGTTTTCAGCAGAGTTACTGAACAAAATCTAACAAGAATCTTTATTATCTATTAAAATCAAAATGGCTCGTCATTAGATGAGTGCGTGATAATGTAGGCAACAAGCCATTGAGTCAGTACTGAATACTCACTCTTTTGTGCTGGAGACCTTGTGGCTGTGTATGGGCGAGATACAAGGAGGAAGCAGCAGTGCGTCTTTGTCCATTCGAAGCTTCTTGCCTCCACTCATCATGTCACAGTGCTCAGACTACAGAGGAGATGGAAGTTAATTACCACCATACAGAATTTAACATGTTATTTAGCTTGGCAGGATGAAGGACCAGTTGAAACATCTACATCAAGACTAAAAAAACTATCTTTTATAGTCCAAAAATCAGTTTCCCATTACACTTGAAACAGGATAGCACTGAAATCTTAAATCGTACTTTACAGTTGCAGTTTGGATTTAAATAAGCAAATACTTTAGATTTTAAGATTTAATCATTTTTGGAGTGATTAATATGTTACTGGCATGTTGTATGTTTGACAACAATTATTTTTACCCTAATGCACTGTGTACTTTTTTATTTCTCAAACAACCATGTTGGAAGACATATCCATGTGGGATTAAATGAGCATGAGAAATAATTTTCATACATGAATTGGTCACCGCACTTAAAATGCTGGGTTAAAAACAATAAACATTTCTTGCTTAAAATTAACCCAATATAGATTGGAAATTAACATTTAATAATATGTTCAGTAAATGCTGATGCCTCTAGTAATTTACCATTCATTTTAAGCCAGCCAAATAGCAATTTATAAATAATAGTTGAGTTAAATAAAACTACCCAGAAGGTTGGGTTAAATATTTAACCCAACTGCTGGGTCAAAAAACCCAGTCGCTGGGTTTGTCCATATTTAATCCAGCATTTTTAGAGTGCATGGAGCCCCGTGCTTAACCCCACTGAAAGTCTTCAGGATGCGCTGGAGTGAATTGACTCTCCTAATGTCAATACTAGATCTTGCCCAAAACTTAACTCCCGATGGAAATAAAGTGTTTTGATGTTGCACAATGTTGTCGAAATAATGCCACAACTAATGCACAATATAATCAAAGCTAAAGGAGGTCCAGTGAAAAGTTTCTTCAACCCTGTTCCTGGGGACCCACTGTCCTGCAAAGTTTATTTCTAACCTGTTTCCAATGAGCATTTTCAAGCAATCTCAAGGAGCTTGCTTAGCTGCTTCAGTTTTGTTTGATTAGGATTCTAGATAAACTCTGCAGGACAGTGAGTTTCCAGGAACAGGGTTGAAGACCTCTCTATTAAGCCCCTTTCACACTGCGAATCTGGAAAATACACGGGTAATGTGTCCAGGCAATTGTTCCCGGGTCTCTAGATTTTGCACTTTCACAATGCCAGTAATTACCCGGAATATGTGCGTGCGTTCACACACAACCCATAAAGGTCCTGTGAAGACACGTGATATCAGGGTGTGATGTGTAATGTACGAGTCGAAAACACTAGACATGTTAACTTTCACTTAAGCTGCCGAACGATCTCAGCTTCAGCGCCTGCCTTCAAAACACGCTAAAAGAGACGCGCTATAACGTGCGTCATCACTACGACATGGCATTAGTTCTGGCTTTTGTTCACACAGCGCTCGTTCCGGGACTGAACCCGGCAATGTTACTAGGTCCCCAACCCGGGATTAATCCCGGAATCAATGCCGGGACATGTTTGCGTTCACACAGAAGGCGACCCGGCAATGTTCCGGCAATTTTCCGGGTCCAACGTGCAGTGTGCAGTGTGAAAGGGGCTTTAGAGTGTGCAACATTGCATATTGAGGTCTTGACAACCCTGGTTTTCACATATAGTATACTTTGTATGAACCAAACCCAGTTCAGTTAAAGTGAACAAGATGATTCAGGTGTTGACATTGTATGTGGACTTTAAAAGGGACTCTTTTGAACCATAAACAAACCTCTTGAGGTTGTCTGTTTCATTTATGCATCTTTGGATCATTTCGGGGGATCTGAGATCATGTGTTTACACGTGCATATTATTTGGCTCAAGATTGCTTGTATGTTCAATTGAACTAGGTATGAAAAGGTTGTAGCTGCAAGTGGTCTTTCATGAGCTGTCACCATTTGTACCCATACTTTAATATTAATTTAATATGTTCCTGTAGACAGGAAGGTCTATGATTTATATATGACGTTGGATGAGATACTGTATTATTTTATAAAAACAATAAAACATTTGGCCATTACATATCTGGGTTGCTACTGAATTGTACAATTCAAACTCAGCAAGGGGTGATACTTCAGTTATCAGGGTTGTGTCCTTCAACAAGGTACTCCAGAGGAATTCTTCCATGGAAAAAGTAAATGTCGCTGAAAGGACCTGCTAAATGATTACTTGCTTAAAATAATAATTACATGATTATTTTGCAATTGCAGCCCTTGATTTTATAATTATAGTGCATGAAATGAGAGTGAGAACATTGAACACTTGCCTTGTGTTTCCTCTTGGATTTACTAGGGTTCTTTTCTGCAGGGATAGAGGCAGGTGACTGTTGCCGTCTGTGCTTGACACTGATCTCCCGACACTCGGCCTTTGTTGGGGGAGGCTCTGGGGGGTCTTGCCCTGGGATCCGCGATAGGAAGCTGAGTTCAATCTTAACCCAAAGGGACTTGATGTCCTCAAAATCTCTTAGTGGTGACAATAGTTCATTTTGTACAATGGGGATGGGAGAAAAGAGGGGCTCTTCCAGGAGATCCGATGCACCTGGATCAGGAATAGAGGTGCTGCTTGTGCTGGTAAGGCTGCTAACACTCAGGATATTGCTGTTGCAATCCTTGGATTTCAGGCTTAGGGTGTTGGGACCGGGACAGGGAAGCTGAACCTTAGTGAGCTCTTCAGGGTCTGAATGACACTCAGATGAAGAAGACTCTGTCTCGATGAACTCCTTAGACTTGGGGATGATCTTGTTGGGTCCTCGGTGCTTCTTTTTATCCTGAACCGGTGTGATATTCGTTGGTGCGGTGTTTGTCGTGGTGGTGCGAGGTTCCTTTCTTGGAGCCGTCTTGACCCCAGGGCCCTTGGCTCTAGGTTTTGGTGGTTCTAAAGGCGGGGGCTCTTTCTCTTTCGGGGTAGAACTTGAATTTCCTGGTCTTGGCCAGTTGTGCTCCTCGCTGCTGGAAGATCGCTCCACCTTCTTGGGCTGCTTCTTTCCAGTGCTTCTCCTGGGGGGTGCAAGCTCCACTGAGGCTGGTGATTTTACCTTGGTGCTTTTGCTGTCTGGAGCCTTCTGACCAGTCTTGGGTTTGGCTTTCTCTCGGATAGGACTGAGCAACGTTCTCTCCTTGGGGTCTGCTGGTGCCACTGCTGTGCTGGGCTTGCTCTTGCTGGAGTTCTGGTTGTCTGAGGCTTGGCTTTTATCAGGTTGAGAGCTGTTAAGCCCATGACTATCTGACTGGGTGTTAATTAGTGCTTTATTGTGAGGATTAACTTTGTTTAGCCACTTATCTAGTTGCCACTTGTTTGTTGATGGAGGTTCAGGCTGGTGGAAAAAGACAAAGCAAATTGATGGCACAGCAGTTTATGGAATATTGACAACACTGTCTCAGCAACTTATTTTATCAATCACACAATGAGATGAAAACCAGATCATTTTTTGTTGCACTTGACATTTTTCCATGCATTACTGTATGTGGGTCTATACAATGTAAATGGATGCATCTGTAAAATAACATGGAAACCCAATTTCTAATGATGCATATCGGTACAGATTTCATCTGTCTCCAGTGTTGATTCATGAGACGCTTGATGATTCCGTCATTTGACTTTCACAGACCAATGAACTGGCTCTATGAAGAAAAGGCCATTAAGAGAGGAAGTCATAAAATTCCTGAATAACGGAGGAAACGCTGGAAGTACTGTCCTGATGACTGCTCACAGCTCTTGCTGTGGAGATGTTTTCATCGGCTATATTATCTCACGCCAATTGTTGTGTACCATTATGTTTCCAGACACATGTAAATCTTTCCCACGAACCCATAAACACTGTCTTGAATGCTCTGAATGATAGAAAATCATTCAGAAAAGGAAGCTGTGGAAATGAGTGGACATCCATATTAACCATTAAACTCACGGGGTAAGAAATTCAATTCAGTGCACTTTCCAATCAGACCTGATGGTACGTTTCGAGACAAAAGGCAATCTCCTATGCCATTTCACATTCAAAAGCCACATTCTCCATCTGTCAGAGAGACATTTCCGCCAATACGAGCTACCAAATTCTATACTGAAAGCACCAGCAAAGATGATGAATTAACAATTGAGCATGTCTAAATTGACAGGCCTCTCAATATTTTGCCACTGAGGCATCAAGGCTATATGCCGCTGCTTGAAAGAGAAACATATTTCGGTATACTAGAGCGCTTGCGGTGCTAAGATACGGATCCCCATTGGCCATCCCTGGCAAAGAGCAAAGCTATACACACAGAAGGGGCGATGAGAACCGGGAGATGTTTACTCTTGTGTAATGCTCTTAGGGAGCCCCGGGCAGGCTACTGCGGGACAACTTTAAAGCTGCCAATTAATCCTTTGAGGAGATCCTTTCAAAAATCCTACCCCTAACCCATGCTGAGAAAACTCAGAGGGAGAATGCTGCCTCAGTCTCTCTCTGCCTTTAGCTAAAGGAGAAAATAGACTTACTCAGATTCATCTCGGTTCTTTTGAAATTTCTGGTAATGGGCCCAGCAATAATCATCTAAGGGAAATAATTGCATAAACTGGTATTCATTTACCTCAGGGCCCAGAGTTCAAAAGGTGAGCAAAACACCAAACAAAACTGTAAATAACACTAAACAGAAGGGCTGAGGAAATACCCAAACCTGTCAAAAATGTCTGGGTCATGCCTCACCTTAAAAAAAATAAAAAAATAAATATGGAAATAATATTTTGCTCTACAGTAGGTAAACGATGCCTATTTTTTCATCATTAACATACATTGTTCACACAACAATTAGACAATTTTCTCCCCCAAATTCAGTAATAATTAATAATAATTACAGTATTAATAATGTTTTTATTATTATTATTATTAAATGCAAAAATTCTAACAAAATTTTTTATGACTTCCACCAAATATGACATTTACCACAGTATTTTTATAAACTACAACAACAGACCATTTATATATTTTCTTTTCACATTACAGATAATTTATTAATTTTGCAATATAGCATTGGCAAAAATGTCTCATGCAAAACAGTTTTACCTGTATAGCTCTATTTGCAGTAAGTACTGTTTTATAGAGAAGTGATCAGTTTCATAGAAAAGTAAAGATGATAAATTGATCAATTGAACATGTCTTGATTACCCTTCCAATATTTTGCCACTGAGGTGTCAGGCATATTGTTTTAAAGCAGCTTTATAGAAATTATGCAAAAAAAAATTAAGGAGTTTGTTAAGTAGAAGGGGGTTTCCACATATTTTTGGCCCTATCCTGTAGTGTATGGGCTGAACTGAGAAACACCTGTAACAACAGCCATCAGTGAATGGAATGAAAAGACGAGTCATGGATCAGTGTGAGGATGTGTTGTGACAGTTTAATAGGAGTAAAGTGATCAGTACCTCTGGTGTGGCAGCGCGGGACGCTCTGTTGCACTCACTGTCACTGGAACTGCTCTCGCTGTCCGAGTCAGACTCTGAGCTGCTCTCTGATTCGCTGGAGCTGCCCGAGGCACCACTGGAGTGACCGGTTGGTTCGCTGGTTCGTGGTGTGGTTCCAGGGAGACTTTAGGAAAAAGAACAGAGGAGAACATTCGTCAAATGATATGACACACTTCGAAACACACAAACGTGCCATTGACAGCATAGATGTAGATACAGGTTGTTTTATTAATGTACACTGGATTTTATTCAGCAGCAGGAGAAACAGACAGAGCTGTAATGGTTTGTGCACAACAAAGGCAAAACAAATATTCGCATAGCGTTACTCACACTAGACTACTTACTGGATGTTTTTAGCATAGCATTAGCGAATAATAGCATAATAATGCTCTCCTCCATTTTTTTGATACAACGGGACGTGTTGCCCGGCTATTCTATTCTTCTTTACATTGACTTTGTATGCAATCTACGCAAGTAAATAATTTAATTAATTTGCATGGAAGCCTGTTTTCACTACAGTACTTCCATAGTATAGAACCTGCCTAATACGTCATAATTTGTGCCCAAAATGCTCAAAATTTTTATAACATGCAGCTCTTTACCACACAATAAAGATTATCTAAGTGAATATTTATTTTTTTCAGTTCCATAGAAAAAAATAACAGCATTCTAGTTTGAAATTATATGATTTTGGGGTTAATTGTAACGAAGATTATATGCCTGAAGGGCTTGTCATATAATTTTAGGGGAAATTATTATTATTTTTTTTTTTCCCATGCCATGCCATTACTTTATAGTTCAAGTCTGTAAAATATCAGACACCACAATTATTATTATTATTATTATTATTATTATTTTATTTTGTTTTCCAACACTAGCTGATGCTGCTCTGGAGATCCAACTAACAAAGAGACAACTGAACCAATTGATGATAGACTACACTTAGAGAGAGACAGAGATAGAAAGATATAAATAGAAAGAAAATGAGCAAGGAAAGAAAGGGTTTGTTTACTTCTCCACCTACAGGGCTATTACTCGGCTCTGTCTCAGAGTTATCAGTCATGCTCAGCATTATTTATGAGTTCATGAAAGGCCACAGCGCTCTAATCCAATAAGTACTTCACTTCTCAGGGTATCCTCAGATGTGGCCATCCAAGATTGTTCTACATGGAGTCAAACATGCCAGAAGGAGGCAAATTAAATTCCTTTCCAAAGGTCAGACCAGGCTGCTTTATGTTGACACTTCATTAGAGATTATGTTATGACAGGAAAAAAGTGCTTTGGTCTACAGCTGTGCCAGCAAGGCATGCACAACATTGGCCAGGAATGAGGAACCTGTCCCAGGAAAGTGAAAAAGCATAAAAAAAAGAAGAAGATTTGTGCCAAATCATAAGCTATATTCAAAATGTCACACTTGTTCACTCATGCACTGTCAGTGTGCAGCAAAAACCCTAAACAACCGACAGCCAGTGTGGGCTACAGTGAAAATGCATGCTTGTCATCACATTAGATACAGTATAAAATATCAAACCAAGTGGTGGATGTTAGACCTTTTCTCAGAGCTAACTTCATTTTTCTGACTTTTAATTGGCTGATGTAAATGTTATATTTTGTTTGGTTTCTTTTTTTTATTTAATGCAACAAAAAGAAACAGTTCAAATTATAATTTTATATTTAATATCTATAAATCTACCAATCAAAAACCACCTGAAAGAAAAATGACACAGTTACATGCACTTTGAATGTGCTGTTCTTTCAAAACACCAACCTCTGTGACCTTTGTCCATGCAAATAGCACTGACTGGTGTGATACAACACAAACCAAAAGAAAAGAAAAGAAAAAAAGGCAGAAGGTCATTTTCTCTCCATCTTTTGGTCTTAATAAGGTTGACCTTTGGTTAACAGCTGTTGAATAAGAGAAAGGCAAGTCTGAGAAAGCGTTTATTGGTTCTTTCACCTTCTGTCTCAGACAGTATAGTTTACTTTTTTAACACAATACAACACAATAACTAATTAAGCCTTTATCCTGTATGATTTTTTTTATAATCTAATCTAATCTAATCTAATCTAATATAATATAATATAATATAATATAATATAATATAATATAATATAATATAATATAATATACTTTTATCTCAATTTAACTTACATGAAGTCGCCTATTTCAGATTTACTGCAGATTTGCCAAGTGTATAATGTGATGAAAAGTAAACAAAGTTTACTTATCATCATTATTCATAATTAACGATATCTTCATCCCCAAACAGACCGGACAGAGCAGCTTTGGGAATAGCTTTCTCCTCGTAAAGCAGCACACGTTGCACAAACACAGGAAGGAGGAAGTGTTTCCCTGAAGGAGATACAGCAGGCCCTGGGCAAACTCAACTAGAACTGGGCCACTGAGACTGAAAGAACTGGGTAAATTAAACTAACATTTCACTGCTGAACTGTAACTGTAATAAGGAACGATAACAAATCTGCTTTCATAAGGGATTATGTTAGACGTTTCTAGGTCTGAATACTAGTAGACTAAGAAACTGTTTATACTATAGTTTACCAAAAAAAAAAAATAAATAAATAACCTGTGAAATGTGATATTATCAGTGACTCTACATTGTAAGAGATAAGTGTAAATATTTATCAATTCATGAACTATATAAATACCATAGCGGCTTCACAAATAACATATTAGCATTTATTTATAATCTGTCTTGAAACACTCACATAACACATATGCACAAATATACAGAAGTGCACAAATATATTTCTCAAATCCACCATAAGTAATGCCATGCAAAAGCCGTCAAGGCTCTTATTAACATTCAGTAAGGGAAGAGTTTGCACAGGCCTTGTAATTTATCATGGCTTTAAATAATGTGCTGTCAATGCACGTTGCTGTAACAAACCCAGAAAGATCTCCAGACATAAGAAAAACATCTTAAACAACTCTATAATGAATAAATAACAATATTTAGAACAATTTACACTTTAAATATTCATGCCTTATAATGAAGCAATTTTCCAGGCTGGTTCTAAGCAGTAGGGAATATGAGACCAGATGTACAAACAAAAGTAAACACTAGCTAGACTTCTGCAGTATATTACATGAAAATAGCTGTACAAACTCTGAGTTTTAAAGAAGGTTTAGCTTCTAAACCTGGTTTAGGTGCTATAAAGGTTCTCTATCAACTCAGGGTTTGATCCATATATTTCTGTAGCGAGTGCAACTGAAAGTGTGGCAGCAAACAACCAATCATATTAGGAGAGCGTCAGTGAGATTGACTTCTTCTCGCCACAATTCACTTATCTGCTGAAAATCAAAAGACTGTTATAAAAAAAAGCACACCATCCATGGCTCTTGCTAACAGAAAAACAAGCTAATACAAGGGCCGAATCTGTGATCTCTCCCCTGAGATTATCACAGGTCACACTGAAACAAAGGCAGATGCATCACCGGAAGCTACAGGGACCCAATCGACTAGTGTTTTTCTCTTTGTGTTTACACTGATACCATAATCTCAGATCAATGTGACAGATAGTCACAGCCTGCACTGTTAAAAAAAATAATCTGTGACATTTACGGTAAAATACCATCAGCTGTGGTTGCCAGAATTTCACCATAAAAAAAATTGGTAGAAACATTTTAGGTTTTGCAGACTTAACTTAAATTCACAATAAAATACTTTATATTTCATTAGCTGATGTAATGTTAATAAACCAACATACTGAAGTACTAATATCTGTTTTGAACCATTGAAATGCACTGATAACCACCAAAAACTGGTGGTGATGAGAAAGTCACATGATGAACCAAAGCTAATCACAAACAGCTTTTCTACGAGCTGAGGAGGGCAATATATAGGAGGTGCACAATGTCATTCACACAAACACTAACCCCCATCGTGGTGACATACATGATAGTGAAATAATGCAATAAACATCAATTTAACAACATTAGATGTAAGATTAAACCCTAATGTACACAACTGATAAGAAAAAAACTAAGAGACATATTATTTCAACAAAAAACATCAAATATGAAGTGTCATGCAGGGAATTATGGGAGTGTCAAGAAAAAGCAGCGTCTGAAAGATGCCAGCTGGTTAAAGAGACTCATTAAGACCCGAGTTCATCCTTCTACTATGGCCACTAGCGAGCGCTTCAGCTCGGGACCTAAGCAAAGGCCGCCTCTGTTCTTGTATTTGTTTGTTGATCATAATTATTTGCAGCTCTATCTAAAAGCGTCCTTATGAACCCTGAGAGAGACTGCATTATTATTCTCACCGTCTCCCACCGTGTCTCATATCCAAGGGCAGAACTGTCATCATTTTCTTCGTTTTTTTCAAACTCTCCTTCAATGAAGTTTAATAGTTAATTATAGATGAACCCATCCTACAGTCGCTGGAGCAGGCAGAGACCTGGGCCGCAGCTCAGAAGCCCACGTTTGATTTTATTCCCCTTTGATAGAGAGCTGGGACTGTTTCAGACATCTAGTCTGGATCGCAACCTGTCAATACCACCGGCATGGAAGAATTTAATGAACTGTGAATTTATGATTTCCATCAATAAGTTACATTTAAAAAGTTCAAAAGAATTTCGAGGACACGAGGTCTCGGGGCTAAACACGATTATGTGTTTGTGGCGAGGGGGGGGGGGGCAACAAAGAGTTTGAAGCATGAAACGACAGAGAGAGAAGATGAGAAGAGACATGAAGGAGTTTCATTTATAAGTCATCAGCCCACCGCCTCATAAAACGATCATCTGCGAGCAGCACATGCATTATTTTTATAAATCGCCCTGAAGAATAACGCGCCACACGTCCCTACGATGATGATTGTGACTTCCCTTTGCCCTTAAATCCATTACAAGCTTTATTTGATTCAATCAATGCTCTGTTCGCATGATGAATGGATTATAGATCCTGTTTCAAAACTTGACTATACGATTCCTGAATCATTACAAGATCTGCTCTCTTCATTTCACAACAGAGACACACTGAGCGTATTTAAAGTTGATGGTTGGTTTCCCAAGCTCAGATTAGGTCTGGTCCTTGATTAAAATGCTTCAACTGTCTGCGAATGTTCAAAACAAGACCATAATTCCATCTGACCCGCTTACACTGATTACTCTTTGTGAAAACACATCGCAGATGTCAAACACATTTCCATACCATAATCTAAAGCAGTGCTGGTGGGTTGCTGGTACGTTCTGATTAGGTCACTGAGAGCAGGGAAAAACTGCAAATAAAATGCAAATAATTATTTAATAGTGTGTAATCATGATAATGGCAAAATAAACTGGCTTATCAACATTTAAAGTAAGGAGAAACCACTTTCCCTGTTGTTGATATCAAAGGTGGTGCATTCAATCAAGCTCTACAGTATTTCGATGAAAATTCATCTGGTAAGTAGAAACCTAATTCGATGAGACGTCCGGAAACCAACATCAACCAATTTAGCCTATTTCATGCTCATACTTTTATATATTGTTGGGTCTATGTAGTTTGTATTAAAGATAACACACTCTATATTTAATATTAAGGACTTTTATGGAAGGTTTTTTTTTTTTTTTTTTTTTTTTTTTAATGTGTCAAGGCACCACTTGATGTCCAAAATAAAAATGTGATACCAAAGCCAAACCACTGATGTATGGTCATTGCTCTTGAATCTTTCTGCAAAGGACTGTCTCTATGGACGTTTTTGGCTTTGTTGTGGTAATGCAGCCATATGGTTCAGTCATTAAGTGGCTATTTGCTTTGAATGGTTAACTTGCACTTCATTTAAGTAGGACACAATTATTGAAGTGTCTGGGCTGGTGACATTTACATGCTATTTTCATGCTGGGCTTTCAACAGAAGCATACGGCTTGTTAGTGGTTACATTGTAGGAGGAATCCAAGTCATCTAAAGACCGCAATACAAGAGGCTGCACTCTTTTGACCAATAAGCAGCCACCCAGAACACCTTAACAACTGAATAGAAAAAATTGGGAACCACCCTAAATGCCAATGAAACCACCTTGCAACCATTAAAATACATTTTAACATCCTGGCAAGTTTTTGCATTTAATAAATCCAGTTTAATATGCTAGTTAAACAAAAGGCAGTACTATTTTTGTAGCTTGATTTTTCATGTACCGTGAGCAACTTTGCATAGCTAACCTAATTGCCCATTTTATATTTACATTTATGCATTTTGGCAAATGCTTTTATCCAAAGCGACTTAGATTGCATGCAAGCAATACATTTGATCGGTTCATTCCCTGGGAATCAAACCCATGACCTTGGTGTTGCCAGCGCCATGCTCTACAGATTGAGCGACAGGAATATTACCCAAATGATCATGATTTTGAAACGCTCCATATGTGGCTTTCTTTAAATGTCAAAGTCTCACAGAAAAGCCCCAAAGGCTCCAGATGGAGATATTTCTCACATAATTATGCTCTGCTTGTTTGGATTTGTGTTTTTCCAGAAAGAGCAGGACCACAGCCATTGCAAAGGGTGGTACGCGAATCCCAGGCCTCCCTTTGGCCCATCTTAAAGCATTCTGAGAGGGCTAAAAGAACACATCCCACTGCCTTGGACAGCATTTCCTATGCTACAATGCCAAATGAGATGAATCAAAGCTATCAAGCTAAATCAAAGGAAAGTTAAATGTCAAAGTTAATAGTAGATTTACAAGGATATATTACGCATACATGCAGTTATGAGGTGGCGGTGCAGTTCAAGGCTCGCCAACTACCAGAAAACAAGATGAACTTTTGACCATTTTGATCCTTAAAGTAAAATTTATGAAGCAATTGTATCCTAACTGTTCGAGGTAACAGACTAAAATTACATATTTTGTATTGACACTTGGTCCGCTTTTCCAAAATATTTTCATCACAATAACAAGAAGGCCCTATAACAGTATATGTTCTGTATTTGCATATGCAATCTAATTAATGACCATTTTAGAAGCTAATGAGCAACATTTAAGATGGATGATTTTATAGGACGTTATAAAGTGGTGTCACCTGATATTCACACAATTAGATCCACATCACTGGAGCTTGATTTGATTTCATATGTTGCCTTTGAGAGGCAAAATGCCATTGTTGACATAGTAAACGAGTTATTAGTATGTGGAGGGATTTCTGAACAAGCTCTACTCCATCTAGATAATCCCAACACACTTTCTCAACCTGAATTTACACCGTGTGTGAGTGCAATTAACAAAGAAGTCGAGAAATGAATGAGATTGGGAGTGAAAGAGGGAGAAAGAATAGAGATGCAGGATGTTAATAGATCACAGCTGAATGAAAAAGCATAAATGAATTAAGATGCAAACAAAGCAGCACACATTAAGCACTGGTTGACTATGATTAATATGTGAAGGGCTCACACTATTGAGAAAAGGAACTCTGGCCAAGAGAGATTAAAGGAGCCATTAAGAAAAAAAGGTGTAATAATATTCCTCTAATTACACA
Source organism: allo-octoploid hybrid of Carassius auratus x Cyprinus carpio (assembly GCA_024542945.1). Classification (NCBI taxonomy): domain Eukaryota; kingdom Metazoa; phylum Chordata; class Actinopteri; order Cypriniformes; species allo-octoploid hybrid of Carassius auratus x Cyprinus carpio. The sequence goes on from CM045042.1 coordinate 20,912,247, forward strand.
AATCTGTTATTGAAAACAGAGCTGTTTCCCACAATGATGCATTTGTATGGTTGAACTATTTAGGGTACATGTAAACATAGTTTGTAGTTTCATGAGTTGAAGAAAAATCCTTAAACACAGATAACACTGAAATTACTTTTCTGAAAAGCATGCAGTACATAATGTATTAAAGATTTAAAGATATTCTTAATGACTGATGCTCTAGGAACTAGTTCTAATAAATTTAATAATATATTGACAAACAACAATGAAATGATAAAATGAATTTATATGCAATATTTACTACAAATTCACAGTATTTGAAATAAGAAATAAGAAATTATCTGTTGACAATCTGTCAGTAGGGTTTGGGAATGTCATACTCTTCTGTTAATTGGCTATGCATACATATTTATTTGGTAAACAGAAAATGACAATCTAACTGGCCAAATATTGGTTGACTAATCAGCATGGCCTATGCATTCCCTTGTTAAAAAAGTTTACTTATTACAGAAATAATGTACTTTGAAAGAATGAGCGCAAACTGAATGCAATGTTTCTAGACACTAAAATGCATGTTCATTGCAATTAAATGAAAATTTATTATTTCAAATGCAATTGTCTGAACTTCAGATTATTTTTCATTCACTTAGGTATACAGGACTTAAGTAAAAGCTTATGCAATTTCATAATCCTATTGTCTGTGAAACATGGTTAATGTAAACTACTGAATGTTCTGACAAGCATTTATGGTAAACAAAATATATTTATTGTAATTTCTATTGAAACTTGTGAGTAATGTGTTTAAATATGTTTGAAATGACACATTTGTCATAATGAACAATACTTGATTACAAAATGCAGTTGCAATTTAGTAAACATAAAAAGATTAACTTTAAATGTAATTTTGAGTGTAAAATAGAATGTGCTTTAGTATGTTAGTCAACACATCAAATAAGTGTACTCCTTTAAAGCATGAAAAAAAAAAAATATATATATACATATGTGTGTGTGTGTGGGTGGGTGGGTGGGGGGGGGTGAACATAATGATTTAAAATGTACTTGAAATCAAAATCTAACATTATTAAATTATTAAGTGCATTTTTCAAATTTACTTTTTTTTTAAGTTGCCTTTCATTTTATTGACATTATCTGCAAGTACAGTATAAAAAAAATAAGTAAATACATAGGATCTGAAGTACATAAGTGCACAATGAATACAATAAAGCATGCTTCTTTTTCACAAGGGTAGATATTTCACTATTCTTAAAACATTATAAAGATATTCATAATGCTGCCTAATGCACATTGTAATCTCTTTAACTTTATTATATATTGTGAAAAAATATGATATGCACATTAGAGTGAAACGGCTGGGCATTAATATAACTGTTTTATTAAGTACAAGTCATGATGAGGTTTAGATACTTTTATAATGCCTTACATAAACAGCTTCAGAAGATGTTTAAATGTTCAGTAAAACTTGTAAAAGTCTATGTCCACTATGACTATCATTGCCTTTGGTTACTTGGCAGAGCACTTCGGTACTGAGTGTCTTTCTATGTTTATATAGTTTGCAGTATTGTTTAGGTGTGATCTAGTCTGTTCTCTCTCCAGGCACCAGAGTGCCCTCTTACCCTGCACTATTTCAGCTGGATACAAATGCTGAGCCACCCACAAGCTGCCAACACACACACAGTTGCACTGCTCAGCTGGGACCAGCAGAGCCTCAAATGCTGACACACTCATTCTAAGTGCTGCTGGAAATCTAATGAAACAGCAATTTGCACATTGTTGCTCATGGGCTCTCTATATTGAGCCTTATAAAAAGACCTCTGGCACAGAAGTAGAGTTATGTCCTCTCTCATACACCCTCTCAATGCCAATGTTAGCGCTCCACTGGATTTTATACACCATCAGAGGCTAATTGAAGCTTCACCTTACTCTAAAATCAATGATACGCCCTGCTGTATGAAAAAGTGAACGGTTTACATTGTCAGCCCTCCAATGACAATAACTAATTCGACCCTGTTTGTGATTATATACAAAAACCTGCTCTGAGAAAATTAGCACTGGTAACATTCACACATTGTTTTGGGTTGATTTCATGGGATGATGGTGGTTACCACAGAAAATAATTTTGACTCGTCTTGTCAAAAAGCAAGAATCACTTACTTTTGGCCTTTACAATTAAAGTACACTGAACCAGGATGTAAACATTAAAATATAGTATTTCAAAATTATAGTCACAGAGTAAAATTTTATATTTGTTGGCATGTCTCTGTACGAAAGAATAGTTTACTGACCTTGTCTCTGTGAAGTTATATCCAATCTTTCAATTTCACTGACATGACCACGTAATGTCAGTAAACCCAGTAACCTTTGCATGTAACATTCACAGATGACAGCAAGGGAGTGTGTAAACTCTACTTACAGGAAATACATCTGTATCATTTAACCAGAAGTACATCCATCCACTTTAGAAAAGGACGATTTAGAGAAATTACAGTTCACCTTCTAAAGTGCTTCACACTTCTGCTACTAAATTATCTGGAGAGCAGGCTCTGTTTCATGAAAGAGTTCTCATCTCAGAGGAAACTTGGAACTTTATTTCTGACTATTTATTGTGATTGTGACTACATTGTAATTGTAATTTTATATCTTGTAAACTTTAACTTCAGATCTCAAAATTTTAACTTCTTTCCAATTTTACATTTGACAATTGTGACTTTATATCTTTTAATTGAAACTCTATTTTTTTACAGTTTAAACTGGATATGCTCTATTTATTGATTTATTGTAATTTCACTGTACTTTACACTTTATTTTTTACAACTTTGATTTTGTGATTTTGAACAATTACCATATTGCATCTTATTGCTTATCTTAAGAGGGTAATCCGAATTATGCTAAAGATGATTTAGACAGAGTTTAACTTCCACTGAACCTGGAATGTTCCTTTAACAAGTCACTTCTGGAAATAAATGTAAATGTAAACACAGTAATGATGACATACAGGAGCAAATTACATCCTCCATTAAACACACACATGCTCTATAAGAAGAGTTTCTGAACAGGATTGTTTCTCAATGAATGGAGAATCATTACGCAACACCTTCATGTAAATCACCCGTTCATTTGCTTGGCATATTTCCCACCATCAGCATTACCACTGTCAGTGGCTGATAATTGCTGTTGTTCTCGAGCAGTTGGTTTGCTTCTGGCACATGGTTGTGCACGCAGACTTTCCAAATTGCCCCAAATGCACTAATTTCTCAAAGTCTATGAGACATCATGTGAGTCAAAACCTGACAGGAGGACATTAATCTGTCTTCCGCTCGAAGATGAAAACACTTTCAGTATGGGGGAAAATGATAAGAAGTGGGATCAGTTAATGAAAAATTCATTCAATGAAACTTGAAGGGTGTAGGCCTGGAAAGAAGAGTGTGTTTTGACAGTGGAGGGAGAAATGTAAATTGAAGGGGAGAGTGGATCCACAGTGAAAAACACATCAATAAATGAAACTGGAGTGTGTGGAGCTTCGGGTAAGGGAATGAGAGAGAGAGAGAGAGAGAGAGAGAGAGCAGGCTGGAGGCATACAGAGAGTCTAATTACCTCAACAGAAGACCAGGCATCATAACACACCAATTCCAGCTGAGAGAAATGTGTGTGTGTGAGAGAGAAAAGCTTGCAATGTAGCCTGCAGCTGTTGTTGCTCTGATGCCCAAGTCATCCTCTTAGCTCTGTGGTAAAAAGACTCCATAGATGCAGGGGCTGAGCAGAAAAGGCACATTTAATTCACCTTAATTTAGAATGACAGCCTTGAACCCTATTAGCAAACATTTCAGCTGTGATTATGACTCCAGCTTCGGTGTAAACACGTGCGAGTGCCAGTGAATATGTCATCCTCTCCACTGGCCTTTTGTTTTTAGCTTGATGGACTAATGGATGCACTCCAGAGTAAATTATACAGTGGCCAGAGAAATGTCCTTTCATGTTGTCGTCTCATGATTGTCTAGTGCTCTTAAACTTTTATTGGGCTTGTGTTTGGACAGATTGGAATACAAAGACAGATGGTACTCAACACTTTGGTATTGATTTTCAAGGGATGATGTGCAGTTGTAAACAGTACAGTTTTTGGTTATGTCTTCTGGTGAAGTCATATCCAAATCAGGAGAATAAGTCATATGCCATCGGCTGATAAATCACAACACAAAGCAAAGAGGACCTCCGACAAACTGGGAAACTCTGAGAGAAGTTATGATTCAGTGAAACAGTATTTTCCGTGTAGATATTAGAGATGTTTAGCTGATTCAACAATTCACACTGAACAACCTGGTGAATTTCACAAGATCCATCAAGAATCTATCAATATTTGATGCAATTTCACCACATAATAATAATAATAATAATAATAATAATAATAATAATAATAATAATAATGAATCAATAAATTACATTATCGTTTAAACATTTAGGGTCTGTGAGACTTTTTTAAACATTTTTGAAAAGAAATCTCTTACTGAGGCTGCATTTAGTTGATACAGTAAATACAGATAAAAAATGCAGTAGAAACAGTTATATTGTAAAATTCAATTAAATTACAATAAAATAAACTGCTGAATTTTCAGCATCATTACTCGTACATATTTCAGTGTCTCATGATCCTTTAGAAATCATACTAATATGCTGATTTGCTGTTCAAGAAACATTTATTATTATCAGTGTTAATAAAATGGCTGTGCTGCTTAATATTTTTGTGGAAACCATGCTATTTTTTCCAGGATAAATAGAAACGTTCAAAAAACAAACAAACAAAACCTGTCACTTACTATCACTTTTCATCAATTTAATGCATCCTTGCTGAATGAAAGTAATAATTTCTCAAAAAAAAAAAAAAAAAATCTGTAAAAACGATTTAATTTTGTCGACGTGTTTTGGATTACATGACAGTTGTGTTTGTTCTATACATAACAACAGCAGGAGGAAAATTCCTCTATCCACAAACTGTGTCCAAGTGTATCTAGAAGTCATTAGCTGTGTATACTAACATGTAGTGTCCAAATATATTTAGAATTACGCTAATGTGAAAATAAAGTTGACCTGGAGCGCTCTGTATTTACAAAGTATGTAAGCGAGCCACTCTGGGAGGGCAAACATTTGAGATGGTCTGAGTTCATTTGGAGTGTTCAAACACAAGCCAAAATTCTTGCAAACTGCCCTGAAACCAATTCAGTGCCCAGAGTCATTTACATACACTCTAGAAAAAAAAAAAAATGTTCCAAGAAGGGATTTTCACAGTGATGCTATAGAAAAAAAAAAAAAAAAAAAAAAAAAAAAAAAAAAACTTTTTGGTTACCGAAAAAAAAATAAAAAATTCTATTTTTTTTTCTAAGTGTGAAGAATATTTTAATAATCTAAAGATTCTTTTTCCACTATAAAAATTCAAATCAACCGGGATGCAATTTCCTGAAAAACAACGGAACTCACTGCTTAACTACCCAAGTACAATACATTACTGGAGAAACTAACCAGCTGGTCATGACAGTTTCCCGAAGATATAGGAACTTTGTCACACATTCGTCATTCGAACCACATTGGTGAGAACTGTCATTAATGACGTGAAGCAGGTAGTGGATTGATAACTTCTGGTAATTAATCAGTTAAAGACCAAATTAATGTCTGATTATTGCTGTAAATAATGAACATGACATCTGAGGACTGCTTTGCTCTTTTGTTCTCTGTTATTTTGTGGTTTTCCTTGCATTACTCTTGGGGTATATATATATATATATATATATATATATATATATATATATATATATATATATATATACCAACATTCTTCAAAATATATTATTTTGTGTTCAACAATGGTTTGGGATGTTAAGCTTTATATATATATATATATATATATATATATATATATATATATATATATATATATATATATATATATATATATATATATATATATATATATATATATATATATATATATATATTCATTCAGCAGCACTTTATTTTATAGTTCTGTTCCACATGTACATTCTTTGTAGTTGTTATAATAATTACAATATCTGAGTAACAATTAGGTACTAATGCTGAACCCATAAACCTATCTCTAACCATGTAGCTACCCTTTATTATCAGTACTTTCTTAGGTAAGTACACAGTAAGTACAGTTTAATGCATATACTGTAAAACAAAGTGTACTGACTTTGAATTAAAATTGTGACTTTTTTGGCCATTTTTTATGAGTTATTACATGTAAAATAAGTAAGTAAGTAAGTAAGGATAGATAGATAGATAGATAGATAGATAGATAGATAGATAGATAGATAGATGATAGATAGATAGATAGATAGATAGATAGATAGATAAATCTGAGTATATATTTATAAGTCTAAATATATAGATGTAAATCTGAATATATATAAATCTACATCTTGAGCATATAGATGTAAATCTGAATATACATGGAAATTGTGTTATTTAGTTATAAAATATGACTTGTAAATAAAGTGCAACCTTTCTCTTATGAAAGCGACATGAAATTACATTTGTATGTGTATGAAATGAAAGATACAGATTGTACTACATGCCCACTTGATTATTTTGCTTAACTGTATGATCTATTTAAGTCATACAAACAAGAAACTATCATTCTAACCACAGGTTGAGAGCTGTAGATCTAACTGATGTTCCCTGAGAACTATGACTTCTTATAAAAACACCAAATCCTTGAACTAGTTTGGTAATGACAGAACTTGTGAGCTTAGTTCATTAATTGCACCCCTGTGGACTAATCTTCTAGATGACTAGCAAAACTGAGAAGCCTACTTTAACAAACTGATCAAGGAACACTACATGGGATATTTCCATCAGATGTCCTCGTCTCTGCTTTCCCTGCTATGCCTGTTCCACCTGGAGCTCTAGATATTTCTCATTCATGGCCCCTGCTTGCATTTATCTAAAACAGCGCCTGAGAGTGAGGCAACATCACACTGAGGTCAACACCTCCTGCATCCCAGCTTCATCAAAACAGCCACTGTGCCGCGTAGCTCCTGCACGACAAGGGCAGGATATCGCTCTGCATGCAGAAGTGGTAATGTATTCGAGCTGGATAATAGTCTCGCCTCCAATTAGTTTGATTGTATGTGCAGTGTTGAATTCCTCTGCAGAAACAGCCCCCCACCCTCTGTTCACCACCCACGGGGAGATACGCTGCTAACGTCTTTGACAAGGCTGCAACGCGGCAGTTATTACAGTGCCACTGCACATTAGCGCTAACCTGCGCTAACCTGACCCAGGCACCTGAGCGGTAGCATGCCGCTGCCACTAATCGCTAATGAAGCTCAATTACCATCACAGACGCCTTTGTGTCGGAGCATCTATTCAGCACTAACACTACCTGTTCCCCCACTAGCATCTGGACACTGTCCAAGTGGAGTTTGCAGTTAACCCGCAGTGCTAATAATGCCAGATTTTTATAATTGCTAATGAGCGTGTTCTAAGGATTTAACTGTGAAATCTTCTTGAATGTACGGCAATCAAATACAGTGCAAATATGTTATTCAGTTGTGTTTGAATAATAGGCCTTAAGTGCATGTCAAATAAATAAATAACTACAATTACAATAAAATGAAATGAAAAAGAAGGTGCAAATTCAATCAATCAATAAGGAAGGAAGGAAGGAAAACATGCACAACCAAAAATATAAACATTTAATGATCTGAACAGATGTGACATTTATTATGGTGGCCTTATTAAATGTGTTTTCTTAGAGCAAAAGTGTTCAGACTTTGAACGAATAGTGTCATTTTTTGTGCATTTTTCTATGATTTATGAAATGTAAAATAAGTAAATAAAAATAAACTTTATTCAATTATAATTATTTTTATGCAACAAATATATAATATTATATAATATTTATATATAAGGTATATATATATATATATATATATATATATATATATATATATATATATATATATATATATATATATATATATATATTATAATACAGGAAGAAAGACTATTCATGTACATAATTACTTTATGTTATCAATGGCTACCTGTGCATCTTTAGCTGCCACCACCAGTGCCTCACTCTTCTAATGCCATTTCTTATAAGCCATTTCTCCTTTATTTGTACGTGCACACACTCACATCATTAACACATTCCTTCACACTGGTGTTTTTCCCGCAGCGTTTAGACAGGCTCATATAACCCCACTACTTAAGAAACCCACCCTTATCCCATCGCTTGTAGAGAACTACAGACGGGTTTCCCTTCTTCCTTCCATTGCAAAAACACTTGAATGAGCTGTGTTCAACCAAGTCTCTGCCTTTCTCACATACCCCTTTATATATATATATATATATTATGTTATACAATTTAAAAAACCCTGCTCCATGTACTGCATTGAGCTAACTGAGACTTGTTATAGCACTAATATTTTATTGCTCTTTTGTTGATTTTGATTGCTTCCATTGTCTTCATTTGTAAGTCACTTTGGATAAAAGCGTCTGCTAAATGACTAAGTGTAAATGTAAATGTAATGCACCCTGCCTGATTGACAACTGAAGAGCTGAGAGAAGGATTATGGGAGAAATGAGTGCCCAGAGGGGCAGCTTATGGAATCCCAGTCAAACCTGCAGGATATTGACAAGCTTGTCACTATTAAGTATTTACAAAACCCTGTGTGCTCGAGCTGAGCTGCTGGCACATGAAGTTATTTGTCAAAGACAGATGGAGAAGCATAAACACAGCCGAATGCCGGGTGTTAACTTGCTAAGAGCAGTCGCCCACACCAAATGCAAATAGTGCCATATAGAATATTGCCAGAATGGAGTGGGCGACACATAAATCACCGTTCACTGGTCTTATTTTACAACTAGGCATGCACATAGTAATGTTTCCTTTTATGATTCAATTAAAACAATAGTCTCTTCTATTTCTGTTATATTGAAAAACACAAACAAGCAGAGCAGGTGAAACTAGCGCTAGTTACTTTTAGAATAGTCCATAGTTCTTTTTGATTCCAGTTCTAAATATTGTAACTAAAGCTACTTTACTTTTTATGATTGCCTGTTGCACCTTCTTTATGTACTGAGATCTTTTTGCCAACTTTTTTTTGTGAAATAACAGTTGGTGGTTCAAATGCTGCATTCTGGCATCCTAAAATGAAAATTAAATCTATAAGGAGAGAGTCAGATCCCAGAAGCAGCTCAGAACGGTCACTTTAGAAAAGCACCAGGTATGATCTTTCCCCTAATCAATTAATTATATAAAAAATATATATCCTTTTGTGATGCCCTCATCCAAACAATCCACCTTAATAATAAACTGAATCCCAATCCCATGCAAATCAGTATATGAAATCACAGACAGTTATATAAAGGCAACAATGCTTTTCAGAAGCTGCATCTGAACTGGTATTTAGTTTATTGCAGTTCAGAGGTGGCATGAATGCATTTACACTGGAATTACAATTGCATAATGAGATTAATGTGAATTAAATGAGATTAATGTGTATTAAATGGCTATTAAAGGGTCAGTTCACCCAAATATATATATATATATATATATATATATACAAAAATATCTCATGTTACACAAAAGAAAGAAAGTCCTGAAGGTTTGAAACGAGATGAAAGTGAGAAAGTTATGTCAGAATCAATTTTTTTTTTGGGTGAACTAACCCTTTAATAGCCATTCAATACCCATTAATCCCAATGCAGTATTTACGCAACTGTAAATGTATTGTAAATGCATTTATGCCACCTGTGAGCTACAATAAACTGTTTGTAAAAAATATCTAAATACCAATTCAGATGCAGCTTCTGAAAAAAGAAAAGTCATAGCAATTGTAGCCTGAATATTATGGTAATCCGACTGCTTATTCTATGCACATTCTATCAGTTATGAGAGTGTTTTGAGATTTTTTTTAACCCTTGCTGAGATGTTGACGGCTAAACCAGCAGCCTTTACTCCAGTCACACATATAAAGATACACATGCACTTGTGTTGAGAGTGACACCTGGTAGCGTGGCCTGATTTGATTAACACTTTCTCGGCTGTAAGTGAGACTCTAGGATGGCTGTAAATGTGGCATCTGTAGATCCAGTCAAGTTTTTTTTTTTTTTTTTCTTTTTTTTCCCAATGGATAATTTCTAGCACTAAAAAGATCACTTTAAAATTTGAAGATGCAAACACCTTGTTGTATGAGTTAAAAGAAGTGAGTGATGTGAGAGGGTAAAAACAAAAGCGTAAACAATGCAATTCAAAGTTGTACTGTCAGCTCTGGGGAAAAAACAAAAAACAGTCCTGCTTGCGTTTGAACACATCCAGGATAACAGGAAGAATGCAAGCTCAGGCAGAGTCAAATGTGGGTCACACAAATAAATTGCCCTGTGCTTCTCTTTAAAAGCATCATCTGTCTGTCAGCTGGACAAAGTGTGTCAACACCAGCACGGCTCTATTACTATGACGAGACCTATTTAGTGTGTGCAGTACACGTTTGATAGATGGGAGACATGAAACTGAACACTGGGTGTTCTGACTTCACCTCCCTGTATTGATAAATAATGTCTTTTCCAGAAACCTTAACAAAGACACATCCCTTTTTTAAGCTTCTGCACCGAAATAACCCCACTGCATCCTCTGACAGCTAAAGATGTTTGATTGTTTCCAGCGTCTGTTGCTATGCTGTTTTATAAATACTGCTCTTAAAAGCATTCTGATATATTGTTAAGCCCCCCAAAATTTGCTTTTGAGAGAATTTATCCTGCAGCAACATTCAGCCGATCGTTTTGTTCGTAAAGTCAAAACCAGCTCTCCCACTGGAATCATTCCAGTTGATCTGCAGTTTTCCAGTGATGTTTCCCTCATTCATTTAAACTGCTGTCTGGCCATTAGCAGCACTAGCTGTCATATATTTGTGGCTCATTAACAGGTGTTCTTTAGATGTGGGAGTAACAGAAACATGGAGTGGAAAGAGACGTTTCACAGAGGCCTCTGAGTCATGTTAATTTGTTCCCATCAGTAAACACATAAATCAGCTTTTGCAGCATCAAGCATCCTACGCACACTCACTTCAAAGAACAGAAATATATAGAAGTGACACAAACCAGCCTGAAATGAAATATCACTAAATAAAATATTGTAACTAATAAGTAGTATATTGTATTCAAAACTAAGTAAATTTCCAGTTAAGCAGACAGAACAGGGAATGATTATCTACCAATATATCTATCTATGGATATATACATCTGTCTATCCATTGCTATCTATCTATCTATCTATCTATCTATCTATCTATCTATCTATCTATCTATCTATCTATCTATCTATCTATCTATCTATCTATCTATCTATCTATCTATCAACCTTTCATCCAATCTATTTATGGATATTTACATCTATACATCTGTCTATACATCCCTCTCTCCATCCATCCATCCATGCATCCATCCATCCATCCATCCATATCTATATTCATACACATACAATCTGTCATACTTAGAATGCAGACATATCTTCCAGAATAAATATTAACACATATTTCCCCATCTATCCCTGCACAGTCTACATTCATAGACAAATCCTCGGCTGAGTCTGGCTCATTCCTTATCCACACAAGTTCACCACTTAAACGGCACCTCCTAACTCTTAAAAAAGACCTGTCAGAGTGAGATCTCACTCAACACATTTACAGGGTGCATGGAGGGAAGGAAAGGGAGATTTATGTTACAGCGGTGTGCGGTGTGTCTGACAGGCCCACATAGATTGAGCTGAATTATTAGACCATGGCATCACAGAGGTAAACACAGAGTGACTGAGAGATACTTTATAAAAACACACATTGTGCTGACTATGGCAGGAATGATTCAGAGGATGTATTGAGGCTGAAGTGTGTGTGTGTAATCAGTGTATGTGAGAGAGCAGGATATGGAGTGATGACATTAAAATGAAAAGGCACAAGCTTGACGGACATGCAAAAGGGAGAAAAGATAAATGAGCATGTTTGCCCACATGAGAAACAGACAGGCTGAAAGTAGAGCGTGACTCTGACCTGAAGCAACTGAAATCAAAGCATCTCGCAATCACAATAACATCACCACACTCAAGTATCCATGAACAAACCTCAGGAACTCAATGAGAACCATCTTGAGTGGTCAGCTCACAAAGGCCTAATTGCAGTTTGGCTTGAGAAAAATAAAATATCTTGGTATCTTGTTTATGGCAGAGATATTTGTTTGGTTTGAAGTGTAATTGATGTTTATTAAGTCTGAACCTCTGCAGAATGACCTGACATCTGGTAAGCAACACCTGGTTTTTGGGTTTTGTGTCCACAATCGCAAAGACGAGTGAAATGTTTCCGAACCACAACATGATCAACACAAAGTTCCTCCTGGAGTGATTTTGTGATTACCACGGTAATGCTTTATTTGTGCCAACATCTGGCTGTTTCTCTAATGTTGCTGATGATTGCTCAGATGGGGCAAAAAAGAGAAAGATCATGGATCTAAGAAGGGCACTCCTGCATTTTCTTATCTTTTGGGGACTATCAGTGGGAAGGCCACCCACTAGACGCCAGTCCAGCACTCACAGCTTTGATGACATGAGAGCTAGCTGAGATGTTTTGATTGGAGTGAAATAAAAAGAAATAAGCGGGATGTGTTCAAGCGAAAGAGTGTGTGTGTGTGTTTACATAAGTGTGGGTTTCGAATTTTGCAACAGTATTCATACACTAGTTATCTTCAGGGACTTTGCACAAGAGTTGAAAAGTTTAGAGCACTTTCAACTAATAGTGTTCAAATTGTGTCCCATTAAAATTTCAAAACAACAATTGTGATATTATCCACACCGATTGAGTAATTATAGAAAACAAATATATAGTTTATCAACTTATTTTTACCAAATCAATTTGTTCTTAATTTTGAGTTCCACTGCATGATATATCAAAAATAAGGGAAGACGTAATTAGACAAATTTTATTTTTGCAATCTTCACAAAGCTCAACCATTCAACCCGTTACAAAGTTTAGAATATAGAAAATAATGATATTAATTTAAACATATTTTTGTTAATAAAAAATTAAAGTTTTATAAGCATTTCATTGAATGTGCATTATTATTTATAATCATTAAGATCATACTTACAAGATTACACAAATTACTAGTCTCCAAAGAGGTCACAATGCAGGCACAATATCAGTGCATTCTTTTATTTCTTCATTTCCTCTCAGAACTCAAACATTATTCTGACATTAACCTATCATGTCTGCGAGGCAGAGCAAAGGTCAAGAAATGGGGTAAGAATATCTTCACCATTACGAGTGGTTCTCCTGAATACCATTTGCAGTTCTAATACGTTTGGTCTTTTGCAAAGCCTTCGAGGCATTATGTAGATTATAATCCAAACAAAGATTTTCTCAGAGTTCTGTTAAACTTATCTGTTGGGACACATGCCAAGCCATTTCTGAAGAGCATAATATAAAGCAAACATCAAAAGTTCAAACCTGTTGCCACGGTAATGCATTATTAAACCAACAAGGAATTTCATGATTCGTAGAAACTCAAAAGCAAACAGGCAACCAAGGTGAGAAGTGGGTGGGGGGTGACCTGGGACAGACTCTTTGATCTGCACCTGTTTTACTCTGTTTCCACTCATGTGTACATTGCTTATGCAAGTCTGAGACACTTGTGCCATGGTAAAAAAAAAGGTTAGCCAGAGTTTCAGTCTTGTGAAATGTGTTCAGATTTCATGTTCGATGGAAGAACAAAGCGCATGCATAATCTTTCAGACAAATACAAATATTCAATCCAAAACCCTCATCATACTGTAGGTCTCATCTCTGTAACAATATAAAATACGAAGCAGATGCCTCAGAATTGCTTAATGTGAGTCCCCTGTCAAACTGTAATGAGGATTACAAAGTTAACTGAGCAATGAAATATCAGTTTTACTTTTGGAATTGGATTTGGAAGGCCTCTAAAGCCACACTCCATTCAAAGTTCTACATGAAATATTCAACAAAGGCGCATTAAAAAAGCCTCTAACAACATTTTCGCAAAACTCCAAAAAAGGCACTTAGCTTATACATACAATTCACTGCAGTTTACGATTGAAATTACACTAATGAGAGTAAAACACCAACACATTTGAGCCCTTTTTACACTAATTAATACAGGACAAATTATGGATTAATAAAGATTTATTTTCATACGGTTCTTTGCAAAAAAAAAAAAAATATATATATATTATGTTAGTCAGTTCACCTGTGTCCTTATTATTTGATCTTCCTCAGCTGTTTGTCCCTCGTTAGCTACCCTTTTTTTAATTGTAGTCTGTTCAGTTCTTTTTCATCTGGTATTGTTAAATGTTACCCTGTGTGTTAGATCCTCTTCATTGTGTGGATTACCATTAAAAGGATTTGTTGTTATAATCTTCGTTGTTCCTTTGTCTCCCTAACAATAGTTTCGTGACAATGACTTATTCAGCACCGTATGTATGGCTTTTCTGACAAAGTAAACTTGCTCGCTTGTGCACCCGGTAAAGGTTAAAATGTAGATCATGGGGGTACAAATTCTATGAAACACAAGTCATGATAAAAGTTCAAAGACTTTTAAAAGCAAGACAAAATGGTAAGGTTGCTTCACCAAATATGTTTTTATCTCACATTTGCTTTTGTTCACAATATTGGTTAGGTTTAGGGTAAGGTTTAGTGTATACTAGTACCACTCACTGGACACTTCACTTCCAAACCGTTATGATACGTACAACAACCTGTGTAACAAAACAATGCCTCATTCATCTGTTTCAGATAAATCTGAGCACGCTTTCAACGCCACCCCCTGGACATTTCACCAATGAGTCTAGGTTGGGAAAACTTGATCTCTCTGGCTTATGACCATTCTGTGTTCTGTTGATTGATGTTTAGAAACTAGTGTAGAAAGAAACAAAATGGCAATTTTCTTATAAATTTAATGACTGATAATTATTAACAGCGTGCATCTCTTTGGGTGCTGCAAAGTTCTGACACCATATCCCCACATCCGGTAAAGTCAGGCTCAAACATTTCCACAGTGAGTTGAAAGTAGTTTGAATTTGAAATGCCATTCTATCACGCTTTTCCATGCAGAAAGCTGGAAATTTCACCTTTGCGAGCTGAATGGAACACAATGGGTCAAAATATATATGCTCCAGGAGGTCAAGGTCAAGTGGAGAGCCAGGTTTTTTTTTTTTTTTTTTTTTTTTTGGAATGACAGCATAAGAGAAAATGATTGTGTGTGAGGGAGTGTATGTTTATCTGCTTGACAGGTCTGAGCTACATTTATATTAATATCAAAGGCTGCCGGACACAGGGCTGAGCTCTGACCCAGCTGTGAGGGCGACTTGACTGCCAAGTGCCGAGCACCAATTAGCTCAAAGCTGCCAAGAGCACATCAACCCACAGTCAGCAAGTCGGTACTGCACTTACAAACACATCCATTTCTACCGACTTTAGGACAGCATCAGGGCCAACAGACTTTCCCTAGCCTGATACATTCAGTCCCGCAATCAATCAACCTGTGCTGTTAGGATGTAGGGAGCAAGAGCTGATCAAAGCTTTTAAAGAAATCTTTGATTCATCTCAAAGACACTGATAGTCTTCATATGTTCAGTTTGTACAGGAGTTTTCTGTTATGCCAAAAATATTATTGTTTAAACAGAAGTGTTCAAAGAAAGAGCAAAGATGTTTAGTGAAGGAGTGACCTGAGCCATATTTAGTGACCCAAATATCACTTAGGGACCACACATAACTGCCTAACAACTATTCAGAACACCTTAGCAATTGCATAGCAATGCCCAATGGCAACCATCCAACACTTAAGGATCGTGATGGTTAGTTTTGCACATTTTGTAAATACCATTCATATTTGCTCCAGAAAATAGAGTGTAAAAGTGTTAACATATTTATTATTAATTTAGGCAGTTACTGTTTTATTCAAATTCCAACATTTACGAAAACCCGAGGATTTCTAAACTCATGCTGAGACTTCATTACAACATTAGTCCTATGACTGCAAGCTATATACATTCTGTCAAAATAAACTATAAATCAGCTACTAAAAGCATAGCTCCACACTGACTTCAGTTTATAGCTTGTATCCTCTCACTGCATATATTTCAGTAACATGTAATTTGGTTGGAGTACTGTTACAGAAATAAGAATAGCAAGCATCTGCTGTAATTGATGGATAATCCTTGGCAAAAACAAGCAGTTTGAGCAAAGACTGAACAGTTTGTTCTTTGATATTGGAAGCGGAGTCCACCACCTGCTCTTTTTGGACTTGGACGGTAATATATCTGAGAGAGATTAAGGCTTAATTGAGTCGATAGTTGATTTATCAACTGTAACTTTCATTGGTTTTGGACATTTTTCTGTAGTTCACTCCAGATTCCATAGTTTGAAAGGTGATATATCTTCTGAATGTTTCTGCATTTTGATGCTTAAATCAATCTAATGTTGAAAAATATGCGAAGGAGATCACATAATGCGTTTGATGCTCGGTGTAGTACAGTTACATCATTAGCTGTTGAAGAACTGCCAGATACAAGCAACCGAGAATCTGTTGTTTATATTGTACAATTCATTGTTGAGTCTGTAAGGAAGTAATCAAGACAAGATGATCTTTTAAGAACATTAATATTAATATTAATCACTGTATTAAGCTAGAGAAATGTATTTAAAATGGACAAAACCCTTCACAATAAGGCCCAAAATATATCGAAAAGTAACAAAAGCACATGAAAGTACATGAACGCAAATGCATCTAGACAATATTTGAATGCCTTTCTATTTAAGCTGATTTATATCTACATCTTTATTTTAATGTTTTAATTAAGATTAGATTAATGTAACTAAATGTAAATTATTTTAAGACTTTTTTTTCAACAATCATTGCATACAACAAACATGACTATTTCATATGAATTTGTACAATGTGACAGATTTTTAGGAAAAAGGTAGGCATGATGCTCCACTTCTAACCCAGCGCCTAAACATCATTGGGGCATCAACAGGTCATACAAAAGAGCTTGAGCGCTCAACATATGACAACGTTGCAGCACACGCTTAAAATAAACAACATTATCATGCACTGGTGTGGAATACTAATACTAATATAGTTATCATTATATTTAATGTTCTTGGTGTGAACAGACCTTTAGGCTTTAGTTGGAACAGGCCTTTCTTGATAAGCAGAATAATTTTGATCCCAGATGGAGCCCAGTTAAAGTTGTGTCACTAATTCCAGTGAAATGCAAACTTTCCCATGTTTATCTATACAAAGTCAGACGTCAGTCTAGTCAAGCGGAATTGTCCTCCTCTCATTCTAAAGAATCCGGTTTGACTTTAAAGACAGGCACTAACAGATATCATATGACACAAGACGATGTTGAAACACAGCACGCTCCAGACAGTATCTGTTTCCCTGTTTGTAGACTATCTGTTTCTTTATCTCTATTTCTCTCTTGTCTTGGTGTCATATTTTCAGACTTTCTGTCATTGATTTGTCTTCCTCGCAAAGTACTTCCTGTTAGAGGTAAGAAAGGCTATATATGTGTCCCCAGGGGCTGAAGTTGACATTACATTACATGCTATTTTTGCATGTTTTGCTCTTCCACGTTCATGGTTCTCAGACTTTTTTACTTGAAGGTTCCCCATTGTCCAACACAATATTTGAAGGCCTCTCATATTTCTTACTGTATTTCTGTTGTAAATATGATTTATATTAAAACAATAAACTAAGATTAACTTTCTGAATGAAAATAACGTATCCGCGTGGCACAGCTGTACTCTCCAAAATGGCGCTAGGGTGACCCGAAGGAGACGAATTGTTAAATAAAGTCCTTATTTTTTGTTTTCTTTGCATTCAAAAAGTATTCTCGTAGCTTCGTAAAATTAAGGTTGAACCCCTGATGTCACATGGATTATTTTAACAATCTCCTTGCTACGTTTCTGAGCCTTGATCATGGTAATTACATTGCTGTCTATGGGAGGGTCAGAGAGCTCTCAGAATTCATCAAAAATATCTTAATTTGTGTTCCGAAGATGAACGGAGGTCTTCCGGGTTTGGAGCAACATGAGGGTGAGTAATTAGTGACAGAATTTTCATTTTTGGGTTTTAAGTTATTCTTATATACTTAAATTTAAGTTACTTTAAGGCCCTTTTTGAAATTTTCTTAGGCCCCGTAGTGGGTCATGGACCCCTGGTTAAGAACCTCTGACCTACAGTATGATGGTAAAAAAAATAATAAAATAAAATAAAATAAAATAAAATAAAATAAAATAAAATAAAATTAACCTCATAAATGCACTTCAAATATTTTCATTTTGCATCTCAGGGCTTCCATACTTTTCTATACATAGCAGAAAAGTTTTTAGTCTATTTTATGTGAGGGGTGGATATGTTATGCTTGACAAGTCTTGTCAAACAAATTATAAGAGTCAGAGTAGAAACTGGCAACTCTTAAAATTGGGGAAAAAAGTGTCAACTCCTCTATGGTATGTCATTTAAAACAACAGTTAACTGTTATTTTGAGGTGATGGGATGTTCTGGACTTTCACTGAATGTGACGGTGATTTTGAAAACAGATGTTTCCTTTAAATTCTGTCAAGCTCAGAATCCCTCAATAGTTCACATCAGCTCATACAGACACCAGACATCTATCTTAACAATCTTGAAACAAGCTCTTATCTTTGACTGTGACAGTCAGAGGACACAGTAAATTCACATAAAGACTGCCTAGTCAAGTCTGCATTAGCGGTGGGTTGACCGATGACCCAAATGGCTGAGACCCTGCTACCTGCAGCTGGTATACACAGTCGAGAGATTAAACTGCAGTTATTGGTGCCTTGTCACCAAGGAACCCCTGCAGAGCCTATTACAACCTAATGCATGAAATAGCTGAGAGGGCTCTCCATTGAGTAAAGTAATTAAATGTGGCTGCCTGCCACCATCGGATGTATAAGACCTCCAGCGCCCTGGTCAGGTAGAGTAATTACCATCCTCTCTCTCATGCCTGTTTGATAAAAGATGACTATCTTTCTCAACCCTGAAAAATCATCTGTGCATAAGCTGTAAAACTGGAATACCTCTGAGGGTTTCTTTTTTCATTATTCCACCCATGATAGAACCTTGTCCATCCATAACATTACCATAAATCTTGCAAGTTCTGACTGATATGGCATCGAATGAAGAACTTTTGCTGTGAACATGTTTCAAATTGAACAATCCACACACAGATGCATGTCAATGCAGTGACTCATGGTTGTACTTTCTGGACTGAAAGGTTTCGTGGGAAACACTGGGCAGTTTTTCCAAAACTAATGTGGCCACATTATTCATCTAGAGCTAAAAAACAGATCTATTCCTAGTGTGTTACTATAATTTTAATATTAACTGAAATGAATCTTATTAAGTGAGTGATTTGGAACGTACACCATACAAATAGCACTCCTTACACAAAGCACACTGTATATTGATTCCAGTAGAGTTTGACATTTAGTGTGTTTGGTGAAATAAGCCATATTTGGTTGTCTTAGAATTGTTAAATTAAATTAAATATTTTGTGCCATTTTTGTTTTTTGTCTGAAATAGGTGAATTGCATTATGGGAAAGCCTTCTTTTTAAAGAACATATACTGTACTACCATTTAAAAGTCTGGGGTATTATATATTATCCTGTGCTTTGATCACAGGAATAAATTACATTTTATAATATATTCAAATAGAAAAAAAAAAAAAAAGTTATTTTAAATTGCACAAATATTTTACAATATTACTGTTTTTACCCAAATAAAAGCACCCTTGATGAGCATAAGAGACTTCTTCCAGGGTTGGGTGAGAGGGGAGCGTGGCTTTTTTTTCTCTGTCTCCATCTGCCTCTCTTTTTCTGCCGGCCGGAGAAGCGCCTGATGTATTTGCTGCTTGGCTGCTCTCAGAGATTGCTATCAGCCAAGACTCGTCTGTGGAGGTAAACTCACTACGCATATTTTCCCCCTCCAACCTTCATAACATTTACTTTCAAGCCCTCTGATTTGGCGTCTGTATGCGCGTGTGAATTTTTAGAGCTCTAATAGTGTGCGATTTAAAAGTGTGAGCGTCCGCTTTGGCCTTCCAGAGACGCAATACAAATGTAATGCAAGATGAACCAATCAATAGAGGTGTAATGTTGAAGCCAGGACCTCGGTTGGTAGACGTGTTTTCAATAATAAGAGCGAAGCGCAAAGCCAATCACCATTTGCCTGCAATCGTACGTGGGAAATGAATGTTGATGTTTCTGGCACATTCAAAGCGTCCAGATGGTGTTTCGAGAAACATTTAAAGTCGCTCCACTGCAACACGACTTAATAATCAGTTTGACTGACATGATATCACTGTGCGAGCTACTGATTTAAAAACTAGTTGTCAGCTATGTATAACATGTACATTCTCACTTCATGCACCCTGTCAACACAACATTATGAGGAATGGCAGATGGTGTTTTACTGGAAGCAGTGTAAGTGTAACACTTTCCTTGGGATACTTTACTCTCTCTGAATCACAAATTTAGCATTATGTTAGAGTTGTGGCCGATGGTTAGCACAAATGCAGCTACAGAGTCCTGGATGGTATATGATGCTGTATACCAGGTAAAATGTGTCAGCTGGTAATGATTTAGCTTTACTATTTATATTGCAGCAGATACTGTATACATGTGAGGTCATGAATGGGCAGGACTGCTGTATGATATTTACAACTGAGAGAGTTAAAAAAAAACACACACACAGGAATGTGCAAATACAGAAACTAGTCAAGATAAGGATGAACTTAATGAATAAAGGGTGTTTACCAGGCACATTGTGATGAAATGTAATTATTTCATATAGAATGCAAGTGATGTGTGGTCACAGCTGTGAATGTGGCTCATCCAATCAGAATTTACAATACGAACTATCAGTTTGTATAGGTTAATATATATGAATGTAATATTTTGTCATTAGGGTAATTTGACATTAAGTAATTCATTATTAACAATTGAAAAATGACATCATAAAAAAATGCAATTAATCACCCAAACATGTACATGTAAAAAGTAAAATTTAAATCTATTTTTATTCATTTATTAGGATTTTAATCTTCTATATATATATATATATATATATATATATATATATATATATATAGTTACACTTTATTATAAGGTGTCATTGTTACAGTGTAATTATACATTTACGTAATTAATATTAATTAACTACGTGTACTTACTATATGGTAAGGGTTTTGCTTAGGGTTACTTGCTTGGAATAATGCATTAGTCATTGTTATTATAATAGTAAGTACATGTAACGTGTAACAAGGACACCTTAAAATAAAGTGTCACCATATCTATATGTGTGTGTGTGTGTGTGTGTGTGTGTGTGTGTGTGTGTGTGTGTGTGTGTGTGTGTGTGTGTGTGTGTGTTTATTGTTAACTAAACAATACAACTGTTAAAAACTGCTTATGGCAATTAAAATAAAGTTAAAATAAAATATTATATGAAATATCTGAGACAATATATATATACATATATATATATATATATATATATATATATATATATATATATATATATATATATATATATATATAATCATAGAAAATGTTGCCATGGCAAGTAACTGAAATTAATAAATAAACATTTTAAGCTGAAGTACTAAAATTACTGCAAATGAAATTTAATTAAAAATAAATAAAAAAGTTAGGTAGAAATATATTAAAATGGGAAATAAACAAAACAAAATGACTAAAACGTAAATGTAAAGTGAAATTAAAATTACACATAAAATAAAGCTAATTCAAAATACTTATATTAGTTAAAATACTACATAAAATACTTATAATATATAATATAAGAGTTTATAAATAATACGAAAATAACACTGCTTAGAAAAAAGTGGCAAATTAAAATAAAATAAAATAATTTAACCACAATAAATCCACTATTTTCTTTAAATAGCACAAAGAGCAAATTTTTGGTCTCTTGTTGTTAAGAATCAAATGTAAGAAATCAGACTTGAGTTAAGAGACTGTTGAACAGCCAACCTCATATGTCAAAGGCAGGAGCAGTATCTGATCCTCCTATACTGTCTCACACTGCTGCTGTGAGTCCTGTTCTCCAACGCTTTGACCTGCGAGGGGAGTGAGAGCTGTCCAAACAGATAGAAGGCGTCGGGTGAACAGCGTGACGGTGTTGGAGAGGTCAGATCTCCAGCACAGAGGCTAACAACAGGCTTGGGCTCCAGGGAAAAACAAGACCTTTAGATAACTGTAGCCTTACAGAGACTCTAAACATGTGATAAGCTGCGCGAAGAGGGGGAAAAAAATGGTGCAAAGGTGGGAAGAAAAGAGTGAGACTAAGTGGATGAGACTGGAGGATTCTCCAAATGAAAGGTGAGGGAAATAATTTCTGGAATATGGGATTCTGATCAAAGTCTGTCTACAGCAGTAGACTAAACATCGGATAAACAGCGAGTCCAACCTCAAGTACAACGAAATACAAGTAACAAAGAAGCCAACACCTCGAGTGAGCCTCCTAAATCAAACTGACAGTCACTGAGCTGGGTTACTATTTTTAAAAGGTATTTTCATAGGCATTCCAGGCCAGTAAGTTTATCAAAGGCAAGGTGCTATTAAGTTGCACAGGGAATATTCTCACAACACAGAGCCAAACACCACAATGATTCTGCACAGCTCTCAGATGATCATTAGACACTGTCTGCTTTGTGTAGCTCAATCACTCACATGATTTTTATCTGCAAACCAGCTTTGATATTAGCTTTGGAGAGAAGAATTACAGCATTCACAGCCTATTTATTTCATAAAGTGAGGGTGGGACATGCTTTTATTGACTTCTTTAAAACAGCACTGTTAACTGAAACAAACTGGTAAAATAAAATAAAATAAAATAAAATAAAATAAAATAATATAAAATAAAATAAAATAAAATAAAATGATAAGATAAGATAAGATAAGATAAGATAAGATAAAATAAATGCTAACTAAAATAAAGTTGAAATGCAATAAAATAAAAAAAATAGAAATAAATTAAAGTGTGTGTGTGTTTCTATATAGATAGATAGATTAGAATTAACAATGAAAATTACTTCTAAAGCACTTTTAAATCTTATTTAATATTAATTTCTAATACATTATTAAATTAAAAGTTGTATCTGTTAATTATTTAATGTATTTAACAACATGAATCAACTGGACATTAACTAGTTAAATATCATAACAAATGTGTTTCTTATTGTTAAGTGATGCTGGTTAATGCATTTACTAACGTTAATGGGACCTTATTTTAAAGTGGTACTGATAAAAAGCTTAAACTTAAAAATCTTAAATGAAAATTATAAATATTGCCATGTTGCCAAAATAAAAATACACATAAATGAAAGTTAATAAATGAATGAATGACGAAATCACATAAAACAATTACTAAAACTTAAATTAAAATCTATAAAATTGAATTCAAAATATCGATAACTACTACAATCCATAAATAGTATTAAAATAAATCAAAGTGTTTTGAAATGATGTGCACTGTTGATCATGAGTCATGACCAGTAAGGATCATGTTTTTGGTTGCATGTTAAATTTAAAATGTGTTTACACTCAACATAAGTACAAGAAACAGTAAGAGCCAATCAGAGAGCAAGAAAAGCATGTGAACCAAGGCATTTATGTTGCCTTGTAATATATTTTGAAGTATGTATCATGTTGGAAGTGTCATGCTAAAGCAGACTTTGTTTTTATAACACTTGTGGCATGTGGCGCACCACTTTTGATGACATAACGTTTGCAAGGTGTGACTGTTAGCAAGCATCTCCAGTGGGAAAGATGCCAAGAGTGAGATGTGGCCCGAGAAAATAATTATACACACAGAATGACCAGTAATTTTCACAGTCTGTCTGGCTTTTCAGCTCTGATTCGATGCACAGAGTGCCTGCTTCTGGATTAGCTCTTGCTTCCAAGCCTTCCCAGCTCGAGGGAGCAGCAGTCTCAGGGCCGTGTGAAAGCCAGGCAGGCAGGCAGTTTGCTGCGCTACGGAGCCCAGGGCTGAACTGTAGGGGATGTTTTAATGGGCATATTTCATTGTTAGGAGTGTGGCTGTTGAAACTGGGGCAAACCTAGAGGAACATCACAGGTCCTGGCAGAAGTCTCACAAATGTCTAAGTTCCATGATAATTAAAGTCATGAACAGACTGTTCCAACGCGAGTGCTAGTCAAGCAGTGATTTGTGCACAAGACTTTAAGTTAATGATATAAAAACATTACCGTTCTAAAGTTTAGGGATGGTAAATGGTGTTGAATACATTTTTATGCTTGCCAAAGCTGCATTTTTTTATTTAAAATGCTGTAAAACATGAATATTGTGAAACATTATTAAAATAATGAAATTATTATTATTAACAATAAATTAACTGTTTCAATTTTGAATATATATTTAAAAAAATTAAATTTATTCCTGTAATGGAAAAGCTAAATTTTCAGTATTATTATTATTATTATTATTATTATTATTATTATTATTATTATTATTATTATTAATAATAATAATAATTTTTATTTTCATAAATAATTCTAATATGCTGATTTGCTGGTCAAGAAACATTTCTTGTTACAATAAATTTCGCAAACAGTTGTGTGGATTAAAATTTTTGACTTGTGACATTTTTCAGAATTCTTTGATGAATAGAAAAAAAAAATATGAAACCAAAATCTTTTGTAACATTCTAAATATCTAGAATCACTGGCACTATACTATTTTTAAATGTCTATACATAAAGATTTTAATCTTTTAATCATCACTTTCAATCACTTTAAACCAAACAAGAAAAAAAACAAACAAACAAACAAACAAACAAACAAACAAACAAACAAACACACAAACAAACAAACAAACAAACCTTAAAAAAGCAGAAATCATAGCAATCATACCGAAAAAACACCACTCACATTTTTTTTTTTTTTTTAAAGAACATAAAAAAGTAATAATAATAAAAATAAAAAAAGTACTATATAATATAACCAGTGTTGGGGAGTAACTAGTTACATGTAATGGAATTATGTAATTTAATTACAAAACAAATGTGATAGCAATCAATTACAATTACCTAAAAAAACATTTAATTAATTACAGTTACTTATGAAAATGTTAATGATTACAAGGGAAGTTAAATTTAAAATTAAATTTATGCATTTAGCAGATGCTTTTATCCAAAGCGACTTACAGTGCATTCAGGCTATCAATTTTTACCTATCATGTGTTCCCGGGGAATCGAACCCCCAACCTTGCGCTTCGTAACGCAATGCTCTACCACTTGAGCTACAGGAGCACTCTACAAGTTACATCTGAATATTTTTACACACATACGGATTTATTCTATTTATTTCCCAAATTGCATCGACTGCTCTAAATTATGAGACACAAATTTTTTAAGAATTAAATTAAGATTTTTTTTTTTAAGCATTGAGCTGCTTTTTTTTTTTTTTCAAGGCATTGTTAGATGTCAGTGTTTCCTGTCATAACTATGCAAAGATTTGATTTCAAAAAACAGTATCATAGCTACTAAACTATTTCTTGTTAGGATTTAAATCTGTATTTAACCTCAGAATGATCTCAAAGTAAAAAGAGGTACAGTACTAAAGTTTGATTTTGTGGTGGCCATGTTTTAAAATGAAATGATTATAATCTTCCTGAACAAATAAAACTTCCTGAACCAATCCACTCAGTGCTCTTAAGCACTATTACTGTAACCATGCTAAACCACCACCCACAATCCCCGGCTCCGCTCACCTCACTAACTGCAGCAGGGACAAACCTCTGCCCCTCACTCGGAGCCTGGAGCCTTTGGCTCTCAACCCCACACCCACAAACGCTTCCAGCTCCTCCAGTCCCAGATTCCCACTGCGGGAACACGGCTGTAGGCCATACTTTCTCTCTGTCTCCTTAATGAGGCCCCATTTGCACCTCCTGCTCCCAATCCCAAGCCATCAGGACCACCACTACAAATAAAATTCTGATGGAAATAAATGCAGGAGCACTGTAATGCTACGAAGCGTGTCCTTGACTAAAGAAAGTGGACGGATGTGATCCCGGGACAAGATGGGAATCAAAATAATTCAAACAGCACTGGGCTTTTGGATGGCAACAAATAAACAGGCATAAGGCATTATATGAAACAGACTTTACAAAAGTATAATAAACAAACATAATTTGGAATACACTACAAGTCAAAGGTTTGATATATCAGCGTATTCAAAAATGTAATATACAATATGTTTTGAATATGCTGACATTCCAATTGGGTGCGAGAACATTTCTCTATCATCTTTTTCCCGAGCTAATAGTAAAAACAGTAAAAGTAGACAGTAAAGACATTTATAATATTACAAAAATATTTATATTTCAAATAAATGTGGTTCTTTTGAATTTTCTATTTATCAGTGTTTCCTTAAAAAAAAAAAAAAAATAATAATAATAATAAATAAATAAAAAATAAGTAGCAAAACTAATTTCCACCAGTAATGCCATTACTACTAATTGAGTAGCAATAATAATTAATAATAATGAACCACCAAATCTGTGTGGAGTAATAATGCTGAACATTCAGCTTTGAATTCCTGGAATAAATTACATAAAAAGATTATTAACAATATTTCACACCATTTTTTCACTATTTTTTGATCAAATAAATGCAGCTTTGAGCATAAACATAAGAAGCCTCTCTCAAAAAAACATAAAACACCTAATTATTCCAAACGTTTGACCTGTAGTGTTTTTTTGAGCAAAGAAGAGTGACAATATAGATACTATAATATGCATAATATAGAGTGACACATAAAAAAAAAAGTTAATCAATGATAATAAATGAATATTAAAGCTTACTACTATAAATTAATATTAGAGGTAAAAGTAAAATAAACAAAATCAACAAAAAAATATATAAATATAAAAAAAGTCATGTGAAAAGCTAGATTCTGTACAGAATGAAAGTTGTTATATTATCCACATCAGCATCCGCAGTACTTTATGCAAGCGATTACCTCCTGAGCTCCGTTTCTACAAATAACCTGCTGTTTAGCCAGCAGCCACACCAGCAGCAGCAGAGAATAAGAAATGAATTGGACTTGATTAGTCACTTACTTGAGAGGAGCGCTCCTGGGCTTGGGCTTCTCAGCGGCCTGTGAATAAGACAACAGCCCATCAGATTAAAGGTCGAAACCGTGCAGAGGAAGATAGAGACAGCAGAAATCATCCAAACACAGCAAGATAGGCAGATCACAATTTTTGAGTGTTTGCTGGCTTCCCCTTATGGACTCACTTGCTCTATGTTTATGTGAGAGTGGAACAGTTAAGCATGACCAGAAACAGTAGATCAGTGTTGCTTGAGGAAATCTATATTGATTTTCTGGGATGGGGATCCTACTCAGGCAAAGCATTTGTAAATTCCTGTGATTTC
The DNA here is from genome assembly GCA_024542945.1 of allo-octoploid hybrid of Carassius auratus x Cyprinus carpio. NCBI lineage: Eukaryota > Metazoa > Chordata > Actinopteri > Cypriniformes > allo-octoploid hybrid of Carassius auratus x Cyprinus carpio. The sequence continues at coordinate 20,939,771 of CM045042.1, forward strand.
TTTTGTTCACAGCAGTGTTCAGTAATTCATGTTGCTCATAAGCATCTGTAGTGTTTCCTAGGGCTTTCTAAGCAGTAGTAAACAAATACAGTCAATTAACTATTATTACCTCTGACAACCCATAAATAAAATGAAAATCAAGAGCATATATGGATGGATCTCATGAAAACATGAAGATAAAATGATTAAAAAGTCTGTTTTAGTACCAGTTAGGATTGTAATGGATGTTCAAATGTTTCTGTTTGTTACGTTACTGTTACTTTAAATACACATTCATGTATTATAGTTTTGTTATTTGGTAGTATTATTTTGGAGATATACTGTGGTATATAATGGGGTAGTAAAATATATGAATACTATGGTACAGAAAGTAAAATTCCTAGGTATAGATCAAAGCCCCATGATATTCTGATATATTATACTATATATATATATATATATATATATATATATATATATATGTATATATATATATTATACTTTAATTGTAAAAAAAAGGTGCACAGTATTTATCAACATGCTACATGTCGTGAAAAAAAAAAAAAAAAAAATATATATATATATATATATATATATATATATATATATATATATATTCAAAAAGTCCAGTAATTATTTGTATTGTTTTTTTTTTTCATATTTACATGGTACAAAAGAAAACAACAATAAAACAAAAACAAACACAAATAAATAAATAAACAAGCAAATAAATAAATAAATTAAATAAAAAATATAAATTAAAATTAAAATATAAATATAAAACTTTTTAAATTATTATAAAAAGGTCCACAATATTTATCAACAGTATTTCTACATGAAAAAAAAAAAAAAAAAAAAAAAACATGGTATTTTTTTGTCCATAGTATATTCATGGCACCAAACACATTTCATTTAAAAAGGACCAGTAATTGTTTATATATATTTACATGGTACAATAAATAAATAAATAAATACTTTATTTTTAAAAAGTATTTTCCAGCAGTATTTCATGCTACAAAACAAAACAAAATGAAAAACAAAACAAAAAATATTTATATAGTATTTGTTAGTGAATACTTGTTGAACATGAAATACATTGAACAACTGTTGATGAATTAACGTTCAGTAGATTTCTGGTAAAACAATAATAAAAAAAGAAGCTTTGATTATGAATTACAATTTCATTTGACTTGGAAAAATTAAAGTATGTAATGCCTGTCAGAGAAATCCTAACACAAAGTGCCCTAGCCTAATACAAAAGCAATCTCTTCACTCATTGAGATTTATTTCCTGAGCTAATCTTCACGCTCCTCTATAGCACACAGTTTTTATTTTTTTTTTTTTTAGGTCTGAGCTGTACATTTGTCACAGTGACTCCTTCTGGCTGTAGTAAACACATCATAGAGTGCTTTACTGGCACATAAGCGCTACTTTCAGAATCAAATCTCTCAAGGTAAATAGGGATATATTGAGATATCCGGCACTACAGATGAACACAGCGCTGGGCTACCGCTACCTGGGCAGGTTTTGGGTTTAATGCTGCGGCCATTGATCTGTGTACAGTCCATTTATCATTCAGGGAGGGAGCCAGTGATCTTCACAGTGTATTAGATGAAACAACTCAGATCATCTGTCACAGGCCCTCTTATTGCTGTTTCCCTCTCAGTGGGGAATTTGGGCTCATTCCAGGCTGTTCGCAGATGGATGTTGCTAGGCAACATGGTTGGGGGCCGTTGCTGCTGGCGGTGGTGTGCGTAGGTAAACCCACACGTGGCCAGGGACATACAAACGCTTGCATACACATGAGCACACGTGCTAGTGAACTCTTACGAATGTCAGGTCGCCTCCATCATGAGTGTACAGTAAGTATTTGGGCACTTGCTTTAAGGGTTATGTACTGTATGTGAGAAACAGAGAAAGGAGGGTTTTTTTGGGAGGCGTCACTATTGTGATTCAGATCACATTAGCTTTCCAAAAAAGCCAGTGTGACAGAGTGGCTTGGCACAGCGCCTGTTGAAATCAACACAGGACCAAAGCCATTTCAAACATGATCAATCTGTGCTAGTCAGACCTTAAAAATTCAAATCACAAAGGAAAAGATAAAAAAATTAAAAAATAAATTACAGAAAAACAATAATGTCAGTGTAGTCTGAATCATCTAAAGCAATAAAAACCATCAACCTGTAACATCAAAACTGTATGTTACAACTGTATGAAGAGCTACTCGAAGAGCTACATTTTTTATTTTAATTTAGGTGAAAAACAGGCCAGTTTTATGGTTAAACGTTATTTAATTTTATTTTGGATTTTTTTTTATATGTATCATGTGTAGTAGTAGTATTTTGTGCTGTGGCATTTATTTTATTTGAGGGGTTTAGAAGCATCCCTGCAGGGCTCGGTTCATTTGTGAGATAATCCTTTTGATTAAACAGGATTTTACACATTTAATGAAAAGTTGCTTCACTTGTTGGACCCAAACATTTCAAACCCCATTATCTAGTGATCCATAACAAATTATGTCTTTTTGCACATCCATTTACTACTATTTTTTTCAATTTGGAGGTTGAGAAAAGACATTGAAAAGTATTATTATTAAATTATTAATAAAAAGTAAAGTGAGACATAATTAACAATCTTTGTTATATTATATTCAAGTATTCAAGGACACTGTCTGAGCATGTGTTATTATTGAGTTGTTCAAAAGCTGTGACCCTAATCAACTTCTAATAGACGATCTTTGACATTGTTTTATGAAAAATCAACTATTCAGTCATTTTCTTTATTAGTTTAAAAATGAACAATGCAATAGGAATTCTCCATATTAAGAGAATATTGGGGGTTCAAGAACTGGCTCAAAACATAGGCTTTGACATGCTCAGTTACCACAGAAAATAAAGCTATTTTAATTTTTTTGTTGTTTTTATTTTTTTGCAATGGTTCCATTGATACTTATGTGTGTACACAGACACATGGCTGCATGTGCAGTATATCATTACACATGAGCAAACAATGTCTCCTACTCTAATAATATACAGTCTATACACGGAAACTCACTATATTGTCAATCCAGCGTTTGCTCAGGATTGGACTGTGAATCAAGCTCAAACAATATTCTGTCCTGGAATTCAACTTGCTGTATTCAGATAGTTCAGACTGTCTGAAGCTGCATCTGTCTGAAAGCATCAGTTACCTGTTCATTGTCCTCTTCATCACTGCTGATTTTCAGGTCATCCTCAAGCATTCTGCAAAAATAATCACAACAGAGTTTTAATGACACAGCAATCAAGTATGGAGAATATTAAAATAAAGTTTTATATAGAAGATATATTTATATAGATAGAAGGAAACACTGTTATGTGGAAGCAATGACATCATCCAGAGAGGCTGCTGACCCCCTTGTCTGTATCGACATTTTTCAAGGCCTGATTGCCAGCAGAACACACCACAGCCATGAAATAAAGACAAACAGACGAATGTTGCCCTAAAACTGAAACAATAAAAGCCCTTTATATAAGAACAAAATGTGTTTATGCTTTAGTTTTCTATGACCTAAGCTGTCGTGCAGGACTGTAGATTGAGAAGGACTTTGAACAAAACTACCAGTCATTACCCTGGTAATATCTAACAGATGCTGAGAAAGACCTACATAGGAAACCAGGTGCTGAACGTGCACTGCTTTTAAGAGCACCGTTTCTGCTAAGAGATGATTTGCAGGTAGATCATGTATATGCCTCTAGATCACACATGTATATGCCTCTGATGTGCAACATTATCTATTCTGTACATATAAAACGATCAGTACAGGAGAGAATAAACTTCAGCAAATAAAGCAAAAGAGAGTTTATATCCATGAACCAACTGATTGATTGTGGAAAGCTGTAGAGCCTTCACATTGTATTGTTTGGCAAATCTGTATCACTCAACTCATGATGAGTGATGTCCCATAGAAGAAGCTACTGACACCAACAATTAGCCTTACTCACACAAAACCATTCAGAAATACATATTATACATCTAAAAATGCAAGGATGTGTTGGACAGGACATAAAATTCATAGAAAAGGTCCAATTATATTTTACTGTAAACACTGTAATAGGAACTTTCACTATTTTTCAAGAAGGAAACCTAATTAACACTTCACAAACTTTTGAATTACCTTTAATAATGATTTGGGCAATTATGATAAAAGGAATACTACACCCAAAATGATCTTAGTTTGGGGATACAGACTATAAACGATGACATTTGCCTCAATAAACTCAATAATTTGAGTTGAATATTAATAGTTAGTAAGGTATTTGTTATGGGTGTAGGATTAAGTGCTCTAAAATATGCTAATAAGCAACTATTTAATAGTGATAATTGGTTCCAAAACTAAAGTGTTACCGAAAATTCTGAAAAAAAAAAAAAAAAAAAGAAGAAAAAATGTACACAAGTCAATGGTTTTGTTACTAACATTCTTCAAAATATATATATATTTTTTGTATTCAACAGAAGGAAAAGAGTCATACAAGTTCCTAACATGAGGGGTGAGTAAATGATGGCAGAAATTTTATTTTTGGGTGAATTGTCCCTTTAAGGTGGAAGGGGCGTGACTTCATTCTGGTAACTCTAGGAATATAGGAAGACCATGTGGAAAACAAAAAAAAACAAAAACAAACTTCTAGTTTTTTTTTTTTTTTTACAAGAGGGTAAAAACCCAGCAATGCTGTGAACTTAAGAACATTCCAGTAAACTTCAATGATGTTAAGGTGTGGTGGTTTCTGGTTAACACCAAAGGCAATTGACTTCACCCTGGTGTAATTATAGTCAAATGGGAACACCACAAGGATTTATTTCCCTCAAAATGAGGGAGATGGGAACTCCAGAACTTTCCATTAGGCTTCATTGATCTGTCAAGTCATCTTTCATCCCTACTGTATGAGTCTAGGCAAGACAATTATCAGATAAGTTGACTCACATGGGATGTCCATGCTGTAACATATTGTTCTCAGACACTGTGTGTTGATGGCATCCTCCTGATGTACAGTAAATCTGCCCAGATGTAGGAGGTAGATTAAAAGATAACCCATTATGTAATAAAATACTTATATTGCCTTGCCATTACTTTTCCCATCCACTGGTCCAGGGTTTATTTGTTTATCCATACATGCATGGCAGGTGATTTATTGGAGAAAAAGGACTTAGGGCACAAGATAAACACATATAATGGCTAAAGCCTCGGTTCAAATAGTGTTGGCAGCAGCTTGAGGAAAAATCTCAAAAACTCTTCCACTGTACATGGAAACCTGTTGCTAAACATGTACAATAACAGCCTCATGGAGTAGATGGAAGATGCTGTTCAGGAGCTTGAAACAGCCTTCATGATCAGGTTACTGATTATTTCGGCTTTGCCTGCATTGATTTTGCTGCCCCAGTACATACTCTATAAGAGCACAGAGGTTTGTGGCTCTGTAGTAGAAACTAGTTACAATATCTGGTCACACTTTGTTTCAAGGTCCACTTCTTACCATTAACAAACCATTAACTATGGCTTTTGCCTCAATAAACTCCTAATTTGCTGTTTATTAACAGTTAGTAAGGTACTGTGGTTGTTAAGTTTAGGTATTGGGTAGGATTAGGGGTGTAGAATATGGTCATGCAGAAAATGTGCTTTATAAGTACTAATAAACAGACAATATGATAATAATAGGCATGTTAATAAGCAACTAGTTAATAGTGAGAATTGGTCCCACAGATAAAGTGTTACCCAATATTCTCAACAATGTGTTCTCACTCAAATAACTTTAATTGCTTAAAACACATCAGAGAGCTTAGGAATTAGTGTAAGTGAACAGCGGCCAAGAAAAACAAAACATTTAAACTTGGTAACTGTTAGCACATGAAAAGTGAAACAAAAGCTGGTGTGCTTTTTTTCAGTGTCACCACTCATTACTGTACAGCTTCAATGGATTTAAAGGACCCGAAATGCTTTGAACCAAATCTGTTCCAGAATTCTGGTGTACATTTCAGCCAAGTACATAATTCTCCATGTTTCTGATGTTTTCCCCCACATAAACAATCTGTTCGCATATGCATATTTCCACAGAATGTTACTAAGAAACCATCTGAGCTAAAAGCTGATCAAAAAATTTCATGCTCAGAGTTTAGGATACAGCGTTTTTGCACTGCATAGTTCTACAAACTTAGTCCTAGGAACTAGCCAGCAGGGTGGCTCCTAAAGAACCAGTTTCTCCCTCAGGGTTTTTTACTGGTTGCATTCACACTGTCAGCGGGAACTCTGAAGCAGCTGATAGCAATGTCTTTATTTGTGGCATTTACAAAGATCAGCAACCGGTAAATGGAGAACGCCGTGATCGGGGTTGTTTTTGTTGTGTGTTGTGTGTTTCGTGATAACAGAGATGGAATGTAAACGCATAATTTATGTAATTGGAAGAGCATGAAAACTTGCAGTGTTACATATCACTAAGGCTAAGAAAAGAACCAAAACTCTGGAGAAACCAGGTAGCTACTGTAAATGTCATTATCACTGTTTTCCATGTTCATGGAGTAAATATTTTTACACAGCTTTTTGAAAAGCTAAGAAATGCCAGGTAGTCTGTGTTTCGCATGCTTTTGGCCAATCAACGTACATGTACGTCACTGGTAGTTCCTATAGAACTGCTTTAGACCCTACTGTGAAGTAGGGGCTAATTTAGTTCCCCCAAATGGAGATCCTAGAACTAAACCATTCCTAGTTCCTACAGTGCAAACACGCCAAAAAGCGAGAACTTCTGCCAAGAGGCCTAGGAACCGCTATATGAAAAAGTTTCTCCGGTGCAAAAGCCCTTATAGAATTAAAAAACCTACTCAAAACACATTTACGCAATATATGGGACACAGTGACCTTAAAAACAATGTGTTAGGCTGACAAATGATAAATGGTTATCTAAAAGACAATACCTCATTAAAAGAAGACAGCAATACCCAAAAGCACTGGAAAAAGGCGATTAAAACTGCAATTTCAGACCAAGGTCAGATTGGTGTGTCTTTCTCGGCTTCAATGATATTCGGGCAGAGCAGACAGATGTTTTGGAGGGCAGAGCGGACATTCCGTAGAGAGCGGGTCAAGTAGTTTGCAATAGCAGACTTGTGCCACATCACTGCTGGGCTCTGGACTCTGGGGTCTTATGGGTCAGCTCTGGGCTGTACGCCAGCTATGCTTCCCTAATTGTGAGAGTGGAACACTCCCTGGTCATTACTAAAATTTGACGTGTTACACAGAGGGATCCTGCAAATTGTGAGGCACCTGCTACTTGTCTCCATAGCTGCCTGCCAGCTACCTGGATGACTAATGTGAAATTCCAGGGGGATTCAAGTGCATTGACAGAAATGCCAATTATGATCATAAAAGCCTTGTAGCGATTGTGTAAAGCACTTTTAACAATCATTTAAAAAGCTTAAGGTCTAGATACCAGTGAGCAACAACAAGGTGACAGTGGCAGTAAAGATCTCCCTGAGAATAACAATATACCTCAATTAAATCTCTTGTGCCTTTACTGTTATTGCAGCCAGCGCTCAAGAAATTTCAAGGATGTCTTGGGTTTTAAGTCCAGTAGAATTAAAGGATTTCTGATAAATCTAGCCTTGACCAAATACAACAGTTGCAAGCATTTTGCCTGACTCTTCTGTAGTAATTCCAAGATTGAGGTGTTGAGGGTCATCATCTTGCTGAAAGTACATGGAATCACCAAGTGTTCATTATCTTGATCAGTGGTGGTCAACTCCTCTCCAACTCCTTGGAGAGCACCTGCCCTGCAGAGTTTAGCTCTAATCTTAATTAAACACAACCTGGTGTGCGTTTCCCAAAAGCATCGTTAGCTAACTATGGTCGTTAGTTCCACTGAACTCTATTGGTAAAGATGGAACTTGCAACCAATTACTTTTCGGAAACGCACCGCTGATAATCAAGATCTTCGTTTACTAAAAACCTCCAGGCAAATGTGCTGTAAGTCTCCAGGAAACTGGCTCTCTAGGAGCAGGATTGGACACCCCAGATATTGGTGGATGAGGATGCCTGTGAAATGGACAGTAATGGCCATCCTGGCTGTGAGCTGTTCAACAGTCCACACATCACGATTCTGCCTCTTTCCAATATGGGTGAAATATAGATTTTTTTCAAATCTATTTTTTCTTTTAGGTTTTAGGTAAGGCTGCTTCTATAAAGCATGCCAACCAACTAGATTTGTTTAACATAATCTTCTCTGAAGGTTTAATCATGAATGATGTCCTAGAGCTTCTTTTCCATGGCTAGTTAAGGTCAAACATGAATTTGTTCTGATTTTTGAATGGCCTCAAACTATTAGATTATCTATTTGATGTCAAACCCTTGCAGTTGTTTTGCAGTATGTCTGAATTGGTCAAGATTAATCGGTAACACTTTATTTTAAGGACCAATTTTCACAACTTACTAGCTGCTTATTAGCATGCATATTACCAGGGCCGTCATTGGGGGGGTGCAGCTGGTGCAGGGCTTGAGGGGACCCCGGCCCCTGGAACGCGATTGCGAATGGACTGCTCCCTACCTCGCAAATATATCTTTGTGGCACGGCTGCCTGCGTACAGCTCAGATACTCCAAAATGGCGCTATGCTAATGGGGAGTGACACAGAGGAGACAAATTATTGAATAAAGTAATTATTTGTGTTTTATTCGCATACAAAAAGTATTCTCGCCGCTTCACAACGTTATGGTTGAACCACTGATGGCAGATGCACTATTCTGATGATGCTTTTCATACTTTTCTGGACCTTGACAGTGTATTTCACTTGGCAGTCTATGGTACAGTCAAAATCCTCCTGGTTTTCATCCAAAATATCTTAAATTTTGTTCAGAAGACGAACAAAGCTTTTATGGGTTTGGAACAACATGGGGGTAAGTGATTAATGACAAAATTTCCATTTTGGGGTGGAGTATAACAAACCATTAACTATGACTTTTGCCTCAATAAACTCCTAATTTGTTGGTTATTATAAGTTAATAAGGTAGTTGTTAAGTTTAGGTATTGGATAGGATTAGGGAGGAATATGTGCACTAATAAACAGCCAATATGTTAATAATAGGCATGCTAATAAGCAACTACTTCATAGTGAGAACTGATCCCTATACTGAAGTGTTACCGTCAGAACCTGTCTGAATGTTTTTTGTCAATCTGAGCTGATGGAAATAAAATGAAAATCTTGTAGTGTATGATGAGCACAGACTCCATTAAGTCTGACTCCACTGAATCCATTCAGTTGGAGGATTTTAAACATTTGTAATATCTTCAGCCAATGTAAATGTGACAGAAATGAAATATACAAAGCACTCAAGAATATCTAGCTTACATTCTAATGACTCAAAAAAAAAAAAAAGATTCTTTAGAAGATTCAGTGCCAGGAAACTTTTGCAAATCCAGCAACAAGGTCTTCCATCAAGAGCACTTATTTTAGCATCATGGGAACTTCAATTTCTGGTGGATATATTACACATATTGATTTGTGTGTGATGAATCAGACAATCAGAAAACAGTCCATGTGTATGCCATCCAAAAACAGACAGAAGTGTTCCTACACCTTTGACTGGTGCGGTAACAAATCTGTGCCCTGACCTTCTTCTTGACACCGTGACTTCATTCATCAGGACAGCTTGTCACTTAAAGACAGTGTACTGATCCAGACTTGCCATTTCCTGGTCCAGACTTTGCCATTTCACTGAGTCACACACCTCTATAATAACCCCTCACTCCCCCAGTTTTTCCACACCCTCCTCCCTCCCCATAACTACTATTATTAGATGTGTCTCTGGTTATTTTATTTATTTATTTTTTACAGTGACCACCGTAGGTGCCAAATTGCCATTTAAGAGTGTCCCTCTGGGTTCTCTCTTCTTGTTGTTATTTGATGGTGACAGCCTCCTTTGTTAAAAAGAGCTTTCCCTTAGCCCACTTAGCTTAGCGCTTTGACAGCTCCACAATAGAAGCCTTTTCTCCAGCGAGCTGCCAGGCGACCAGATGTGGGGGGAGGAGGGGAAGCACTCTGGAGAGGAATCGTGTGTGCGGGTAACGACAGGGTGGGCGAAAGTGTCACCCTCATACTCCGTGTCAACATTGAATTAATATTTGGAGGTGAACAGGGAGCGGGGTTCTGATCTGGCAGCGCTAAGAGTATATATGTATGAATATTGCTAACGGAGGGCAATAAATGTAAGTTTATGACAGGGTTTTATATTGAGTTTGAGGGCAGTATAGTTCTTAATAGAACAATAAACAAAATTTCTCCCCTTACACGAACAATGACCCCTATCTGTTAGCTTTACAGCGCGGCACCTTGTTGAAAGTGAGAAACTGTTAATACGCTGAGGGTGAAGCACAAAAAGGGGGATTTCTTCTTGACATTCACACATGCTCCAGCATATTTGTGTTTCCTTCCAAGGCCTGATAGAAGAACGTTTCCATCACTTCCTGGGGGTCCCTGAGGAACACGCTCCTGGTAAAGCTGTTTACTGTAGCCCCTTTGGAAATGAATCCAGGCCTTATTAAAAAAAATCCACACAGAGTCACCGCTTCAATCACAGGCAAGTACATGAAAATGCACTTGGACTTGCGCGGCAGTAAATAAACACATTGTGTTTTTTCTGGGAAGACAAGAGCACGCCAGCACTGCCCTGAGACTCAGCAGCGCTCCAGTTCTGTCAACACCACGCACGTCTCAAAAGCAATTCAAGAGAGAAGGTCCCAAAGCTGCTACTGCTACTCAACTGCCACATACATCCAAGTCAGGCCACACTTATTATCAAGTACTATGGTAATACCATTGTATTAAGGCATCCAGATACAATCATGGTTTATAACACAAACACAGTAAACAACTAATCCCATGGTTTTACCATCTGTTACTATCAGTGCACTAACATAGTACTTTTTGTAAAGGCTATTTATGGGAAATAATCAATAATAATCAATAAAACGTCTATGTAAACATTTTGATTTTAGTGATTTGCAACACTGTAGCCAATCCTCATCCTCCAAACCTCTAATCCTCCAAACACATTGTCAACCCAATGTTGACAATACACCTAAATACTCACAGACAGAGAATGTGTCTGATTGGCAAAAAAAGTAAAGGCCACGCCTCCACCTATATTATTATTATTATTAGTATTATTATTATTATTATTAGTATTATTATTATTATTATTTTATTTATTTATTTATTTTTTTACCATTTACTTAAATTTCTTTAGATTTCTCAAGACACCTATTTTGGTGATATCTGTCAGGTAGAATGGGTATAAATAAATAAATAAATAAATAAATAAATAAATAAAGTTTCCCATAAACAAATGCATCTGAAACAAATAAATACATAAATTTCCAATAAATAATAGTTAAATAAATGGCGTTTTCTAGAGTTTTCACATAAATAAATCCCCATGAATTATTAAAAAAGAGTTACAAACAAATTTGTACAATTTTCATACAATATTTTTACCTTGGTTGCAGGTTGAGAAAAAGATAATTAATAATAATTACTAGACAGATGACTCAGAATTAATAACAGAAATTACTGCCATCTTGGCTGCTACTGAAACAGACCTCACTGTTGGAGTGAAACATGCTGAGATTAAACAGGAAAAAAATAAAATAAAATAAAATAAACTGTTGGGGGTGGAAAAGCAAACATAGCAGTGGGAAGTGCAAAGGCAACACCCCTCTCCTCCCGTCCTCCACCCTAGGAAAACTTTGATTAAGGAGCCCCTGATGGACGAGTGCTCCAGAGGGCTGATTCCACCTCCAGCCTGTCCCATTCATCCTCACACAACCTCCCCTGTTCTGTCTCGCTCTGTCCAGCGGGTTATTTACCTTGGCCCGGAGCCACTTCCGACTCAGATTCAGAGCTGACTGGAGTGTCACATCAAGAGTCTATGTAAATGTTTGTGATGAAAAAGCACCTCCCCCCACCTCGCGTCTGGGTTCCCTCTCTTTTCTCCTCAAGAGCAGGGATTCTGTTGTCTGAGTTTATCTTCACCGCTGAGGGAATGTCATAGTCTTTTAGAAGCGCTGTCTGAAAGGGATAAAAGGAACCCCTTGAATGCTGTGAATTCAAATGTATGCTTGGACATGAAGACATCAAGAGTGTTTTAAATGAAGGAAGGAAAATCATGCTCACAATGTTTTGTTCAAACCTGTTAACCATGTCACATCATCAAAAATAATAGATGTCTTTTCACTGTGTGGTCATCCCTGAGGAACACTGTGTTGCTCAAAAGTAGTTAATCCACAGTTCACTTAGATTGACTGCTTTAATTATCAATTCTCTATTAGCTCAGAAGGTTCTCATGTATGTTTTATTTAAATTTTGTGTCAGAAGTTTGTTGATATAAAAACAGAGACAAATCTGAAAATCAAAATCGACAAACGAGATATTGTACATTTATTGTGGATACAGAAGTTCAGATGACTTGGTCTTGGAAGAAGGAATAATAAATGTTTGAGCTTGTATTATATGTTTTACAGAATCTGAGCATGATGGTCTATTCTATTCTATTCTATTCTATTCTATTCTATTCTATTCTATTCTATATTTACTATTCTTTACAAAAATATACTGTATATACACTGCTGTTTATATACTGTGGGGTCAATTTTTTGTATGTTTTTAATGTTCTTATACTGGATTTATTTGATAAGAAAATACAGTAAAACAGCAATATTGTGAATTATTATTACAATGTAAACAAACTATTTGAATATATCATAAAATATAATTTATTCCATTTACTCCAGTCTGCAGTGTATCATGATCCTACAGAAATCATACTATTTATATATTCATTTAATATGCATCATGTATGCATGTATGCATAATATGCTTCATGTTTTTTATGTAATCCGTGATTCATTTTTTGTATCAGGATGCATTGATGAATATAAAGTTCAAAAGAGCAGCCTTTATTTGAAATCTTATTGCCACTTTAATAATTGTATTGCCTTTATTACCACGTTTGTTCAGTTGGTATGTATCTTGCTCAATAAAACAGTTACTGACCAAAAAAATTTAAATGGTAGTACATTAATGATATCTTGTAATTTTCTCTCCTATGGAATGCTTTAAAATGAGTTCATCCTCTTCCTTGTCTAAGAATGTTTGCCACAGTGCTCTTAGTCTTAATACAGATCTGGATGCTGACAAAGGCTGTCTGATCAATCTCAGCAGCAGTTCAGCGCATCTTGGCATCATTAGAAACCAAAGCTGAAGACCATCCGCAACCATTTCCATCACGAAGAGAGCACTTACCGCTCTCCTCTGCCCTTCCTTCTGATGACTAATTAAGCCTAATCAATTACAGTTTGATGACTCCCTGAGTTGACTTCATGTGAGATGAATGCTGTATAATGTGCCTATTTAATGAAGGAGTAATCAGACAGGCTTTTGTGTACTGTATGACAATCAGCTGAATGAAAACTCTCTCTAAATACAGACATAAAATGTCTCACTGCACCGTCTCTGGCATTGAAGAGATAATTCACCCGAAAATGAACATTTTGTCATCAGGGGGTGACCACTTGTTCCAAACCTGTATGAGTTTCTGTTGAGCACAAAAGAAGATATTTTGAAGAATGTTGGTAACTGAACAGTTAACGGTAGCCTTTGACTTCCATAGTATGGGGAAAAAAAAAATACTATGGTGGTAAATGGCTACCATCAACAGTTTGGTTACGAACATTCTTCAAAATGTTGTGTGTGTAGTACTGTATATCAGGTGAATTTTATAGCTATACATTAGTATATTCCTTTAAAGATATGTATTGTAATTTAAATCTACAGAGCAAATAGATAAAGCGTAATAAGATAAACACTTGAAAGTGTATTTTTTTTTCCACTAGTCTAAAAGAAGTCAAGTTATGAAAGCAAAATAGCCTAAAATCTCAAAATTGACCAGTGCATGAAAAAAAAAAAAAAACATTGGCTTTGACTGTAGTGTGTTGCCTTAAGGGAAGATGCTGGTCAAAATAAAACACATAGACTGCCATAAATTTAATATTCCATAGTGGAACATAACACCATAATAATATCCTCAAGCAGAACATGTGAGCAGAGCGACATCCCTGAGAATATCGAATCTACCAGTAGAGGCTATCCTTGGCTTGCGGCCTTGTCTGTGTTTGACACTAGCCCATATCCTCTGGTGTGCTCTCACAGACGGTGGGAAAAGCGCCAGTTGAGTGTGACTAATATCAGGCTCCAAGTAAATTACACCACTGATCACCGGCACTCGCAAGGAGGTTACAAAATGGCCGATCTGCCGAGGAAAAGTGCTGTTTTACGACCCCTCACCACGGTAAACTTCAAATTAAAGCCTCTGTACTATCCACCTAATGGATGATTGTGGCTCACGTGGGAGAGATTCAAGTGTTAAAGGTTTATAAGATGGCATATCTGAATCCTCCATGTTAGTCTTGAGGTATCTGTGTGGTAGAGTGAGAAACATTACTGCCAGAGGTTATGGGACTTGAAGAGTTAACAACACTTACTGAAAAGTGTTACATAATGTCAACATCTAGAAGCAATTAAACAATATTATAAAGCTCGATTGAGGATCCATAAATGGATGTAATTTAAAGGGACATTTTATTTCTTCTGCTGAACACAAAAGAAGATATTTCGAAGAATGTTTTTAACCAAACAGTTGCAAATCCCCATTGACATCCATAGTGTGAAATTCTATGGAAGTCAATAGGAAGTTTGGTTACAGATATTCTGTGGAAGTCAGCAGTTGCTGGCCCCATTGACCTCTATACTATAAAATACTATGGAAGTCAATAAGAGCAAACAATCCTTGCCGGTCCCCACTGACCTTCATAGTATGAAATACTATGGATGTCAATGGGGACCATCAACTGTTTGGCTACCAACAGTCTATGTAAGTCAACAGTTGTTGGTACCCATTTTCTTCCATAAAATGTGGAGTAACCAAACAGTTGCTGGTCCCCCCTGACCCCTGTACTATAAAATACTATGGAAGTCAATAAGGACCAAAACACTTGGTGGTCCCCACTGACCGCCATAGATTGAAATACTATGGATGTCAATGGGGACCAGCAACTGTTTGGCTACCAACAGTCTATGTAAGTCAACAGTGGTTTTCTTCCATACAATGTGGTTAACCAAATGTTTGCTGGTCCCCATGGCAATCAATAGGGACCATCAACTGTTTGGTTACCAATATTCTATGGATGCCAACAGTTGCTGGTGCCCATTTTGTTCCATCGAATGTTGGTAACCAAACAGTTGATGGTCCCCATTGACCCCCATAGTTTATAATACTGTGGAAGTCAATTGTGACCAACAACTGTTTGGTTACCAAAATTTTATGCAAGTCAAAAGTTGCTGGTTCCCATTTTGTTACGTAGAATGTTGGTAACCAAACAGTGGCTGGTCCCCATTGACCTCAATATTATAACATATTATGGAAGTCAATAGGGACCAGCAACTGTTTAGTTACCCACATTCTTCAAAATATCTTATTTTGTGTTCAGCAGAAGAAATTTATAAAGGTTTGGAATGACTCAAGGGTGAGTGAATGATTCAGTGAATCATTTTTAGGTTAATGTAATGTCAATTAAATACATTTTGGCTTGGGGAAAAAAAAAAAAATCTCATTTAGTGATTTTGTTGATTAAAGCATTTCATATTTAGACCCATGGCACATGACATTCAGCAATGCAAAGACTGTTCAGTATAATGTAACATTTCTGTCAGCATGATATTTCCTGATATTCATTTCAGTCTTCACTACAATTCAAACATTCAGCCTAAGTTCATGCACTCAGCTCTCGAGGACAAAGCCAGTATTGACATAAATGTTCTTACCCTGAGGGCTGCATCCCTAAACATTTGGACTGGTTAAATCATTTAAGACCTTTCAAATATCTGGAACATTATTAAGATGAATACAGGCGGAGTGATTCTGAGTAGCAGCAAATGAATAATAAAGCAGTGTAAGAAGACAGTGGGATATGTGAACGGCATGCAGTAAACACGAAGAGCGGCGCTCAAGGCTTGCTCTGGGTCTCACGAATAAAGAGAAATTGACATATCAGAGACTGCAGCCAGATCAGCAGATAACTGCAGCCTTTAAGTGGCTTCCACGAGTAAACAATGCAGCATTCCTCCAGCTATTGTTTGCAGTATCACCCCATCGCTGCCTCTCCAAACTGACACACACACTCTCTGCCACACTTTCATTTGTTTGACTTTGTCATAGCTGTTTAGAAACAGGCTTTTAAAGAGGTTCTAACAAATTTCGGCGCCACTCCAGTTCAATACTTCTTTGCTTTTCATAGAAAATATTCACATTAACTGACCCAAATTTGGCCACTTATAAAACACACACAAAAAAAGAAAAACTTAAAAAATTATAGCAACAACTGCCAGGTTCCCACCCACTTTTTCTTTTTTCTGCTATCAATAAAATAAACCTGTAAAAAGAGAAAGCACAAGCTTTTGCATCAGTCTGTTGTATTGCTACAGTAAATGCTTAATTTTAATTCTTAATTACAAGAAGTCAACGTCATAAATACTTACACTAACACAAAGGGAAAATGTGGGAAAAAAATAAAGCATCTTTTTTTTTAAACTGTAAATTTAATGTGTATTTTATATTATATTATAGTTTTACTCACCAGAAATGTTTTTCTATGAACATAAATAATGCAATGTATAATGTTCCTCTTAAGATGCCTGAATAAAATACCATGGAAAAATGATATTGCACAACAAAAATGCATAAAACATATGATGGAAATGCGACACACTCTGTTAAAGGGATAGTTCACCCAAAAATTCTGTCATCATTTACTCACCCTCATGTAGTTCCAAACCTGTATGCGTTGCTTTCTTTTGTTGAACATAAAATAAGTTATTTTGAAGATTGCTGGTAATCAAACAGTTGGTGGTTGCCATTGACTTCCATAGTATTTTTAATTTTTTTTCCTACTGTGGAAGTCAATGGCAACCACCAACTGTTTGATTACCAGCAATCTTCAAAATATCTTATTTTATGTTCAACATAAGAAAACAACTCATACAGGTTTGGAACGACATGAGGGTGAGTAAATGGTGATAGAATCTTAATTTTTGGGTGAGGTATCCCTTTAAGTAGTATATAACTTGTGTCCTTCAGTCAATGCCATATCGTAGACATTGAATAAAGTGTTTCTAAATATGTTAGAGGAAGTCTAGGAAAGGGTTAAAGTGAAGGACCACCAATTGTAATGTTTGTTGGTGAAGACCGCCTTTTCCCTCAGCTGGGAATTAACCAGACGTGTCTTACTGGGAAATGTTTTACACGGGAACGAAGCAAAGGCTATGAACATTCTCTCTCTCTCTCTCTCTCTCTCTCTTTCCACCCAGGGGTACAAATAATTCAAATAATTCATCAAATAAATACTCACGACTTCTGTGGTACCGACTTGGTTGCAGGCTTGTTACTGGAAACACTGCAGCGTTCTGTGAAAAGAATTTCATGGAAATATTAGAGAACAGGTTTGACTGCACACATCCAAATACCAGCAATCTGACACAGACTACAATGTGTCAATAACACAGCATTCCATGAGAATCTTTTATTGGAAATCAGAATTTTATTGCCTTTTTTTTTTTTTTTTTTTTTTTTTGTCAGTACTGCTTGACGTTGAATTTGGCATGAGCTAAAATATGACATGTAGAAGCAAAATGTTCCTTACTTCCATTGTATCCTGAGGTCACATTCTGGGAATCCTGCAAGAAAGAGAATGATATAGTGAAAGTCAACAACTACAACTACAAAAAAAAAAAAAAAAAAAAAAAAAAACTTATTCCAACTTATTAACATCATCCGACTGCAAAAAAAAATAAAAAAAATAATTTGCTACATTCTGTGCATTAACTCACATGGAGCAGCTACAGAAAGGAAATAGTTCTGCTGATAGCTTTAATTGATTTTTCACTAATACAATTAGAGAAGGCACACAAATCACACTCGAGCGGGTGAGCGGTGCGGAGAAGAGACGTCTGTGCCCGCCGATGCCACCATTACACATGGATTTATAGAGTCAGTGTATTATTAGCATATCATCCAAGCCAACTCATGAGATTCAGACCATGTCCTATTAAGAGACAAAAAGCGGATGCCAGAAAAGAGCATCATGGGATTCGAAGAGAACTTGAGTGGTAAGTCCTGTCCTTAGTTTTTAACAGGCTTGCTATTTCAATTTAAAATATCGTTCTAAAACTCTATAGTATTATTTTTGAAGGAAAGAATATTGTAAATGTGATCAAACTTTAACCTGTTTTCTAATAGACAGCAGAATAACTTGCTACATAAAGTACATAATTATCAGAAGTAACATGGGTCACGCATTGGCTCAAAGCAGCTGAGAGGTAAATACATTTTGACATCATGCTAATGACATTGCTTATCTCAGGACATCTGTTAAATGACATCCGGTGAAGAGTGATAAACAGATGTTATGACAACAGCCGAAAATCTGCTTAGAAAAATCAAGAACAACTTCTGCTCCTGGACTTTTACCAGAGTTTCCCAGAGTATAAAGAGTGTGTGAGGTCATAGAAAAAACACCAGAGAGTATTAAATTAGGAAAACAAAAATTGATTGATAAAGCTAAAGGATTAAACTATAAATTATGCAGTCCTTGTTACAGTGTAATTATACATTTAAGTACTGAGTAATACTATTAACTAACTACATATACTTACTAAATGGTTAGGGTTAGGATTAGGGTTTGGTTTGGGAATACTTGCATGTAATTATGCATAATTTATTTTTATTATAATAGTAAGTACATGTAACCTGTGGTACACCTTATAAAAACTAAAAATACATTTAAAAACAGCCCATTCAACAAAACCACATTTTAATTGCAGTCTCTATAAATGGTTTGAGCTTAATTCTCTCTTGCTGTACCTTAAAAACACAGCATGACACTAGCAATGCCCCTAAATCCCAGAATGCACTGCACTGTGAAAATAATAAATTCAAGACGGAGAACAAAACAACAGAACATTATCTCATTAATTTATTTACTTATAAAACTCAAATAAATACAAAAAGAGTTGACCACCGTGCTGTTCAAAAGAGGAAAGGTAAAATAAAATAAAAAAAAGAATAAGAATAAAAATAAAAATAATACACTAAATACAAGTTAAAATGAGACCAGGAATTATAATGAATTAAAAGAGTAAAAAGATAAGACTGTAACTTAGATTTAAAATCATATAGATTAGGAAAGATAATGGGGGCAGCTGTGGCCTGATGGTTAGAGAGTTGGACTTGTAACCCGAAAGTCGCAGGTTCGAGTCTCGGTGCTGGCAAGAGTTGTAGGTGGGAGGGAGTGAATGAACAGTGCTCTCTTCCACCCTCAATACACATGGATGAAGTGCCCTTGAGCAAGGCACTGAACCCCCAGTTGCTCCCCGGGAGCTTTTCACTGCTGTATGTGTGCACTTGGATGGGTTAAATGCAGAGCACCACTTCTTAGTATGGGATGCTTGGCAAATGTCACGACTTTCACTTTCACTTTGAAGATAAGGGAAGACTGTTCCATAGCCTAGAACAGGCCACTGCAAATCCATGGTCACCTCTCAACTTCAATCTTGATCTTAGATATGACAGAGAAATACTGTCTGAGGATTGCAAACATCTGGCAGACCTATTCACATTTTCAAGATCTGACAAATAAGAAGGTGCCAGACCATTTAAGGACTTAAAAACGAACAGCAACATGTTAAATTCAACTCTATAACGCACTGGCAACTAATTAAGAGACATTAAAATCAAAGTAATGTGTTCTCATTTACGAACCCCTTTAAAAATCTGGCTGCAGCATTTTTAGCCATTTGAAGCCGTGACATGGAGGATTGGGGTTGTCCAATATACAAGGAGTAACAATAGTCCAAATGTGATAAAACAAAAGCATGTATGACTCTTTCAAGAGCTTTAAAAGATAGAAAAGATCTAACTTTTGACAGAAGTTTAAGATAAAAAAAAAAAAAAAAAAAAACCTTACTTAACTACTGAGTTAATATGTTGTTCAAACTTAAGGGAGGAATCAAAAATAACTCCCAAATTTTTCACAATTGCTTTGATATGAGTTTAAATGACCACAGTTAAAATTTGGTTTTCGTTTACCCACAGAGGGTCCAAAGACAATTGCTTCTGTCTTTCCCTCATTTAAATGCAAAACATTTTTAGACATCCAAGATCAGCTAAGCATGCAAGCTATGTTTCTAAACCATTCTTGTCATGTGTTTTAAAGGTACATAGATTTGGGTGTCTATGAATGGACACTCCTTGCTTCCTAGAAATTGAACCTAGCGGAAGCATTTACAATGAAAACAAGATGGGAGCCAAAATAGAGCCTTGAGGGACACCAGAGGTAAGGCTACAGATGAAACAGCGTGACCAATACCTACTGAAAAAGTTTTGTTACTAAGATAAAATCTGAACCAGCTCAGGACACTTCGTTGGATGCCCACACACTTTTCAAGGCGCGATAAAAGAATGCCATGATCAACTGTATCGAATGCTGCACTCAAATCTAAAATCACTGAAATTACTGCGTTCCCAGAGTCAACAAGTAGCAAAATGTAATTTAATACTCTTAAAAGAGCAGACTCAGTACTATGATTTTTTTTCCTAAATCCAGACTGGAATTCTTTCTAGAGTATTATTTGTTTCCAAAAAAAAATCTGTGACTGTCATAACACAGCTCTCTCTAAAATTTTAGCAATAAACAGTACATTTTAGATTGGCCTAAAATGCGATAAAACAGTTGTATCCAGACTAGGTTTTTTCAACAGAGGTTTCATCATTGCATGTTTACAATAAGCTGGAACAAACCCAGGAAGAAGGCTCTTATTTACAATTGCAAGTATCCAGGCCCCAACACTATCAAAAATCAGTTAAAAAAAGTAGGTAGGAACAATATCAAGAAAAGCAGACGTAGTAGGCTTCAATTTGACGACTGAATCCATTAAATAATGCATGGTAATCATCTTAAATTAGTTTAAAAACCTAGTAGGAATCAGAAGATATGAATGGTCATCAGTAAAGGAAATAATGGACTTTCTAATTGCTTTTATTTTTTCCACAAAAATTCTCAAAACAATTTGAACACTCTGCAAGACAGATATTTCCTGTTGGATTCAAAACAGAATTCAAGATATTAAACAAAGTCCTAGGACTATTGGTGTTTTTGGAAATTATCACAGAAAAATAGTTAGACTTGGCAACTTTGACAGCTTTTGATATGTTTTTAAAGACTCTCGTAAGATTTGAATACTTGGAGTTTATCCTTTTTCTATCTACATTCTGCAGACTTGTCATGGTTCATTTTTTATTTTATTTTTTCTCAGAAATGTCAGATATTAATATATGTACTATAATTCATTCAATAGTGAGAAGTATTAATAACAGTATTTCAAACTAATTAGTAAATTATTATTTTACTCTATATGTTAGTGTGTTGTGTATTTGTAGTGATAGATTTTGTTAACAAACACAAAATGACACGAAAGCGTTCTCCTGTGAGAAGCACCATTTGTATGTGTGTGGAGTTGCTGCCTACAGTATATAAAGTGTTTCAAATCAGGTTCAGTTAGAAAGGTAATACAGCTCACTAGCTTTTTAAACAAAGCCAGAACCATTCTGAAGAATATCAACTGCTTGCTTTGTAAGCCCTATAATTAGCAATAGCATTTTATGTCATGATACTTTGTTTTAACTCAGCAATGTTGACTAATGCGCTGTAATGTTGATGAAGTCCATTTAGTATAAATAGTTCAAAGGCAGAGAGGGAGAAAGAAAGAGAAGCAGCCCACCTTTGAAGGGATGGGAAACTTGGTTTGTTCAGCTTTGCCTGGTGTGTGGATGGCAGTGAGAGGTGGAGGCCAGGAGTGGGTCATCTCCTACAACAATAACACAATAATACTTATTATAATAACACAGACAGATAGAGAGATTGATAGATTATGTGCTTGCTGTTAAAATGAATCAGCAACATCTGAGCAAAGATTCAAATTCAAGGCTAAATATAATCAGAGATGCAGAAGTGAAGAGAGCAATGAGGAGTTTTATGAAAATAAATAACAAGCCACACAATTTTTTTTTTTTTTTCATTATTATTATCAATATGTATCCGGTGGGAAATGTGATGAAGGTATCCTATGAGCACGTACATAAATATCTTGTTCAATTATCAGAAGTGACACTGAAAATGACGAGGGCAAACAATCACAGATAACCCCTCAGAAGAGAGGTTATATATTAAACTTTCTTTTACGTGAACTGCCATTTTGCTAATGACATCACACTCAGAAATACTGTGAAATCTCCGGCACACTCTCTCCCAAGAAAACCGGTGTTATTACATTCCAGAAAAATGCTCACAAAATCCATTCATTTCTCCAAGCTTCAGTGGGGGCGAAGCATGGCGGTGGAAGCTTTGAGTTGCAAATGAAATTTATTAAAAGCAACGGAGCGTTCCTCCTGGAGCCAAACAAGGTTATCCAAACACGAGCAGGCCGGATCAGAGACTGTTTACTCTTACACTTCTCGGACAGCTCAGCTATACATCCCACACATATCTGTGTTCAGATGGGAAACATTTTGTTCCAACAACCTTTAGTGTACTTAAAAATGTTAGTAAACTGATACATTCTTATTACATACTAAATATGAGCTACAGTATGCATTTTCCTTTACCTTTCCTTTTTATGGTCCTTTATCTGCGTTTGCAAAGATACAGTGGCCTCAAAAAGTGTCTAAGTTATGCTTAAAGGAATAGTTCACGAAAAAAACAAAAACAAAAAAAAAACACCTTCATCTGCAGAGATTTGGAGATATTTAGCATTACATCACTTGTTCACCAATGGATCCTCTGCAGTGAGGTGGGTGGGTGCCGTCAGAATGTGAGTCCAAACTGCTGATAAAATATCACAATAATCCACAAAACTCCAGTCCATCAAATAGCTAATGTCTTGTGAAGTGAGTGTTTGCAAGAAACAAATACATTAAGGCATTTTAACTGTCACTTCTGGACAAAGTGCAATTAATAATAATATTGCTTCATCCAGTGAAAAAGTTGTCTCACCTGAATCAGGAGTGAAATATGCACAAATCAAGTACCATTTAGTGAAAACAGCCCGAAACAGTCCTAAACAAATATTTTGATGTGAGAGGAAAATCAGAGAATGGAGTCTTTAACTGGAGGAAGCGCTATAATTTTTGTATTTTGGACTCATATTTTGTCCAGAAGCATTGGTTTAAAGTCAAAACCTCTTGATGGATTTGTTTCTTACAAACACACATTATTTTTTTTTTTTTTTTTCACTTTACAAGACATTAATCAATGTACTGGATTCATGTGGATTACTTGTGAGTTATTGTATTCTAAATCTGTTCTTATAAAGAAACAAACTCATCTACATCTTGAAACATCTTAAAGTGAGTATATTTTTAGATATCTTTTAGGTGAATTGTTTCTTAAAAAAAATAAAAATAAAATAATATATATATATATATATATATATATATATATATATATATATATATATATATATATATATATATAAAATTATTTTTTATTTTATTTTTTATTAATATTTTTTTTTTATTTTTTTTTTATATGTTTTCGAAAGTGTAATTTGTACTTTAGTGGATCATGTTGAACGTTAATGTGATTCTGTTCACATGTGGTTAGTCTGCTAGAACACCTGTTTGAACTTAAGGAGTTCTGACCTCATAATCTAAAATCACCAGTTGATTAAAAGTTATTGCAAGAATGGCTCATAAAAGGGAAACCAGTTCTGAGAAAAGGTCCTGCAGCATTTGATATATTACATCTAATGCAACATTCATGCACTTCTATTCTATGCACAGAAGTTCTATGACAGACAAGATCATGTCGGTACACATGACACAGTGTGTTAAGTGGTTAAAGAGTGCCTGCATGCTCTCATCTGATTTCCACATGCCTCGCAGTCATGCAGTGACATGCTGCGAAATATTCATGATCCGCTCAGGATCTGCCAGACGAACACAAACTACATTAACTCACAGTATAAAGTTTAATATTGTTTACATATAAAACATCAACCACTAACATAAAAACAACCAGTTTAATCTGGCTATTATTATCATCATCATCATTTATTATCATTAATCCTGCACATTTGACATTAATATATTCTCAGGCACTGTGACATCCAGCTGCATCCAACTAAAGCTGCAAATCTGCTCAACCTGGCTCTGTTCTAGATGTTTTATGACCCTTAAGTTATGTAATGGGAATATGTGCATGAGCCTGGATCAGGATTTTTTGCTGTTTGGAAAACGAGATGATGGCTTAACCTTTCTCTTCATGGAGAATCACTTCATTTCTTGGACATCTTTGAGAACTAATGGGCCTTCGATGCAGCGTTTGCACTTAATGCATGACACACTACGGTTTAAAAGTTTGGGGTCAGTGAGTAATAATAATAATAATAATAATAATAATAATAATAATAATAATAATCTATCTATCTATCTATCTATCTATCTATCTATCTATCTATCTATCTATCTATCTATCTAAATATAATAGTAGTAGTAGTTGTAATAATAACAACAACAACAACAACAACAATAATAAAAATACTGCTACTACTACTAATAATAATGCAACTTCTGAAAGAACCATAGAGTAATGGTTACTGAATATTCAGCTTTATCATCACAGTATTTTATTATTATTATTATTATTATTATTATTATTATTATTATTATTATTATTATTATTATTATTATATTTGTAAATAGAAAACAGTTATTTAAAATTGCAATACGTCGTATTCTGTATTTTTATCACATAAATACAGCCTTAATGTGTATTAAGCCAGGTAAGTATTAAATAATTAATCATTTAATTCTTAAAATATTAAAATGTATAATATATAATACTTGAACAGTTATGCTTTTTTAAGCTAAAGGACCTTCTTTGTAGGGATATGAAAAATGGCACTTTTTTATCATCTCTAGATAGAATTTTTTTTTTTTTTTTTTTTTTTAAAGAGAACAGTAGAGGTTTCAAGATGCATTCTTAAAAAGTGGACTATTTTTGAACTGGTTTAAAGTTCATATGTTGTCTTAAAACACAACACTGAACAAAAACATATTTCTACACGTGTGCATAAATTGACATTAAAACAACCAGCGTAAACTGATCTGCCCGATAATTGAGTGAATGACATATATTCAACAAATACATAGGCTAAATACCTGTAACCTTTTGTTGCACAAATCTATCACAGCTCAATCTGAAACACAGACTTTTGTTATGCATAATAACAGTCTTGAAATGTATTGTTGAATGCGTCGGGCTTGTTAAAAAGGTGGTGCTTTGATGGCTGCAGGGGTGCTTCTTTAAAGAAGCTGGATTTGGTGATGTGACTTCTCTCAGAGAGTTTACTGTGCTGACAGTCTACAGCACACTGAAGCAGCACACGCTCTCAGCATGATAACATCCCGCCCTCCTCTCTGAATTCATTTCCTTTAAAGTGCTGCTGCCAAAGATATTAAAGCTAAAACAAAATTCTGAATAAATAAACTACTCAACCTCCCTAATCGACAAGTCAACCATCCTGGCCCATTCCTAGCTCTTTGACAAGTAATATTTAGATTTTGACAGCAATATTCTGTTGCATCAAGCCACTTTTTTTCTTCTTCATTAGAATAAAAATAGTTCAATTAGATCATAATGCAAACACACATTTTAGGTCACCTGGCAAGGAATTTTTACAGTGTATAAACTGAAGCAGCTCAGTTTATACATGTATTTTTATACAAGTATTTTTTATTATTTTTTTTTTTTTTTCAAATGACATTTTTGCTTCTAATTCTATTGAATGCATTGTATACGTTCCGAAATAAAGGTACAAAAGCTGTCACTGGGGCGGTACCTTTTCAAAAGGTACACTTTTATTCCTGTTGGGTTCTAATATGTATACTTTAAGTACTAATATGTACCTTTAATGTACCAAAATGGACCCTTAAGTTACAAATATGTACCTTTTGAAAAGGTACTGCCCCAGTGACAGCTTTTGTACCTTTATTTCTAAGAGAGTTCCTGGCAGTATTTTAGAATCACTTAGATACGATTATAGTTTTTATAAATGTGCTGAATCGATTTTTTTCAGTCACACTTTAATTTAAGGTCAGATTTGAACTATTAGCAAACCATTAACTAGGACTTTTGCCTCAATAAAGTCCTAATTTGCTGCTTATTAATACTAGTAATGTGGTTGTTAACTTTAGGTATTTGGATTAGGGATGTAGAATATGGTCATGTAGAATATGTGCTTTATAAGTACTAATAAACAGCCAATATGTTAATAATAGGCGTGTTAATAAACTAGCTAATAAACTAGTTAATAGTGTGCACTGGTCCCTGTAATAAAGTGTTGCTATTTTCCCTCCCATTTTTATTTTAATTTTAGTTAAAATTTTAGTAATTTTGTTTTTGTTGATTGTAACCATTTATTTTTTATTCATCAGTTTTAGTTTTTGTTATTTTAAACTAAATTAAAATGACATGGACACATTCTGCATGACCATATCCCACATCCCTAATCCTAACAATACCTAAACTTAACAACTACCTTACTAACTATTAATAAGCAACACATAATTAGTTTATCGAGGCAAAATCATAGTTAATAGTGTGTTAATAGCGAGAATTGGATCTTAAACAGGTGTGATCAAAAGTTCTCATCATCAGAAAACAAAAACAAAAGACAAACATTCAATGAGACAATTACTGATTAAACTCTCTAAAAATTTGAAATATGTTATTTTGATTACTCTCTATTAGCTAGCAATTATTCATGATGACATCACTAGGATTCTTCAGTGGATTTTCCCACATCATGGATATGAAGGAATGTGGATTGAATCCCCAAAACATGTCCTCATTCATGAGTCACATGTGAGTCAAAATCAGCGCCGCTCAAGTGCTCCTCAGAGCAATCCCACCATGCACTTCAGCAGACAGATGTACTCTGGGTTGCCCTGGCAACATGTTCTGCCTCTGCCCTCACTGACAGAATACAAGATGTGCGAACAGAGTCGGTTGACTGCGCCTCACTAACACTGATATCTGCGGTGGCACGTCTTAACATCACATAAAAAAAGAGATGTTTTGAGGAGCTTAATGGGTGACACTTGTATATAAAATTCAATATAAATGTATAAATGCATTCACACAATACACCTTTACAGATTCAACCTTACAATGTAATGAATTAAAACATTAAAACACAAAGATCAACACCAAATTGCACTGTTTGCTTTGCATTTATGGTGTTGTCTTCCTAAATATTATCGATGGATGGACGGACGGACGGACGGACGGACAATAGATAGATAGATAGATAGATAGATAAAGAAAAATGTTATGTGATAATATAATGTATTATACTCTTTAAAGTCATGAGTATGAATAACAATGATGTGTTTGTATTATTTAAGTAACTGGGTACAGCTATTTGTAAAAAAAAAAAAAAAAAAAAAAAAAAAGTACAATATTACATTAGGATTTTTTCAGAATGCATCATTGCACATGTCATCTCTTAATGTATTAAATACGCCCTTGAGCATGAATAACTAGCATGAATGACACATATATACATCATAAAGACATTCTAGACTAAATATAAAAATGTCGTACTAACAAGAACGTAAACATTCTGTTTAAAAAAACAATCAGATGCAGCTGGAAACAAATGAAATATCATGAGTTTGAAAGCTGTTAAGACAATAAACATTGTGAGGGTTTCATTTATAATAGCGTGAGACATGACAGGTTTCTTTTGACTGCTCTCAGTCATGAACAAGTTCTTAAAGGTTCATTCTGGAACAATAGGCCCATCAGTCCTAATGTAATAGGGCTTCTATTTAAAAACGAACCCTTATTCTCATGACAGTGAAGTGTGTGTAAAACGGCGCTGAGCAGGTGACCAGGCATAATTAGTGTGCTGGAGAGAAAGAGAGTCAATCCAACTCACCCGCAGAATTTCCTCCACACAATTGGAGTCGTTGGGCAGGCTGACCTGTGGAGAAATGGATAAGAAATCTCTCATTAAAAAGGTTACAATGATCATGTGAAAGCAAGAGAGAGAGAGATAAAGAAGAAAAGCTGCAACGAAAGACCAAAAAAAAAAAAAAAACAAGGTTGTAAATTATTCACTTTTGTGAAGATGTAATTAACGGACCGGTCACCTACAACTTTCAGAAAATCCTAGTGTGCTGCCTTGTTGTCTACATACACAACTGACTTCTAGCAAAGGCATTGTAAATAAAATGGAAGCTTATCAGTAACTGGTTGGAACAGCAAGTCCATATGCCACAGCTTAGCATTGCTGACTTAACTACTGTATATTAAAAATAAAATAAAATAAAATAAAATAATTACTTATGTATATTCAATTATTTAATATACATTTCTATTTAAACAATATATTTCATAAAAATAATTGTTTTATTATTTTTAATTAAATATTAATAATAAATTCACTGGGTTTTGGAACAGAGCAAAATGTTTCCTGCCAGAGCTGAAATTCTCAACAAAAGTCCCACAGCACACCTTTGAAGATTGATTAGTTGAGAGATGACATCATAATTGAGTGTCTCAGAAGAGGACACTCTTGGATAATGGAAGCTCACGGTTCTCACACCAACGCTTCTCAAATGCAGGCTGGGAATTGGATAATCACCAGCTTGCATCTGAGCATCATAAGGCATGGAAATGTCAGCGAGTAAGCATGTAACCACAATGATTCTCTGACACTTAACAGACAGAAGATGAGAATACTAATTAAGGGCTAGCAAGGCCCCTGTTGACTAATAGACTGCAATTGGCACAACATAAGAGACCAAAATAATTATAATTGCAAATTCATTGCACAGTAAATCATAGATGTTAGATTTTCTGTAGAATTAACTAGTTCATCTTTGAAGATTTATTTATTTATTTTTTGACATGAAGACATATGAATACAGATTGGACACATAAAGCTCCAAGCACTTTCAAATCTCTTTTGAATGCAGAGGTTTACATATTCATGTCCAGACAATATTCTGAATAACATCTACTTTACATTCTCTCACACTGGCCAGAAATATCATGAGCGCGCAAACACACACACACAAACACACACACACACACACACACAAACACACACACACACACACACACACACACACACACACACACACACACACACACACACACACACACACACACACACTGTTCTGTCCCTGCTGTATATATGCTGTAACAAGAGTGAACAGAGTTACATTAAACTGATGTGTTTTCATTAGGACAGCTAGCTATAAGTATGTTTACAGTTTAATAATTTTAACTAATTTTCTCATCAAGAATCTCTGTAAACTGTTGCTTCAATGATAGTCTTGATCTGAAAGAGAAAACTGACAGATTTAGATCAAATATTCACTGTATATTTGTGATGATTTTGTTCCTGATATTAAATTAAGCAACATCACGAATAGCAATAACTTTATTGCTTTAATATATATATATATATATATATATATATATATATATATATATATATATATATATATATATATATACACACACACATACATATATATACATACATATATACATTACTTATTAGTATTTATTAATACTAATGGTTCATAAATTAGAATGTATTAGAATTGTTATTACATTTTAATTTCTGCTAAAAAAAAAAATCTTATTATCAATGTAGAAAAATTACAATTAAAATGTTAAAATGTTGTACTGCTTAATATTTCTGTAAAAAATGTAATTCACTACCATTCAAAATTTGGGGTAAAATAAATTATTCAGCAAGGATGCATTAAATTAATCAAAAGTTACAGTAAAGATTAGTGGTCAAAAAATTAACAATTTCAGCTTTATATCACAGGAATAAATTACATTTTATAAAACATTCGGAATGGAAAACAATTATTTTAAATTGTAATAATATTTAATCGTATTACCTTTTTTTCAGAATTTTTGATTAAATAAATTCAGCCTTAGAGAGCATAAGAGACTTCATTCAAAAACATTAAAAAAGTATTAATTATTCCAAACTTTTGACTGGTAGTTTATATATCATATAGAGCCTATTTTTCTTTTAGAAGTATTTACATTCACGTCCTGCGCAGAATATATTTCAGGACACCGAGGGTGAGGTTATTTCCCTCTGGCTGTCTGTTTGGATGGTGACATGAGCGACTGCAGGCACTGCATGAGCTGCACTCACACTGTAAAGGTCAGCTGATCTGAGGAGAAACTCAGTCCACATGAGCGCTGAGCACAACGTGCCTGTGTGAATGAGATGGAAAGCTAATCCAGAAAGATCACAGTCATGGTCAGAAGGGCATCCTGGGCTAAACTGTAATTGTACAAATTATTATTATTTTTTATCTGAAAGTGAACGTTTATGCACCCCTACACCAACCCAAATTCAACCCCAATCCAGAAGGGGGCGATCGCAGCAATGCAATGCTGTTTGATAACCGTCCGCCAACATAAGAACAGCGAATGCCGTGAGTAGCGCACCTGAAAACAAAGACCTCTAGACAGAGACCATGTGCTGACTATGAATGCGTTTCTCACAGACTGACAAAGGAGTATACTTTAAAGGCTTGTGCACTCAACTGTTTGTGAAATGGAGCTTTGTTCTCATGTATCCTACCTCCCTCATTCGGCACAAATCCAAATATTCCAAAATATTTCCATATTTGCAATGTAACGCATCTGCATGCTAAGTGCTGAGGCGGGCACGCTGATGTTTGGCTCACTATTACTGTATTTTATTTTGACCATACTGGTCAGTTTACCAACTGTGCTGTCAAGTTAGCAATGCTGGAACTTATGTATTTTGTGTGTGTGTGTGTGTGTGTGTGTGTGTGTGTGTGTGTGTGTGTGTGTGTGTGTGTGTGTGTGTGTGTGTGTGCGCATGCGCATGTGCGCCAGCGCAATCACTTCAACTGTTTCTTTATACCAGCAGAATCAACTTTAACCACTGATTGTCTTATTTATAATGCATCAATGTATAAAGCTCTGATATTATTTGTATACACTCGCAATGAAAACAAAACATTGTGCTTTTGTAAAATAAAGAAAACAATTAGGATGTCACTTTCTGGCATTTCAGTTTCCTTTCTGTGATCAAATTAAGCCTGTCACAAAAATGAACTGAAACTCAGCATATATAGGCTACGTTACGTCACACTGTTATTTATATATATATATATATATATATATATATATATATATATATATATATATATATATATATATATATATATATATATATAGTATATTTTGCTATCAGCACAACACTACTATAAACTCCAAAAAAACATATTCTATCTTTACCTTCTTTCAACCTTAAAAAAAAATAAATAAATAAATAAACAAAATAAATACAAAACACCCAGCATCACAGCATCACTAAAGACGCCGCCCTGGCCAGCAGAGTCGCTCAGGCCACTGTAAACACAGCTCTCAGACATAAACTTCCTGTTTGCTCAGGGCCGGCACATAACACGTTCCCATAGAAACGGAATGTTGGAGCTCAGACGCTCTAATCAGATGTTGCTCTGCCATTGTTCTGCTCCGCTCTGATATTAAGAGTATGGCGTAGAGAGCTCTTTCCTCTGACACAGGAGTTCATTTCTCTGTTACCTGTGGTGAACCCCATTTCCATTCCAGTCGTGACACTAAAAGGTGCTTTGCGCTGCGCTCTGAATGCAAAGCTCGCTCTCATTGCCTCTGGCCTGACAGAAAATGTCAGTGATATGAAGGAGGACTCGCTCCTGCTGCTAAATTGTTTATGCCAGAGAAAGTCTAATTTTTGGTCAAGTACAGCTGAACGTTACACTCGCTCTTATTGAAATTCCACCAAAATAGAGCAATTTGGAAAGGTAGCAAAAGTTACAGTAAAATTTAATGTGCTTGAGCAAGAGGCTGGACGTTAAAAGTGTTTGCGAGAGCCTTTGGGGAGGGCAAATTGCTTTTATAATCACGCAATGTGAATACAGTATATAGAGGCCCAAAGAGAAACACAGAGAGTCTCCTGTACACCTCATATCCCCCCGCCGTATTCAGGGAAATGACAGGAAAAAGGGACCGTCCAGCTGCGATCTTATTTCCACGTTTCAGCAGGGAACCTCTCAGTACTTGTGGATACAATGCGATTGAATGGGTTTTCA
Source organism: allo-octoploid hybrid of Carassius auratus x Cyprinus carpio (assembly GCA_024542945.1). NCBI lineage: Eukaryota > Metazoa > Chordata > Actinopteri > Cypriniformes > allo-octoploid hybrid of Carassius auratus x Cyprinus carpio. The sequence goes on from CM045042.1 coordinate 20,972,083, forward strand.
AATGATTTCCGTGCGACTGGCAATATCCCATCGTGAATCAAAAAGGCTTCTTGGGTTAAGATTATTGGAAAGTCAAATATTGCAAAGCCAAAAAGCAGTGCTACCAAAAGAAATGTCTGAGTAATTTGAAAAAATGAAACATTTTTTATTGCCTGTTGGTGTTTGCATGAACATATTTTTGAGATTTCAAGAAAATATTACAATATAAAATACTGTAATATAATAAAAAATATACTGTATAATATTATACAAAATATCTAATATATTATATTATATTATATTATATTATATTATATTATATTATATTATATTATATTATATTATATTACAATCTAGGTGCAAGGGAAGAATTATGTGCATTAATATACAATAACTATATTTGTATATACAGCATTATAAAATGCCACTGCTGTGAAATGAGTAATATTCATAATGTAATGAATAAAGAAATACATGCATTTTTGTTTGATCTTTTCTATTAATCTCAATTCTTCACGATAATGGTCACTGAATATTTGTATTCTAATTTTCATATTTATCATGATTTTTAATCAGTTTTAATGTGCAGCAGCTGACATTTTAATTACGACATTTGGTTAATTTGTAAAGTTTTCCATCTCAAGGCTGAGAAGGATGCATATTAAATGTGCGTATATGAAAGTACAAGATGGTTTGTCTGAATAAATTCAAATGTGAAAATTGGATGCAGCTATTTCTCTTTCAAACCCATGTTTTTAAAGTGACTCTCACGCATGCGAAACAAAGAAAAGTGTGAAAAAAAACGAGTGATTTACTCGGCGTTGCCAGCTTTAATCACAGTGAATCACTCCAGTGTGTCTTTTTTTCTTGGACAAATTTAGCATGATTTCTTTCTGTCTTCCTACAGGAAAAAATAACTTTTTAATTGGCAGATACAGAGATCACTGGAAGTGTCACTAATTTCTGCGAATTTCTTTTTTTGGCTCGGCTGTGGAGAACGGAGGAGGTGTCAGTCACGTCGTTCTGCATGACTGCGGAATCTTTTCAGCGAGAGAGCAGACCTATTCCTTTGAATTATTGCAGGATCTGCGGGAATAACGCAGTGACAATTGCTGGGTCAGGAGCGCGTTTTTCCTCTGAAATAGCTGTTCAGAGAGCATTTGTGCATCAGCAACAGATAAGATGTAGTAGTATTTGTCATGGGTGGGGGGGGGGCTTGGTATTGACGTGGGGAACTGCTCTGAAGCACTCTGCCGAGCTCAAATAGCTTTTAAGATGTGGAAGAGTGACTCTGGGAGTAAATAGGCAGATTTGAAAAGCGAAATGAGAGAGACTGAAAGACAGGCCAAGTCCATCTAAACACCTGACAGTGGATTGAGGAATAAACAAAGAAAGGCAGATGATGGATGACGTGGAAAAGGCACACAGTGCTGAGGGTGATGGCATGCGCATCCTCCTGAAAATACTCATATCTCGATATGGACAAGTGGGCAGATGAGATGAGAGAAGAACTGACAGACAAAATCTCTAAGAAAAAAGTCAATTTGGGTGCACATGTCTATGCAGGATAGCGCAGAATGGATGAGTCCAAATGGAGATGAGCCAAATGAAAAAGCAATGGCCGGTGTCCAATATGCAAATCCAAAAGACCATAGGGCAGCCAGGAAAAAAGCTCCCAAGACATGCAGAATGGAATATTAAATCCACAACAATCATGAGAACCAAACCTTGCTCTGAAAGCAACTTCCTTCTCAAAGTATGGTATTACTATACTTGTGGGGACATTTGGTCCTCATAATATAAGGAACACACACACACACACACACACACACACACACACACACACACACACACATTAAGGAGCCCAAATCATTCGTTGGAATCAGAAGTAGATTCATTGAATTATTTTTAATTCACATCCATACAAACAAAGACAATCCAATTTTCTTTTCTAAATATCAAAAAGGCAACTTTCATAACATTAAACGCAAAACCAAACAAAAGACATAACAAAAACACACTAAAAAAAGAAACACTAGATAAAACAAGATAAAACAAAAACAAAACAAACAAGACAAAATACACAAAAACACAACACAAGACAGCACAAGAAAAGACAGAAAAAAACAAACAAACAAACAAACAAAGAAGACACACACAAACTCACACATACACAAACGTACAGCATAAGACAAGACAAAGCACAACAAAACACAAAACAAGACAAAGCAAAAACACAAAACAAGACAGCACAAGACGACAAAACAAGACATGACAAAAAAACAAAACAAAAAAAAACAATACCGCACACAAAACACAAGACCACACAAGGCAAGACAAAACAAAAACACGTAACAAAACACAGAACACAAAACAAACAATACAATACAAAACAAAAAAACACAACACAAGACAAGATAAAAACACAAAACAAACAAAGACAACACACACACACAACAACATAAAAAAAACAAGAGATCATAAGACCAGACAAGACACAACACAAAACAAAACAAGACAAGACAAAGCAAAAACACATAACACAAGACAAGACAAAACAAAAACAAAACAAAAAAAACAAGACATGGCGAAACAAAACACAAGACAGCACACAGATCACAAATCACAAGGCAAGACAAAACAAAAACACATAACAAAAGCACAGAGCACAAGACAAAACAAACAAAACTGTTTTTGTGTCCAGTTGAGTTAATCCATTAACTATCGATTAACAGATTTTTTTTTAAGTGACATCAGATAATTTGATTGTAGAATTTGGATGTCACTCATGTTCATAACTAAACTGTTAGTGAACACAATCACATTTAGCTTTATAAAACAGGACAAACAACCGTATTCTGCTGTTGTGTGAACATAGCAAAAGAAAACGACTGCAAGGGAGCATCAGGCCAAAAATTAAAGATACATAAAACACGAAGGGGGTAAAATTGTGAGGCGGGTTTGTTTTCCACGCAAATGGAGATGTGTGTCTCTGGAAGCCTGTCAGAGAGTCTTTGATCTGTCATGTGTAATGGAGTCTTTGAGCTGAGAAGACAGACAGCGAGAGAGAAAAAGAAAGCCGGTTCACGCTCTCTGGCTTCTCGCCCTCGCTCCAACCCGTCCTATCATGCATGATTTAATGTGACCAGACCAAATGTAGTAGTTAAGGAGGCACCTTCACACAGGCTAGGCCACAAGGGGTAGCCTCTAGATGTGTTGACAAAACCAGTTCTACTCTTGGATAATGTAATGCAATCTCTTTCAAGTTTCTTCAAGGGCCCCTACTGCTGGAAGACACAGCCTCGAGAAACCCATTCAATATTCAACACGTCTCTCGACAGCGTCTCCCTTTTGTAGACACCTTAACATCTGCTATTCAGGGCTGCTATATGCACTGTATTAAAAGCATGCTACAAGGTGTGACATTCAATAACAGCAACGTTTAAATGATTGAACATAAACATTCACCCCTTAGATTAAAATTCTTTCGATATTCGCCTCACAGATGCAGGACTGACACTGCTGAATACTTCGAGATGCATATTTTGGTCATGTTGTCTAATAAGCCATCCGAGGACTTGAGATGGGACGGGGGGTGATGCAATGACTTTCTTTCTTTCTTTCTTTCTTTCTTGATGGAGTGTCTGACTCTTAATCTATTATTTTCTTCAAAAAATATAAAATATTATTATAAATAACATTAATTTGTCAGATTTGAATATAAATAAATAAATAAATTAATTAATTAATTATTTTTTAACAAAATCAAAGTCATGTGGTACAACCAACAAAAAGCATACATGTAGTTGTTCAACATGAAGTGTGTGTATATATATATATATATATATATATATATATATATATATATATATATATATATATATATGGACACTTTAGTTTTAAATCTTGGTCAACAAGAGTTCTTTAGTCAGGATAAACAAGCACAAAGTTTGAATGAATGAATGAATGAATTAATTAATTAATTAATTAAATTATGTAGTTGTACCAACACTTATGTAATATAACATTTAATTAAAATAATGTAATTAGTTAACACTAAGATAATTACAAACATTCAAAGCCTTGAGAAGGTCCATCTATATTCAAATGTAAGATAAACTTACATGGAAGAGGTCAAACAGAATTCAAAAACATGGAAAAGCAACCCTAAACACCATTTAGTCATCTTTAAATCCAAAGAGCACTTGTGAGGCAACATATGCCTTGTAAAGAAAAGTCACATCTCCATGAGCAAATCCTCTGAGAATCATGTCAATGAATGAAGCATGCAATGTGGCAAAAAATCTTAAAAGGTAAGCCTCTGCTTCTTGCTACATTCAGTCCTGTCAACTCCAATACATGTTCTTGGTATTACATCCATTTAAAAGTGTTTTTTTTTTTCACCTTCTTCTTCTTCTTCTTTTAAATTCCTTTTTACTTCAGTAAAATTGAATGAGAAATGCAGAGACTATCCTGGTGCTAACTGGCTCTGTAATGTGCTTGTTCCAGCAATTCTCCAGCTTTGCTTTAATTTCTCATGGCCTTTGCCAAATATGCTTTTCATAGCAGTTCCATTATCAGGCAGTTTATAGTTTATTAGACTCAAAGACTTCCTAATTGACCTTTTTTTTTTTTCTTTTTTCTTTGTCAACATTCCTGTCCACTTGTCAGTGCCTGGCTGGAAGACACATGTCTGTTTTCAGCTTTGCAAATTCAGAGGGCTGGTTTTCACACATCTAACCTGTTTTCCACACCTCGTTTGCGATTTCAGTCAAGGCGGATTGGTAAGTCATCACCGATTCAAAGTAAACACACTTCTCACCCAACTCTAACAGGAAGGATGTCACTCGCATTTCACAAGTTTGTCTTCCGTTGAGCAACTGCCAAGAGAGCAGCAAACCACGTCATACCGCTTCTGCTGAATATGAGTGACAGAAGGACAGTTCCTTCAGTGTCAGATACAAGAGAACTTGATTTTCAGATTTTCTTAACGGAAATAAGTAGTGCTTGCTCGCGCAAAACTATTCTATACAATTATTCAGCTGCAACTTAAAAAATAAAATAAAAAAAATACAAAATAAAAAGATGTGTTGAAGAAAGTGTTGATACTGAATTAATTTGATTGGTAGTAGCCTAAAGTGTTTAATCCATTCAGTTAAATTTATGAAGCCTATGTTGAAAATACAAATTTTGATAAGTGTAAGGACGCTTTTCATTATATTATATTGTCAGTGTACTTCAATGAAGCAAACTACTGAAATATTCAAAGGATTTAAATTCAGGATTTGAGGTTTTATTCACATCTGTTGCACATACGTTGACAGACAAGTTATATGGCAAAGTTTAATACTTAAATCTTAGTGCTGCTTGTCTCAGAAAACTCTACTAAGATACATGAAATAAACTTTGGTCATGTACAATAAAAGCGCCATCTAATTTTAAATAAATAAATAAATAAAACAGCCTTGCTATTCAGATGAAAGCTATTTCTGATCCAAGAAAACCTAGAACACTGGAATCCAATTTTTTTTTTTTTTCTTTGCTCAAGAAAGCTTTCAGAGCACATCCATAACCTTGCAGATCTGTTGCTCTGGGCTGTTTTGTGGTCTTTGTGTAAGCTCACTGTGGCGTTTTGAGTGTGTGTGTGTGTGTGTGTGTGTGTGTGTGTGAGTGCCTCGGTCTCCGCTGCTCACTTTAGCAGCCCTGTCTGGATTTTGTGCACTGGGAAGTTGCCGGTGCGGCGGCAGTCAGAATGTTAACGTGTGTTGACAGTTTGGCATCCTCCCACTGAGCGTCGTACAATCCCCTGCCACCAGTGCTTAGCCTGACACTAGCCATGAGGCTAAACATCAGCTCAGAGACCTGGGGAAGGCGTGTGTGGTGCAGCTGGCCTCAGGGACCGGGCTCTCCACCGTGACCCTTGGGACCCGTCACCATAACGCTGGAATTGGGGCCTGAGCCACCATAGGATTACATGCTATCAGAGAATTACGTGCACTGAGATGATAACAATAGCATGCTATTTGATGAATCACCTCGTAAGAGCTGCTATCAAGATGCACTTGATGCCGTTAAATCTGACACAGTTTAATTACACAAAATAATACTTTGGGGATGTTATGTTGTTAAAAATTGCTACTGAAAATAAATCTACTGCTCCGCAGAGTGAATCCTGATCATGATAAATATATTTAGAACAATGTATGCTGACTCGAGGATTTGCGCTCACATCTCCAGACAAGGGTTGGTGGAAGTTCAGAATTTAAGTATTGATTAAATAGTTAAACAAAAGACAAATAGTCCAACACACCAATAAAATTGGCAATGTGAAAAAAAAAAGAAAAAAAAATCAAATAAATTATTAAATAATAAAAAAAAAAATCCACATTTAGTCTAAAACATTTGTAAAAGAGTTATATTATCTTGTGTAAAATACAATATATAAACTATTATTATTTATTTATATTAACTAAATAATACTTTTGAAATACCACACTTGTAGCTGTGCTGGTATACTAAATATTAGCAAGAAATCACAACCATGCTAATATTTGCTTATGTGATATTGCTTAAATATTTAATAATGTTTAAGTGTCATTTTTAACACTTTATGTTAATAATCCAATGATTATAATATAATGATTATTATTATTATTATTATTATTATTATTATTATGACTATTACAGATGTTATTTAGTTTATCATATTATTAATAGTGTACATTATTATGAATAATAATAATAATAATAATAATAATAATAATAATAATAATAATAATAATAATAATAATAATTATTATTATTATTATTATTATTATTATTATTATTATTATTATTATGTATATGGGTTAGATGGTCTATAAAGTTGCAACAAATTTATTTAGGTGGCATTTCAAACACTTTCTATAATATAAATAATATGTTTTTTTTTTTAAATCTTACGCTAATTGCCCTATATGTTGACCGAATAATAATAATAATAATAATAATAATAATAATAATAATAATAATAATAATAATAATAATAATAATAATAAATTTAATAATGAGTATAGATATTTTTAGTAGCTAATATTATTTTGAAATAGTGTATTTTTAATTACCCTATATGTTGAGTGAATAATAATAATAATAATAATAATAATAATAATAATAATAATAATAATAATAATAATAATAATAAATTTAATGATGAGTATACATATTCTTAGTAGCTAATATTATTGTAAATAGTGTATTTTTAATTACCCTATATGTTGAGTTAATAATAATAATAATACATTTAATGATGATTCTACATTTTTTGTAGCTAATATTATTGTTAATAATGTATTTTTAATTACTCTATTTGTTGAGTTATTATTATTATTATTATTATTATTATTATCAATCTGTGTATTATTAATAATAATTCAGAGATGATTAGTAAAAATGTTTCTATTATTTTGATCTTTATTAGTAGTAGTAGTAGTAGTAGTAGTAGTAGTAGTAGTAGAAGTACATATTATTCAATAACAATTAATACAATTATTAGAAATACTTCATATGTTTAGTTTATGCTAATATGTTTGTGGGCAATATATAGCTGAAAACTAAATATATAAGTGCCAATTTACAGCAGCATTTGATTTTCATTTTATTTTACAATCTAGAATTCCATTGTATGAATGAAATTTATAAACTGAACTGTAATTTATAAGGACCGAATGTACAAAACTGTGACTGAATTGAGCTCTGAATGGATCCCAGTCCTGCTCCAGATGGACTACTGGTCCTGGCACACACAAACACCTTTCCCACCGCTGCTGCCGCCTTCTCAGTGCAACAAAGATGCCTAATTACCATGCAGATCACAACATCCCTCAGATGCTTGCACAGGCGTGACAGGGCAGGAGAAGAAGAAGAGGATAAAAACGGAGTGTCCCCAGGACACTCTCCAAGTATGACCACCCAAGCATAAAGTAGGCCCAGTCTGGAATGTCAACGGAGAGGGAGCCGCGTAATCCCGCCGGGACTGAGATTATTAATCTGAGCTCGCAAATCATTCAGCCTGCTACCCACCATGCCCTCCAGCAAACACTGTTAGCGCTCTAGCCAGTCCCCTCCTGTGCAAATTAATAGGCTCCAGGCCTGGCTCTAACAAATGAGGAGGTAGAGACCACAGGAGGGAGGGGAGAGAAAATAAAACAAGAGAATGAGAGGAATTAAAGCACATCATCTCCACTAAATCTACCTTTGCTAGCCAATAAATTGGCTGGAATAAATCATTTTTGGCTTGTACAGAAGGTGAAACAAATAAGTTTCCAATAGTAACAAATGTAATTGAGGGTTGAATGTTACCGATTAGCCTCTCAAAAGCGCATGGATGTGATTTACAGTGGAAATAGAAGGTGTGATGTGTGGTCAGCTTTGTTCCCATCACTTCTAGAATCAGAAAGAGCTAGAGACGTACAGCTGTGTTTCTGGCCCGGATAAATGAGACCCCAGATGACCTCATTATCAAAGCCAAAACATTACCACTAGAGCAACAAGTCATATTTAACATGCAGTTGCTGATTCAAGCATTTACCCACTGACCTACAAAACCCCAGGCCTGACAGCAGCTGATAGATGAAGGAATAAAGTTTTAAAACGAAAGATCTTACCAGTTCATCTGAGCACTTGAATTAGTCAGCAAAAACGATTGTGCCTTCAAATCACTGAATAATAAGAGCTGGGGTTTATGTCAAGAAACAGCTCTCTGCTGTTGAAACCCTACAGCTGAAAAATAATTTCTGGACATTTTTAATAGTAATGTGACCATTTACAGTTGACTGCTAGTTTTATTTCTATTATAGATGTAATCTTCAGATCAATAAAAAAATACATATTACACATAATATTTAAAGAGACTATTTATCCAAACATTTACCAATATCTTACTTGCATCTTATATCTGTATTGAATGATATAAAGTCAAACATTCAGGTTACTTGCACTGCCAATAATGTGCTTCTGGCTTACGTTATTAAAAGTTTCACATGTCGTTTTTAACTGTTTTCCCCAGGTGCTGAAACTAAACACACTGTGTGAAAGTGTCTGTGACTGCACAAAGCATATGAATATTTAATGAGGCCAGCATTGTTCAGTTTATGATTGGATGTCTGTTGCTAAACAACTCAGCATAAAATGCAAGCACTGCGTTGTTTCACACTGTATGAGAAGTGTGAACGTCTTTTAATGTTCAGCTTCAACTGTCAAAACATTCATTGGCAATTTTTTATTTATTTTTTTTTTTTTCTATTCCACCATTAATGCAGAACAATCAACCATGAAGATGTTAAAGAAATAATAGCTGAAGACATCGTGATCAAGGACTTTAGAATCAGTTCAGTGTTTAAGAAAAAAAAAAAACTCTTGTTTGGCCTCAGCTGCCAAAGGCCTTTGTTTGGATCAGTCCCTTCGGCATTATGTTTGTATCCAGCAGTTACTTGGAAGACGTCCAGCGGTGTAAAAATGCCCTCACTGAAGGACTATTGAGGAAGGTTAATGAACTTTTCACAATTATATTACAAAATCCAATTGTTCTATAATGACTCATTTTCAAAGAGCGATGAGTGAAATATGTGTTTTGCTCTTTGCAGACGTTCTGCTCTACTGTGATTTCACGGTGCTCAGGCATGTTTGCTTTTGTAGCGTTGGCAATGTTGGCACATTTAACCTCGTTTTCCAGGAAGTCCTGACCCTGAAAGCACCTGGTCAGCTCTGCTCCCAACAGACCGAATCAAGGTCCACACATGACAGATGTGAAAGTGGCAGAGGCATGCAGTCTCACCATATGGTGTCTAGATAACCCCTTGTGCAAACGTTGCATAGCTACATCAGTTTCACACACGTCACTTTTCTGCAGTCCCTGGTGTCAGTTCTATTTCCCACAACTCTGCATATAAACAAACACGCTTACCGCTTTAATACAGTATAGCCGTATAAATGAATCATGGGTGCCTTTGGGGAATGACAAAGAAAAACACACAATTCAGTAATCATACTATTACATACAAGTGCTGTGGTGTTATCACAACACACTGATTGAATTAGTTGGTAATACTATCACTTTATTTTTATATTAATCTAATTGGACCCAGGATGATTCTGAAAGAATACTCTGCTTTTGCTGTAGTAACGAATACAAGTTTCACATGCATCTGATTGACAGATAAACCACACGCTCTTATTTCAGTGTTGTTGTTGTTGTTGTGTGTTTTTTTTTTTTTTTTTTGATTTGTGGATGTTGCAGCAAACAGTTTGCTTTGTACATTCAGCTGAACAACATTAAGTTAAAGTTAAAGACTGTCCGTGGCGACTCGGGGCGCTGTTTCAAATCCTCAAAGAGCGCCACTCACGTGGTTTTCCATAAAATCACATGATATTTGTCCGAAATTATTGTTAATGTTCATAATGACGTTATCCTAGGCTGGAAGAGTGTGTATCTTTTTTTTAGCACAACCTTTGTCTTTGTGTCAATATGCTTTAAATAGAGAGCTAATAACAGCCATAGATCGCTTTTCTCTTTCCGTTTGCTCTGTTTTGTCAAACACTGTACTTCAAACTCATCGATGCATCTCTGTTAATTCCTGAAGTCAACTTTTATATTAACTGTTGTGGACTGCTGTCTTGAACTGGCTGTGCTTCTCCTCTGGTGTGCGACTACCTTACTGTACGTTCTTACTCTGCCAATGTATTAAATATGCGTCCTCGAAAGCCAGCAGTTTTCTAATGTATTTACTTTAACTTCTTTAGGCAATATCAATGGTATGACGTTTAAGATGAGTCCAAAATTACAAAAACATACATTTATTTAATTGCTTCATCAAAATTATCAAACTAGGGACAGTTTGGTAGTCGCTGGATACTGGTAAGGACATGTCCCATGGCATCCCCCCCAATCCTATGCCCCTGATGTGTTGAGAGATAAATGTGATTAAAAGTAATACAAAATATTACATTCAACATAGCCAATGTAATGCAATTTACAAAAAAACAACTCCAAGGATAGGCTTGAGACTAATATAATAAGTCTAAGATAAATAACAGTGTCAAGGTCCAGGAAAGTATGAAAAGCCTCGTCAGAATAGTCCATCTGCCATCAGTGATTCAACCATAATGTTATGAAGCGACGAGAATACTTTTTGTACACGAAGAAAGCAAAAATAACTACTACGCGGATTTGGAGAGACACAGAGGAGAGGAATTGTTGAATAAAGTCGTTATTTTTGTTTTCTTTGTGTAAAAAAAGTATTCTCAAGAGAGTCAAGAGACATTTATTTATCATTTGCATAGTTAAGACTGGGGAAAACTGGGCATTGAAATGCTTGTGACAAGGCTCAGACATACAGTGACAATAACAGGACATAAACAGACATAGACGTACGTGGAGGGCACTGAGATTTTGAGTGACTTCATTGACCATAGGCAGAACAACAGACACAGACAGAGCATTACATACAAATAAGTGGCAGTTACAGATTCAATAAGGGTAGACAGTGTTAAGAGTTATAAGTAGTCCTGAAGCTGTTCTTCAGTCTGGTTTTCCGTGATCGGATGGATCGTAAGCGTCTGTCAGATCGCAGTGTGGCAAACAGGTGATGAGCAGGGTGAGTGCGGTCCTTGATGATGCTGCGAGCCTTTCTCAAGCAGCGAGTCTGATAGATGTCCTGTAAGGCTGCGAGTTTATGTCCAATGATGAGCTCTGCAGTTCTCACCACTCGCTGAAGAGCTTTGCGGTCGAAAGAAGAGCAGTTGCCGTACAATACAGTGATACAGCCGGTCAGAATGCTCTCTATAGTGCAGAGGTAGAAATTTGACATGATGTTAGAGGAGATGCCAAACCTCATCAGCCTCCGCAGGAAGTAGAGATGCTGACGGGCTGTTCTCACTATGGTCAGAGTGTAGGCTCCAGGAAAGATCTTCAGAGATGTGAATGCCAAGGAACTTGTAGCTCTAAACTGTCTCTACTTTCTCTCCATTGATGTGAATGGGAATGTGACCCTCTCTCTGTGACTTCCTGTAATCCACGATCATCTCCTTGGTCTTGCTGACGTTTAGAGAGAGATTGTTATCAGCACACCATGCTGTGAGTGCATTTACCTCATCTCTATAAGATGTCTCATCGCCATTAGTGATGAGTCCTAGGATAGTTGTATCGTCAACAAATTTGAGGATGATGTTAGAGCTATGCTTGGCAGAGCAGTCGTAAGTGAACAGGGAGTACAAAAGAGGACTGCGTACACATCCCTGTGGGGCACCAGTGCTGAGTGTGAGTGAGGAGGATGTGTGATTGCCAATTCTAACCACCTGGGGTCTGCCGGTCAGGAAGTCCAGGACCCAGTTACATAAGTGACTGTTAAGACCCAGTAGGGATGATGGTGTTAAATGCAGAGCTGTAATTAATGAACAGCATCTGCACATAGGTGTCTCTTCCCTCCAAGTGTTCCAGGGCAGAGTGTATGGCCATTGCAATGGCGTCATCAGTGGATCTATTTGAGTGGTAAGCAAATTGGAATGGGTCCAAGGTGTCAGGTAGAGAGGAGCAAATGTGGGACTTGACTAGAAGTTCGAAACGCACTTCATGATGACTGATGTCAGTGCTACAGGGTGGTAGTCATTCAGGCAGGAATTTTTTCGCTTCATAATGTTACGGTTGAATCACTGATGGCAGATGGGCTATTCTGACTATGCTTTTCATACTTTCCTGGACCTTGACACTGTTATTTATTTGGCAGTCTATGGGACAGTCTCAAGCCTACCGGTTTTCATAAAAAAATATCTTAAATTGTGTTCTGAAGACGAACAAAGCTTTTCCGGGTTTGGAACGACATGGGAGTAAGTGATTAATAACAAAATTTTCATTTTGCGGTGGAGTAACCCTTTAACGGGGAAAAGGTGCTTCCTTCCCTAAAAGCAATAAAAGTATAGTTCATTGAATTATAAAAGTTAAAGTGTTTTATTTATGTGCCACTACTGTCAAACCAAACAAAACTGCAAAAGTGATAAAAAACAAAAAACAAAACAAAAAAAAAAACAAGATCAATAAACTAACATCTTTCTCTCAGCATTCAACTAACATCTTTCTCTCAGCATTCACCTCATTTGGTAACACTTTATTTTGACGTGTAGACCACTGGTCATTACAGTATTAGTAGAATGTCTGCTTAATATATGCTAACACTTTATTTTAATGGACCCCAACAGACATTTTACTGACTATAAGTAATTTTGCAACTACTAATCCTAATCCTAACAGTATGAAAGTTAGTTGACATGTAGTTGCAATTTAAAGAGACTTTGTTGACATTAAGTTGCAAAGTCAAAAGGTGGACTATGGAAATAAAATGTAAAGTGTAGTTTCTCTCACACATACAGTAATTAACAGTTGAGTGCATATAGACGTGTCCTGGCATTCGTGTTTTCCTTTCCGGCACAAACAGATTCCTTGAAATCCTCAGTCTGGAAGGTCCCTCTCGGCTTTGCTCCCAGAGAACCTCTTTCTTTCACGGCCTCACAATAGCTCTTCTGCTGCTTTCTGCTTTTATTTGAAGGGTCTCTCTCTACCTTGACCTCTGAGCGTTTCCTCCTGCTACAGCTAATTAGCTAAAGCAGTATGTTTCGCTTGCATTCCAATTATGCACTGGAACGTCAACCTAAGTTCCCGCTCTTATCCTAATTATCTGTTACTAATTTAAATTTTGGCTGCGGCTCTGCTCGGGAATGATGTTAATGTAAGTGTTCCTGTCAGTCGGAGAGTAATTTGATTTAGAGCGTGTCTACGGTCTAATTAAATATGCTGTTTATGCGCAGTATGCAACTTTCGGCCGAAGCCCCATCTGCGTTTCATCACTTTGAGAGCTCAAGTGAGCGAGGGAGAGAGAAAGAGAGCGAGAAATTAAACGATTTTAAGGACTTTAAGAGGAGAGGAGCTGTGTAACCTTTAAATGAGGTCTTAATACTCAGCACATGCTCTTCGGAAAGACAATAATTATAATATTTCTGGAAGAAAACAGAAAATCAAAGATGGAAAAAAGTTTAGTACAATTACAAAATACTAATTCAAATGTGTCTGTATAAATATAGCTCAATAAATGCCAATGCAAAAAATAAATAAATAATAATAAAATAAATCAGTTCTAAAAAAATAAATCAGTCACATGACCTTTCAGTGTCACATGAACCTTCAGAAGTTATTCAAATATTCTAAATTGGTGCTTAAAAACATTTTATTATTAATGTTATTATTATTATTATTATTATTATTATTATTATTATTATTATTATTATTATTTTATTATTTTATTTTATTATTATTTTTTTTTTCTGGTAACTGATTTTTTTTTTTTTTTTCAGGAATCTTTGATGATTTGACAATTAAAAAAGTGAGTGTTATAAAACAATGTAACAATGCAATTCTAAATAAATAAACAAACAAATATTTTTTTATTATTATAATAAACAATTTTATTTTATTTTATATCTTTATTTTATTTTATTGCAGTTTCATTTAGTTTAGTTTAGTGTGTAGTGACATGACTGAGATCCTCATTTATTTGTTATGTGGACATATGGGTTGTAAAACCCAAAATGCAAAAAAATACATAACACAAAATGAGTCTTTCTGTACCCTCCCTGCATTCCTATAAATGGAATCCACACACAAACACAATAAACTGTGTGCTCACCCAAAACAAAATTTAGCCAACTAAACAACATGAGGTTATATCTGCACTGCATGGTACTGGATGAAGCATACAGGCTTTTAACACACACACACACACACACACACACACACACACACACACACACACACACACACACACACAGAGAGAGAGAGAGCCTCATCATGCCAAACAAATGCACATTCCATCATTAACACACCTGTGTGTAAGACCACCTAAGCACACACACACACACACACACACACACACACACACACACACACACACACACACACACACACACACACACACACATCCACAGTGACAAACACACATGCAGAGCACTCATTTGCACCCAGTCTCTCTGCAGTGACTGTGTGTCAGGCGGTGCGTGTGTGTGTGTGTGTGTGTGTGTGTGTTAAGGCTGCCTCTTGTCTCTTGGGGCATTTCCTTGAGATGATTTGTCTGTTGCCTTGTCTCTCCTTACTGATGGCTCCTCAGGCCCATTAATATTCATTTGAGAGCGAGCGGGGTACGACACACACACACACACACACACACACACACACACACACACACACACACACACACACACACACATCGTGCTTCACATCACCGAGTCCTCATTTATTCATACTGGGGACTACAGTCTGATATCTAAACCTTCCTGTTACACACATCTACAGGAACCACGAGCTGTAAGTTTGAGACAAAGAGGTCTACAATACCTAAAGAAAAGTAGCCGCTAGCATTTCCATTCATCTCAATGGCAGTTGCTCAGCTGGCACAGGACCCCCCAGAAGTTCAAGAATTTCAAATCTGCCATATTTGCTCATGCATGCTCGCTTTTGCAGTAGAGAATGTTACTAGCAGTGGAAAGATCATAGGTTTGATTTCAAAGGGATGCATGAAATAATTTGAAATAAATGTAGACTATTAATTCACAACCTAACTAAATGTACACATTACATTCAATTAATCAAAAGTGAGAATAAAATGTCTTTACTTTCACTTTTGATTTATTCATTTTGTCCTTGCAGAATAAAAGTCACATTTGTAATGTTACAAATTATGGTCTCACTTTATTTTAAGGTCCAATTCTCATTATACAATATACTTGAAATTTTCTGCTAAGTTGTTAAGTTCTACATTAGGGATGCAGAATATGGGCATACATAAAAAGTGCTTTATAAGTACTAATAAACAGCCTATATGTTAATAATAGGCATGCTAATAAGCAACTAGTTAATAGTGAGAATTGGTCCCTATACTAAAGTGCTACCCAAATTATTTATATTTCAAATAAATCATGTTCTTTTGAAATTGAACTGAAACTGTTCAAAAGTTTGGGGTCAGACAAATTTATTGATTGATTTAATATTTTTGTTTAGCAAGGACGCACTAAATTGAATGCATTAACTCAAAAGTGACAGTAAAAATGTATATTGTTACAAAATATTTAAAATACATGCTGTTTTATAACTTCCTGTTCAAAGAATCCAAAACAAAAGTGTCACGGTTTCCAAAAAAAAAAAACATTAAGCTGCACAACAGTTTTCAACATTGATAATAATCAGACATGTTTCTTGAGCAGCAAATCAAGCATATTAGAATGATTTCTGAAGGATTATGTGACACTGAAGACTGCAGTAATGATGCTGAAAATTCAGCTTTGCATCATAGAAAAAAAAGTAATATATATGTAAATAAAAAAGAGTTATCTTAAATTGTAGTAATATTTCTGTTTTTTAATTTATTTTTATTGTATTTTTTAATTAAAAAAAAAAAAAGTGAGCATTAGAGACTTCTTTGAGAAACATTTAAAATCATACTGACCCCAAACTTTTGGCAGTGTACATTTAGTATTGTAACAGCACGCACAAACATTGACCGGTGAATCAACTCTCGCTCAAGCCTCTGCTCCTCATTTTTGGCCTGGATACTCATATTGAAAAAGCAATAATGTGCAGGATTAGAGAATCAAATTTTTTTGAGAAACTCAACAACAGCGTGGCAGGCTGCCATATGGAGGCAGGGCAGAGATAAGCCCCCGCCGAGAGAAGAATTGTGCTGCTGGAACAAACAGGACCACCTCAAACTTCAGCACAAAACAGTGTCAGCGCGTCATAAATCAATGATCAGAAGCGCTGCCTCATAGAATCCACTGCTCAGCACTTGACCTTTGACTGGCCCAGTCCTAACGTACCACTCTGACTTTCAGCTTCCAAAACAGAGAAAGGGCACTTTCTGGTGCCAACAGAAAAACATTTAGCCTATTATATGAAATGTCACCGGATCTGCAATTTCAACTATAAAAAAAAAAAAAAAAAAAAAAAGATTGTTAGTTTAAACTTTTTAGACGGGCATATCTTTGCTAATGAAAAGGCCAAGGTAAGCCAATGCTAACCTGCTGGATGAACTTTCTGTTATCACTTATATTTGTACATTGTTATAGAGTATGAGCTTAATACCTTTTAAAATCAAAGTAAGCATGAAGAAGACATCTCTATACAATGGAATATAAACAATCCTAAATGTGGCTTTGACTTACTGACATTTCGAGAGTTGATATGCGGCAGACACTGATGACATGGGCATCCTTGAGATGCCGCTACATATATATAACATTCAGACATGAGAGCCACACATTCACAACACCAACACAAAAATCAACAGCATACAGTGCAGCTTCTGAACTGCTTGCTAGAGATGTCAAAGGCAATGATTAAAATACAGATATTTTTAATGCTGCACTCTTACTGGTAGCTAAAAACATCATCAAAATAGCTCAGATGAGTTATAGATGAACACATGTGGGATGGGATATGAGTAAAGCTGGGTGAATGACAGCTGTGGAAATTTGGTGAAGAATTCTGTGGGTGTAGATTCCACACAGATCTAGTCATGGCTCAAATCAATGGCTCATAAGGCGTTCTGTGTATGACAGCATGCAAAATGAATGCTATATGAGATATTGGCATGTTTGACTAATACGCTGTGTATCTACACAGATAAAACACTAACTTAACAGTTTAGAGTATCACTATAAATCCTGTATAGAGTTTGAAATAAAAGCACACAGATGACTAAACACAGATCAGAGAATATCTACAGCATCTAAACACATAAACACATGCTTGAACACAGCTAGACTACTCATACAACTCATTCCCTGTTTCTCATCTGCCTTATTGGTTGCAAAGTATAATGTAGAACAGAATCAACAGGGCTTATTGCAGATATATAAAACATACACACACACACACACACACACACACACACACCAAAATTACCCTCACAAGACACAAAGAGGGCAGGCATGTTTTATAAAACTGATCCACAGCGTACAGGACAAACCCCAGTGTGACGCCTGTGGCTGAAGAGGTGTGGCAGCTAAACACTTGCAACTCTCCTCCTTTTATGAGGCCATCACTATAAAATATCTGACACTGTACAATACAGGGCTCCATTTCTAAGATGTCCCGGCCACAACACTTCCATAAAGCAGCCGACAGTGCGCGAGAGAGAGTATCTCCAAACAAGAGTCGCCGTCCTCAGTGGAATCGTAATTTAGTAGTTACTAAGCCACTGGTCTGAGAGCTGTGCTTAAATATTATTACTGCAGCAAATCTAGTTTGGCTCAGCGCTGATGCCGTGGCTTTAATGCTCTACATGAGACCCTGGTGTACTTGACGCTGGCGAGGGAGCCCTTTCCTGCCCTTGTGAGGGCTGGTGTTTATTATATCAGCTGTAATTGCCTCTCACATAGCTCCGTGCTTGGGATAGAGTTAGAGCAGTGTGTTAGGAAGGCCTCGAGTTGTGAAAAAGAACCCCAAAGAGACAGATTTCAAGGTGGAGGTGGGTTGTGTGACCTGCCGTTCAAAAGTTTGGGGTCTTTTTTTTAAAGAAAATTAATAATCTTATTTAGCAAGGATGCAAATTATATTGATCAAATTAATTTTGAGAATGTTGGTAACAAAACAGTTGATGGTAGCCATTGACTTCAATAGTATTTTTTCCCCCTGTGATATGGAAGTCAATGGCTACCATCAACTGTTTGGTTACCTACATTCTTTAAAATATATTACTTTGTTTTCAACAGGAAAAAAAGAAGAAGAAGAAGAAGAAGAAGAAGAAGAAGAAGAAGAAGAAGAAGAAGAAGAAGAAGAAGAAACTCGCACAGGTTTGGAACAACATATAAATGATGAAATGATGAAATATACATTTTTGGGTGAACTGTCCCTTTAAGAAGCTGATTAGTAATTGCAAATGTTTCTTTTCAATTACATTTCACAATATTCCCTTTTTATATTCTGCATTTCTGATTAAGTGAATGCATTATTTTATTTTATTTTATTTTATTTTATTTTATTTTATTTTATTTTATTTTATTTTATTTTATTTTATTTTATTTTATTTTATTTTATTTTATTTTATTTTATTTTTTGGGCTCTTAAAGGGGTGAAACAGTTATTTTTTTTTTTCTCCCCATGTTCTTTGACAAAACAGTTCAGAATAGCAAAAATTATTATTATTTTTTCTTTTTTTTATACACCAATCCGAGTAATTAGTCACATGGCATTTACAATTTATATGCCTTGAGAAAGTTACAGTAGTACAATAGTTAATTTGCAGAGCAGTAGAACATGTCTCAACCTCATGTCTTCTTCTGTCTGATCACAAGGGACTGATTACAAACCCAAAACGAGAGTTTGTACCTCTCAATGTGAAGTGTTGCGTCTGGTGAAGAATGTGTAGACGTGTGAATGTAAAATGTGTGATGTCAACCGCTCTACCATAGTATCTTTTACAGTAGAAGTGACACTAGCACTTCACCATATAGCTCGCTATCTGCTGCATGGCAGATAAGCATTTGATTTAACATCCAATTAAAAGGAGTCATTGAAAAATTACTTCAAATAAGCCTTTTATTTTCTTCAATCAGTCTTCGATTCAACTCTTCCCTGGGCCTGCTCAACCACGAATCCAGGACTCATGAATTTTGATTAAAAAAATCTAAGCCCGCTCTTAGCCGCCGCCAATTTCCCCCCCCCCCTTTTTTGTTACAGGGTTTGATAGAAATTTAATAAATCTATGAGCTCCTGCCAGCTCAATTTATCATCCCTTTTCCACAAGACTGGCCCATAATGCCCACACGGCAAATTACGAAGGAGCCAGCTAACCAAAACTTCACAGAGTGAGATTGAAGAACTATAATCACCGCCACTGAACCATATAATTGCAATAGAATACAGCTAGCTGAAACATTAGCCTCCTCTGTAATGTGTGACATCCGTGTGTTTGGTTAAAGCAAAGAGTAACTATCTTATTAACATGACGCAGATAGGTGGAGCACTGTCAGTTTTGGGTAAATGCACAAAATTTCTTTTATAGAAAAGTTTCCATTAAAGGGTGCATAGAATTGGTTTCAAGAATTGGTTAGAATTGGAGTGCAGGAAAATGAATAAGGGGTCAAAATACATGACACCAAAAATGAAGACAACAGAAGCAGACAATTTAATAATAATACTACTACTACTACTACTACTACTACTACTACTACTACTACTAATAATAATAATAATAATAATAATAATTATTAGTTTGATATACTACTACTACTACTAAAAATAATAATAATAATTAACACTATTTCTATGTATAATTTATTTATTTATTTGATTTAGTACTTACTTACTGTATTTCTGATTAAATAAATGTAGTATATGCATTAAAACACCTATTCTGAATCTGGTATTAATTTATTTACATAATGCAAAGCAGTTTTACCTACAGGTGTCGAGAAACATAAACTGCAAATAATACTTTATATTATAACATATGTTGTGTCTGTTTGTTTGTCAGTTTATTTATTAATGTATTTATATCTATAATTGTATTTATTTTAATAATAATAATAATAATAATAATAATAATAATAATAAATTTAATAAATTAGAATTTGAATAATTGAAATTTTAATAAATGTGTTTATTTATTAATGTATTTATATCTGTATTTAATACATCCAATACGTATCTATATTTAATTGTATTTATTTTAATAATAATAATAATAATAATAATAATTATTATTATTATTAGTATTATTATTATTATTATTGTTGTTGTTGTTGTTGTTGTTGTTTTTCTTCATAACAATGTCATAAGACATTCACAATAAATGTAACTTCCACAATTCAACATATTCACCACAGAAACAAATTAATAATAATAATAATAATAATAATAATAATAATAATAATAATAATAATATTTTTATTATTATTATTATTATTATTATTATTATTATTATTATTATTAGATATCATTCATTCATTCTATCCATCCATCCATCCATCCATCCATCCAACCATCCTTCTTTCCTTCAGGACAGTATTGTAAGACATTAACAAAACATTTAACTTGCATAATTCAAAATAATTAACAGATTCTGTAAGAAATAATGTAGGGTGAGGTTTCATTTTGTGCATCATGATTTGTTTGGATTATGAATATACAATATCATTTTTATTATATCATTATTTGTCCCTGCTTATTTGATTTGAATTGATCTGAAGGATTTTTATAATAGAAAATAAATAAATAAATAAATAAATAAATAAATAAATAAATAAATAAATAAATAAATATCATTATAATGATATAGTATGTGCTTAAAAAATAACAAAACTTCAGTGTGACAACTATGAAATAAACGCATATATGTGTTACAGTAAATATCCATATGTAACATTTTACCATCAATAACATTTTGGTCAATATTAGTATGTGTGACAAATTCAACAAATAAATCAGCATTTTAAAATTTGCCATCGATTTAAAGCCCAAATCCTTTCCCTCCCTTTTCATCTTTGTTCTCACGCTCCGACCGCAGAACAGGCATCAAGCATAGTTCAAGGAGAGAAATGTGTAAATGCTGGAGATGGCAGGAGCTATTTTTCAAACGGACACCGCGGAGCCCTCCCCCTCATCGCTGTGGGTGACAGCGCTGTGATTGGGCGCACAGACTGTCCAACAGCATATGCCTGTCATGACATTTCCACAGCGACCCGAGCTCCACTGATGGGCAAAGGCTGGTGGGAAAAAAGACAGCTCTGTGCATACTGTGACACAAACCCCCTCCCGACTCTCCTCGCTCTGTGCAGAATCCATTAGGAACCCCTTTTTCACATCTCTTTTCTGCTCTTCTTTGTCTACTCAGGCACATAAAATGGCCACCAACATTACATCCAGGCCAATAACACGCTTTTGATGAATTCAGTGCTATTCACTGGGGACATATTTGGCATGCTGGCCAGATTATCTCTTTTGTTTGTCTTCTTTATTTATTTTGTTGGTACAACATAACATTGCCCTCTTATGAGAATTTATGCAAATGCACTGAGCCGGGTACGACCGTAATTATGCTCTGATTTATACAGCAGTCGCTGACCATTTTGCCATTAGAGGTTGCGGCTGCATTTATTTTATATTTGCCTCTGAGTTCACAGGCAACTTTTTTCATTTCTTCTAATGATATGATTGACTAAACGAGATAATGAGGTCAATGCATTGTGTAACAGCGCTCCTGATTGCACTGAGGCAACAAACTGCCACATCTAAAAAGCAATGCACACTCACAAAGGAATGCTAAATATCATGTACATGAGCAGATTTCATTATTTCATTAATGTTACACTGTGTCATAACCAGGCAAGACACAATAATGCGATTAAAGCCAGAGCTTTTGTACTGCAAAACATATTATTGTCTTGTTTTTTCCAGTAAAATATGCATAATCCTTAAAACAAGATACAGTACATCTATTTGAGTAGCAAACTGCAAATACTGAAAGCTTTTATAATATAGGCCTATTGTAAATTGAACCAAATTTAGTGATATTTATGCTTAAAATATGAAACACCTCAGAAATATATTTCAAAATAAGTAATTTTATCTTGATCCAAGGGTGTATTTTACTAGAAATATTAATATTAATACACTGCACATTGCAGCATTTTCCAACTGACCTGTCACTGGAAACAAGTCAAAAACAATGTACAAAACTACATATTTTCAAAATCAAAAGTCTTAGGGAAGCATTGTATAATTAGTTTGGTTTCACATCTTGGAGCCCAATTATACATGCTTCTTAGGGCCATTTACATAAGACAATTTGTGTTCATAATTAGCTAAACAGTATAGCTGCTAATTAATTAGCATCATTTTAGCATTAGCGTTTAAAGCACTATAGCTAAATACATACATACAAGCATACAGTAAATACTGATTGTAAAGTATATTTAGCAATTAAGTCATCTTTAGCTTCTTCATGTTACCACAATGCAGCTTTTATGTAACAATCATATGTTAAATAAAACCAACATAATAATAATAATAATAATAATAATAATAATAATAATAATAATAATAATAATAATAATAATAATAATTATTATTATTATTTATTTTTCATATCAATCATATGTTATGTATAAATAAATAAATAAATAAATAAATAAATGCCACATTAAGCACATTAGTCAGACTTACTAAATATTTAGATGGGTATTGGACGATAACATGTACTGTGATGTAAAAGGGGACTAAACGTTAACCCTGATTTAACCCCAAGTCCACTTGAAAGAATTCTTTAGACATGCAACTAGTATTTGCACTAAAAACATGATTCAGAAATTAAACAATAAGGACAATTTTTCACCGTCAGATTAAAGCATTACGACTAATTACATTATATATGAAACTCTTACAAAAAGTGTCCATGACTGGCAGGTCATACTGGAGTAATTTTTTCTGTCTTTGTTTCTTTCTGTTCCTCTTGTTTTTCAAACACTCTTGAAATGTGACATATGGGGCTCAGGTTTATTTTTCAAGTAAGCTGCGCCCTAACACATTGTCATTAACAATCACAAGCTCAGTGTAAGCACATGGCATTATAATGGACTTCCATATATCTACCTGTGAGCTTGTCACTGGAAATGATGTAAATGTCTGTGTCATGTTTAACTGCATGAATAATACCATCTGTTCTGCAGGAGCCTGTAATTGTTCCCATATTAAAAATGCTGACCCCTGCTTTCACTCCCCTTCAAATATTCCCCTCTCTCTAGGGATCACGGACTCTGAGTCTGTCTGTGTGTGTGTGTGTGTGTGTGTGTGTGTGTGTGTGTGTGTGTGTGTGTGTGTGTGTGTGTGTGTGTGTGTGTGTGTCGTTCTCTCGCTCTGACGGGCACAGTGGGCTAATGAAACTCTAGGATGTATGCTCTGCGGCTCAGAGGGATTATCGGTTCTCCATCAGTCGTATCACCTAACACACACTGGGCACACGCCACACTGTCGAGTGTGTGTATGTGTGTGAAAACACAGACCAATCGTCATGTTCATGGACACACACTTTCCACTGATATGGCTCTGGAGCCAGGGAATCTGCTAATCTCTCTCAGGATTACTTTATAAATATTAATTAGGCTTTGCACAAATAATTTAACAAGATCATTTGCTGTTTTGATAAATAAATAGGCTATATGATGTATTGGGTTTATGGAGTATTTGCTCATTTATTGACAAAGTGTAACTGAAATGTATGTATATATATATATGTATATATATATATATATATATATATATACACACACGTTTAAAAATGTCCAGAAATGATATACAGTATATGTGTGTATATATATATATATATATATATATATATATATATATATATATATATATATATATATATATATATATATACACACACACATTGTTATTTCTATATAAAACAAATAAGATCACTAGCAGTTTGTTCATATATATATATATATATATATATATATATATATATATATATATATATATATATATATATATATATATATATATATATATGATATTTGCAAATACAGTTATTTTATTTTAAATGAAAAAAAAAGTCAAATATTTTAATATATTTTTAATATATATATAAATTATATAATATTATAACACACCCACACCCACACCCACACACACACATATATATATATATATATATATATATATATAGCATTTTTATTATATATGCTATAAATGGCTCTGTTAATGCTTCATGTATCTCAATATTCAGTTAAGATTTACACTATGAGTATAATATTTTTTATTTATAAAAAAATAGTTTAATTTTCCATTCTAAATGGCAAATAAAAAAAAAGTTAAATTCTTCAGCATAACTGGATATAAGTTGATTGTCAGGTATTACATTTTAGGATACTTCTTACATTGCACTTCTACTAAATGTACAGTACTAAAGTACTGGGACGATGTTGCGCAAACTGTTTCTCAGTACCATTTAAAGGGTTGCATTCACACCGAGAGTGTGTACTAGGACGTGACGTAAGCCGGTCGAAAGAGATGTCAATTGTGCGTGGCTTACAACATCGTTAACAAAGAAGAACAACGTTAACAACAGGAGGATGGAGGACATTGTGATCGGAGGTGTGTTTTTGTTGTGTCTCGCGGGTTTCACAATAATAGGCATGGAATGTCGACGTATATGTAAAGTGATTGAAAGAACGGAAAGGAGGAAGAATCTCCAACGACAACTGTCAGTGCTACATTTGCACATTTGTTACAAGTGCCTGCACTTCAGCGTCCGTATATTTATCGCTGTTCGTCATACTTGCGAAATAAGTTGACACAATGTTTACAGTTTGTTACACAGCGTTTTAATTCATGGCGGGTGAGGGCGTTTTCGAACGCGTTTGGCCAATCAATGTCTACTTACATCATGGGTAGTACCAGTTTTGCTGGTTAGACCCTGCTCCGGAGTAAGAGCTAATTTGGTTCTCGAAAAAGGCAGTCCGGTAATAAAATCGCACCCAGTTCCTGCGGTGCGAAAACACCCAAAAGTGGGTAGTTCCACAATTAGTTCTGGTACTATGAAAAGGTTCCTGTGGTGCGAAAGGCCCTATAGTGTCTAGAAAACACAAGAAAAGCCCACTTTTTTATTTGATTAGCCATCAATATTTTGACTGACAAGGACTTCCCTCTAATTTCTACAGTGGTTACAGCTTGCAATGTTGATTAAAAAGTCTTGCAGCATCTGGTTTGTTTTGTGTGTTGGAACAAAAGGGAATTGGGTAACCCCCCCCCCCACACCTCAACTCTCCACCATGTCTTTATTGCACTCTGTTTTATCAGCTCCTACTACATCGTCCTGATTTACATCTCCAGCTTCAAATTAGCGCCTAATTTTACTTTCGTCATCCCGCCCGCCTGCGTTGAGTGTGGAAATCAAAACCCATTTAGCACCCCAAATTACTAACGTCTCTGATAATTCAAATCAGCAACCTCCTAAATGTCAATAGTTTGCACCCTCCTTAATTGTGGCGGAGGAAATGTGCATCAGATACAATCTCCAAGATCAGAATGGAGAACCCACAATAATAATTAATTGCCTTCCCCCACCGTGTCGCCCTGCTACAAGCCAGAGAATAAAGCGTAATTGACAGAGAGTTTTCCCGCATGTCTGTCTGTGGCGTCTCTCGTCTTCTAAGGACCTGGAGGTCCTCGCTTCTTTTCTTTCTGGCAGTAACTGACACCATCTGTATCTGTCAGAGTGGGAGTAAACCAGAGCTTAGCCTCAGTGGTGGATGTGGCAGACAGGATGGGGTGGCCGGCCTCGCTGATATTAAGTAGCATTGATCTGCTTGGATAAACTCGCTTGGGTTCAGTGATCTGCTTGCCGTCGCTGGCCCTCAGGGTCAAGCGTCACCTCATCAACCGCTAATTCACCTTCCCGCAATACGATGTCTTCTCTTGTTTCGGCAGCCGTGCTGCCTTTTCCCTCCATCAATATTACAGCACAGTCCCATCTCCATTTAACGGCACCACCTGTCCTCGCTGTTTACGGTTTGTACCAATTGTACTCAAAACCGCACATCCAGTAAAGGATTACATATGTACAAAGTTTCATATTTGCGGACAACACTGATTTGAACTGCATGCCTAGCCTGAAAGAACAAAATATTTTTACAACATTGCATTTTGGTTGCAATTAGGTTACATTGTAATACAGTGTTTAAAAAATAAAATGCTCCGGAAGCCAAAACTTAAAACAATTAATTATTTTGCCAATTAGCTTACAGCAATTTGCATTACGGAAAACTCAAAGAAAAAAATTATATATTTTTTTTGTATATCATTGATGTGTAAATCCACAACATTTTAACAATGTTCTTGAGGTATGGAAATTCACTGCATAAAAACAACAATATATTAAAGGGGTAGTTCATCCAAAAATTCCAACCTCATGTTATTCCAAACCTGCATAACTTGTAGAACTTGTAGAAAAAAAAGATATGTTGAAGAATGTTGGTAACCAACAGTTTTGGCAGCTATTGGCTTCTATTGTACAGACTGAACAACAGAAACCTCTCTCTCTCTCTCGATTTTTTTTTTTTTTTACAAAAACCCATTGGTGTGCTAACTGGGTAGCTAGCATTTGCTAATCTGAGCTCTTGTGCTGATTTAAACAGCACTCTTATGTGTGTCCAAGAGAGACTTAGTTCCGGTGCAAATTGATTCCTAACGGATCGGACAAAGGTTTCTTGTTTGTTATTACTATATCCATTTTCTCATGCGTTTCACTGAACCGGCAACATCCACAGATGGTTTAACGTGAGGGTGGCTTGGAGTTTTTGGTGTAGAATTGATTCTGTGATGAGGTATATATTATGTGCTGGGTCTTAAGGGTGGGCATTGTTGGGTTTGGTTCCTTCATCCGTGCCAGTACTTTGACCTGGCTG
This sequence comes from allo-octoploid hybrid of Carassius auratus x Cyprinus carpio, assembly GCA_024542945.1. Taxonomy (NCBI): domain Eukaryota; kingdom Metazoa; phylum Chordata; class Actinopteri; order Cypriniformes; species allo-octoploid hybrid of Carassius auratus x Cyprinus carpio. The sequence continues at coordinate 20,999,548 of CM045042.1, forward strand.
TTCCTTTTGTAACCAGTGGCTCAATCCTGTGCTGGCGAAGCAAAGCCAGCCACCGATACTTAAGACTTTGTTACTGATATACCAACACACTCTCTGTTTACACAATATCAAAGAGAATTGTGAATTTTTAGTCAAAAGAGTACATATTTCATCTGCAAAGTCTATGTACATCCATATAATTAATGTGTACATATTCATTATTAAATATTTAAGGCTCTTAAACATTTAAGACTTTGAAAGTGAGAGAGATTAAATTACTGTGTGACATTTCTGTTAATAACCAGCATTTAGTTTGGGAATGACATCAATCCACATGCTCAGATGACAAGACTTAATTTAATTTGATTCATTTATATTTGAAGAATTAGATTACAACTAGACTGAATAAAATGTGACTGGTCTGTGTCTACAGTATGTGTGGTGGGTGATTCCCAGGACTTTGCTATGGAGTTGCTGAGGTGTTGCAAAGGTGTTCTACAGTATATATATATATATTTTTAAGGTGATTCCTAAAGTAGGTCATTGCTATAGTGCTCTGGTGATTGCTAGGTTGTTGCTTAGTGGACTAAAGGCCAGTTCACACCAAGAAGATAACTATAAAAATAACCATAACAATAACTATACAGTTATACAATTCTGTTTATGTTTCTGCTGCCGTTTTGTTGTCTGCTATTTTAACTCCTTCCCTGCTATTGACAGAATTTTTCATCATTTATGACACAACGCTTCCCCGTTTTCACTGTTGTATGGTAGGGGGCGCAATAGTACAGACTCTCTTTATGCAAAAACAAGTGAAGAAGAAACAAGCAATTGCATGTGTAAGCAGATACATATGCAAAATAGTGTGACTACTGAACTTTAAACAGTATATAAAACAAAACTGCCTAACATTACTGAATGAAATGGTGATCCAGGAAGTGGTTTAGGAATGTGTAAGCTTTTGGGGTGTTTAGGGGAAGCGATTTACTCCATCTATGCTTTAATCACCATTCTGAATTTGATTCAGATGTAGTTTCAAGCAATCATAATAAGATGCTTGCCTAAAAGATGAAAAACTAAGAAAACAAGAGCATGGTATGTTTTGTTTAAATTATAATTATTCAGTATGCATTTATATGAGAAAAAAATAAAATAAAAATAAAATCCTGCTGTGTGATTGTAGTCAGGACTCAAGCAGCTCTGTGGCATGAGTCTACGACAGAGTCTGTAACACAATCTATGGGAATTCAAACTCTGCCTTTGTTTCTTCGAGTTGATAATCGGCTTCTGAAACGAAATGATGGAGGCCGTGAGTATCGGCATTCCCGAGCCAGCAGCAGAAGTCCTGGAGGGAGTGAAAGCCAATCCCCTCTATCCCAACCCAACTTCCTCTGCCCACCCAGTCTAGCCCACTCTGCCAGCTTCTGCCCCGCCTGAGGGAACAAGGCAACCGCGTGGACAGATGCAAGACTCAAATCACGTTACCCCTGAGATTCTGCAATCCCGCATCAATTCGCTGTCCAACTGTGTGGTTGAGGCTACACGAGGCATATTTTGCACCAACTGCAAGTCTGTCACCAGTCCAAGTCCGTTATCTCGCATTTACTCGCATTTCACAGATACTCTACATGATCTGTGACACTATCCTTAGCTCTTCAGACTGATGTCACCGAGAGATGTCAAAAGTGTGTCTGTGGCTCTGACACAAACGACTGTGATTTGTTTACCAATGAAATCGGTTTTGTGTTCCAGTGGGCTGCCGCTGTCAGAGTTGTCATTTTCTGCCCGGGGACCAATGCTTGTGCCACTGTGTCCACAGGGACGTGTCGAAACAAGTCCCCGCCCGTGATCCCCTGGAGCCGGTGTTCACAGTGCCATGGGACATGTGGCAGTCACAAACCCCAACCGCAAACATGCAGCAAGGAACATCTTAATCCTTTATCGTTAATTAGCCAGGATAACCAGTAAACACTCATTTGTTAATGTAGAAGGAGCCACCGAGTGACTTCTACCTGGGAAAAATAAAATAAAAAATGCATAACCTTGAAACAATTTCTCGTGCCAGGCTAGCATTCATCAAGCATTCATTGATTAGTTAATGCAATTTACATGTGGATCTTAATTTGGGTGTTATCTCTGGACCGGGCTATGTGGGACTAATCAGCATGCAGCGAGTAACGTTGCGGTAATGGATGAGTGTGTCATTTTATATTCCAACCATCATTAAAGAGCTGAATACATCCACACATTACCCCTAAGCTCCATAAACATAGGCCGCAAAACACATTGCCTGAGAGAGCAAACAGCATGCTGTAACTCAAACGAACATGCGCTCGCAGATCCAAGCTATGCAAATTCTGTTAATTAACGTCATCTAACATCACAGAGAAATTTGTGGATTTAACATAGCTAAATAAGTCAGCATATTAGGCAGTTGCATTGAGTCTTATGCAAAGCCTCCCATGAGAGCTAAACTCCATCCTGCTAGTCAGCAATGTTTGATATAACTACTACGAGAATATCTTTCACTTCCTGCTTTGTCACTATCATGAAATTTTCAAGACTATTGGGGGTTTTGTCTTTGAAAAATTACACTATATACGTAATGAAATAATAACTATAAATATGTGCTATTATTTATGCAGTTCATTAAAGATATTAGTAAAATTCCATTCAAATAGTCTAAATTGCTAAGCAAACTTTTGTTGAACAAAGTTGATTAAGCAAGACATCAGTATGCAAGCTGACTTCATCTTTAGGTTTTTTTTTCTATCACCCTACACCAACCCTACACCTAACTCTGCCCCTTACAGAAAACTACTGGCAATTTTGAATTTCATAAAACACTGTTTTGTATGTTTTTAAGCCTTTTGTTTTACTGGGACACAGAAAGTGTCCTCATAAACCATGTTTACGTTGTAGTACCCATGTCATTATACACATTTGTGTCCTCATGAACCATATATACCAGTAAACACACGCACACACACACACACACACACACACACACACACACACACACACACACACAAATAATAAAATCAGTAAAATTTTACACACAGGTATTTTAATAGACATTCCCTTATTTGCCCTTATTCCCTTTGTTCTTCTTCTTTGTTCTATTTTTTCCCTTCCTTCTCCAATGTAATATCAGTACTGTCGTATCCAGATTTTTTTTTTTTTTTACTTTGATGGGTAAATTTTCAAATATCTGAAAAAATTCATATATTCATAAGCCTGCTGACTATATCTTCCTGGAACTATACAAACCTAGCCAAACTGGCTTTCAATTTTGAGAAAACTCTTGCCATTTTTATGTGCAACAGGTTTATAGGAGTATTACTATTACGCACCAAAATTCCAACAAAACTCTTCAGCTCACTCAGCGCTTATTTCCCTAAACCAGTGGATTTGAGATCTGAAGCAGTTACACAATGACTAGAGAGAAAAATGCAGACTATATAAGCCTACGCAAATCCAGCCTAATAATCTCCAATTAAAGTATTGGGGAAAGAGAGGAGGGAGCCAGTAAGCATGGACAGACATGACGATGAGGATAAGAGGCCTGTAAAACACAGCAGCGGACATTAGAGAGGACAGGCAGGTGACACAGACCCTGGATAAAGGTGTGTGTATACAGGAGATGAGCCAAAGCCACATGCTCAGAGATCAAGGTTTTGAAATGAGTGGTGACATGGTAATTAGTGTCATCAATCACATTTGAGCCACAGGGGGACCGGTGGAAGCTGGACTCGTTTCGAATAAACAGAAGTAAGTTTTCCTGAGTCATCAACCACCTGCTTCTGTATCAAGCTGACCTGGGAATTACTGCTGATGCACTTTCTAATGATACCTAGTTCCACCACGGACAGTGATGTACAACATGCACCGAGTTTTGCATCCTCATCAAAGTCGTTATTGTAAGTCTCTATGGTAGCGGCATACGTTTTTGAGCTGATGTGTGCAGTAGCGTGTCTGCTTGCTCAAGTATTCAGCTCAGCATTTGTATTTTTAGTAACACAAAGAGCATCTCTGATGACTCAATGTTATTATTGTCAACCAATGGGTGCAAATATTTTGGAGCAATACATGGGCAAATGAAATTATTAGGCGACATGTTTATGACAGTTTTTTCTGTGCTGAAAGCCACTTTTTTGGTAAATCAAGGGTAAACAAATCGAAGGTGGGAGAATTTATGTGCTAGAACCACAGCGGGTGGTTGCTCCAAGAAAAATGGATCTGACCTTGATATGTAGAGATAGATTGGCTGGTGGGGTGCTGGTCACATGACCATTTCGCTCTGTGAGAAACCAGACAGAAAGAGAGAGCGAGACCGATACACCATCAGACAGGAACTCATCCGTTCGAATTTCCATTCCTCATCTGCAATTTGTTATACCATTACACCACATGCTGTGTGCGGCCACTCTGTGAAAAAGAGACAGATTCGAGACAACAAACTAGTTTTATAAGCCGACAAACTGGGATTTCTATCTAGTGTGGACACCTCTTTATTATGTATTCATTCATTTCAAAACTGCTTTTAACAGCTCCCAGATGTGAAAAATCCTCAAAATTCCACTTTGCCACTTCTGTATTAAATTTGCATATCTGGTCATGCTCTGCTTGACACACTTGCAGAATTGCACAGCGGGTATTTCATTACAAGGCACTGCAGATATTCAACAACAGCACTGAGCATCCAAAATAAATTAAAAAGACTAAAGACCCACCAGTAGGCAGTATTATGTATTGTTTTGTAATGCCTAGAGCACCAGTGCTTTTTTCACAAGTGAAACAACATGGAGAGGGTCGACTGGTGGGGTTGTGGGAAAAATAATTGTGGGTTTCAGGGTTTTTACTGGCATTAAACTGACTGGGCTCAAGGCTCACACAACTTAATACATGGTATTCCACAGGGACAGGTATTAGGTCCATTTTCATTTTTCGCTAAATGGCATTTAAATCGATATCTATGTAATCTTAGTGTATCCTGTGTATGCTAGAACACTTAAGTAAATACAAAATAAAGGACTGACTTAGCATTTGATAGATATAAATAAGATATGTTTTAAGGATGTGTATAAAACTAAACAAAAATACAGTGAACCTGATATCAGAACCATCTTGCCTGAAATTACCATTGGCCAACGGATGCAGACATCAGAGCATTCAAGCAAATATTAATATTTTATCAACTTGTAGTTGCATCTCTTTAACAAACTTTGTTTTTGCAATGCATTATTATTGCTTAAATTGTCACTATATTGTAGTGTGCATCAAGCCAGAAACCATATTATCTTAAACAATACGCTAAACTGATGCAAAACCTTAAGATGGCTGGTTTGAGGCCAGCAGCAATAAATATCCACCCCTGAAAGGCACCATACATCATGATGGTTTTGCAGCTCACAATGTCACACGACAAAGATAAATGCAGCCGAGATAATGCAGCTCTGACCTTAAACTGTGGTGTGGGGACAGTATGGGTCCGCTAAAAGAAGATGTTGTGTTTTTACCATGCCTTCATGCAATTACACCATTCTTACCTGCAGGCTAATGGTGCTGACTTGTCATTCTGCTGTTATTTATAGTGGCTAAAATACACTACAAAACCAAGTTTTTTTTTTAATGGAGGCAAGGGAAGGGAGGCATTTGTTATTGTTATGAGGGTCCAATCCAGGTTTGACGTGATCCCAGCAGCCCTCTACCTCTCAGCCATGATGCAGTCATGCAGAGATGGGCTAATTTAATAAGCCAGTCTGCTGCGGTTTCATTGAGAACCTTCCACAACATGTAACCACAAATGGCCAGGGGCTGATGGGATCCAAACGGAGAGAAGGACTCTCTGCACATAAAACCTGCATGTACCACACATATATATATATATATATATATATATTATGTCTACAAAAATATTTATTTTTGTGCAATTAATATGTAAGTTCAAAGGTCGCTGAAATCTACGTTTCTTAGTATGATAAATTACATTACATATGATGTCATACGATATATGGTGTGAATACCATTAACAGAATAGCTTAACGCTACAAATAATTAAAATATTTGTGAATCTGACACATAACATAAAGAAATATTACTACAGATGCTTAGGTACAGATATTGTTCATGGATTCTTGTAAATACCGGATAAAATCTGTCTTGACTGCAAAGCTACATATGCATGTGAGTTCTTGGAAGCGCTAATAAACTAGTTTTTGTATTGCATTTCTTTTTTTCTTCATCATGATTTGACAAGAAGCCTAGTAAAATGATGGGTATTATGCAAATGATACCAGCTGTTACTTTGGATGGGAAAGCCTCCTAATAACTCACTCTCCCTTTTTCTCTCACTTTCTCTCTATCCTTCAGTGTGGACGTATTCTCTCATCTTCCTGTTAATCCGTCTGGGCACGTGTGTGACACGTCTGTGAGGGGAAGTGGCAGCAGTAGCCTGGCCTGATTAGCGTCTGGTCGAGGGTACGGTTGTGCTCAGTTCGGCTCAATCTTCTGAGGATGCTAGCAGTGTGTATGGCAGCAGAATAGAACTCATTAACTAGCACTCACAGAGCGCTAGTTCACCATCTGAGGAGGTTGTTGGCTTTCAGTGTTGGGCCAAACGCTATCTTCAAGGTCAAACTACAGGCGCTGAGGGGAGCCAGTACACATCAGGGGACAGCACATCATCACACAGACCTGGTCTCTGCATACAAATCACTGTATGCCCCTTGTTTGTCCTTTTTCAGAATATTTATTTGACTTTTGCTAAATAAATTCAACAGTTCATGTCACAGCTTTTAGAGGAGTGACAACTGGCTCATTTTTAAAGTCAGAATTCAAGTTATAACCCACTCGAGGGTGCGTGCTAGGGATTTCATCACAGAAAATAGTTATTATTATTTTATTTTTTTTAAACAACCTTGAGTTACTATTGCTACTAATACTAGTAATTATTATTATTAATAACAATAAATAATAATAATTATTATTATTATTATTATTAGTAGTAGTAGTAGATTTCAGCAAAAACAATATAATAAAAAGACACCATAATACAAATAAAAATCAGAATATACAATTCTAGTTACTTATATAATTAGTAACTGTACATTACATTAGTACACTCTAAATTATGTTTTGAAGTTATTAGACTTATTAGATTATTGAAGTATGATTTACAAGAAAATACTATTTCAGACTTCAAAATTCCATGTTTAAATCAATGTGTTACTTGCCATTGCTTTGTGATTATTTGTGAACTTTACTAGCAATTTTGTTAAAATTAGTTTTTTCTTCTTTTTTTATTAACTTGATGCATTAATACACAATGTACAATCACAGGTGTGCATTTATTAGCATTTTAGAATTGCTCATTTAATCAAATTTCAGAATCAGAATTATTTAAAAGTAAAGAATAAACAAAATAATATGTGAACTTTTTTATGTGTGGAATTTAAATTTATAGAAATCTAAATAAATATTAATAACAACATAACATCAATTCTAGATGGCAATATCATCGTTTATTTCCTATATTTTTCTCCTTTTCCATATTTATATCCTTTCATGCTTGGTGAAACAGACTTCTGGCCACATTACTGACTATATCAGTGCCTTCACAGCAAAGAGTCCCATTAATGAGCCCAAATTAATTTTGAAGCGATATTAAACAAAGGCTGATGAGAACAGCCCATCATGCATGACTGGGAAGAAAAGCAAGAGAGAGAGAGTGAAAGATTGAGAAAAGGCAGCGTGACCTAATTCTGAAATGCAACTAAGCGTTGTCAACTATGATCACTTCTCCCCAGGCCCACCTACAAATGAACTCCTGCCTTTGCTGAAACTACAACAATTCCTCTATGTAAATGTGCTTCTTAACAATCTCCTCTATCTAAGTACTTTTCTGTATCCATTTGAGTCATATTAGAAGTCTTTAGCTCAGAGCCGGCAGCGAGTGCAAAGGGCGCTTGTAGTGACACACTGAGATGTTGAGGATCAGCATGTTTGGTCAGGCATGATGGCAGTGGTTCATGAGTAAAGACATAGACTGCTGAATAAACACTCTGGACTTTTGAGGAACACATTGCTGAGGTGCTTTGAAAAAAAGTGTAATTTACTTCTCATAACACAAGTCCCACTTGTAGCACATTAGCGTCTGTTTGTATAAGTGTATTAAAAGTGTAAATACAGCCTGATCATAAAATCCCTTAAGTAATTTTAATTTTGCTATAATGTCTATGTAATTAAATACTTTTTTTTTTTTTTTAGCATCATTTGCCCAAACAGTGATTTAGTCAAATTAGCAAATCAAATCTGCAAATGTTCACCTAAGCTCAAAAATTGTCTTAATATGCTGATGATTTGGCATATCACCATCAGCCACTGAAAAATCTATATTAGTATCCTCTAAAATTAGTGACAGAGCAATATATTGAGCAGACAGTTTAACTGGTTAATATTTGGGTGCTGGGCCAACTACAGCTTTATAAAATGCATGATGTATATAAATGAATTTGTATATATACATACCCATCCATTCTTTAAATTGTATATCCTCTTTAAGGTCGCTATCCATTTCACCAAAAGCAACCACAGACACCATGTTTACTTATTTCAGACTTCTAAACTCGCACTGTGTGCAGGTTATCTTCTACAGCTAATCAAATCAGAGACTTGCATCTGTCTTTCCTTACCAGTGCACAGCTGAAAGATGGCTGTCTCTTCACTCGTCCTAGCTCATTAGCCTTTCTGGGGGGAAGTGCTGTTTTTGGGACTGGCGAGCGTGACTCCTAAACAAGCAAATATTCAAATGAGCCATATGAAATCGGATAAGTGGAACCAACATGGGTGTGCACATTCTTGAAGAAGCTGAAAAAGAGGAGAGGATTTGGAGTGTTTGATTGAAAGACTGTGATTAGATTGTCCAAAAAGAGGTGGATAGGCATTAGTGCCCACCCACATTTTCAGCAGTGTTGCTTCTGGAAGTATTTTTTTACATTAATTTTTCCCCATAAGAATTAAACCCTAACTCTAACCATAAAAAAGAGGTCTTTGTTAAAGTGTTATAAGTCATGAACCATGCCAACCAGCTTTGAGGTGAATCACAACATTACAAATTTTAATTTGAATTAAATAAATAAATAAATAAATAATCAGACAAAAAGACAAATTTATAAGACTATCAATGTACTTGACGGAAAGAACTACAATCCAATGGAGCATTGCAATTTGCTTATATCTCTAGAAACAATAAGTCTTTTATTAAGTGCAACTCCTGTTATTCTGGAGGACATGGTTATTCAGGCCAAAATTTAATGTAATGTATATAATGTAACCTCTAAATTTAATATATATCAACCCAAGACACAAGCTAAGAATGTAGTACATACTTTAAAGTCCATTTATTGCAGACTGAATGCCAAAAACTATATATTCAAAAAGCAGAGCTGTTGTGAGTGTATACAGTGCTACATATATATTTAGAGTGAGTACCCATATGCATCTCATTTCAAACACATATCCCTGCTTCTAAAATATACATTTCAAGAAATATGTATGCAGATGATTGCACTGCCATTAATCATTATAATACACCACAGCGTGGTCTACGTTACAGCTCCAAGCACACGATCCAGCACTAGATGAGTCAGTGTGGGTGAGGATGCTTTCTGGGGGGAAGTGGCGTCTTGCTTTGTGAGTCTTGGCAGCCCGGTGTAATCAAATGTTCCTGGAAATGACTTCCTGTCCTGTGAGATGGAGCCGGGCTCCATGCGAGATAAAGACTTCTCTGCCTGTTACGGAAAACGCTGTTTTAATAACCCGGCCTGGCTGGACAGAGCTCGAGCCACTGTCTTTGATAGACCGCTGAGGAACGCCAGGTTAAAAACCCTCTTGCTGTCATCAGTGGATGAATAAGCCTTATATAGTACAATTAATTTTTAATACATTGAATCTTAATACGTCAAATGAATTTCGAGTGAAACCTTAGCTGCCACCTTTTCTTTGTAGACTGTAAATGGTGACAGTTTTTGTTTAAAGATATGCATTTTTTTTAATTATTAAAATGAATTGTAATCCAAGGTTTTTTTTTTTTTGGTAAAATAACAGCATGTGGAGAATATTAACACTATTCCAATGTTAAAATACTTTATTTTATCCTAACTACTGGCTACTGTAAGTAAGCCTTATATAGTTTGATTCCCCAGAAAAGTGTAAACGCTGTTTTGCTTTCAAAACATTGCTCTGTTTATTTGATCATCCTGACCCGGCAACACTGGCTCAACCAATGGTGTGAGTTTAGGGCTGTTTGATCAACCAATGGCAGATGAGCAGCTCTGGAAACTTGCGTGGAAACAGTTATTATGCAGTTTACTGAAACCTCACCTTTCACTTCAAAGGTTTACAGAAGCCAATGAGGATTTGGAAACTAAATGCTAATGTACAAAGCTACATTATCAACAGCTGAGATTTTCCTGTGATCTTACTGTGATCGTGCAATCACTCTGCTCTGATCTGGGATCAACAAGGCCGGGAAAATGCAGGGGCCACATTGATATGCAGCAGATGTCAGCTTCTCCATTATATCTGATCACAAAGAGCAATCAGAAGGGAGACTGCGGCTTGATGAGAACTCCTCTGCCAGACTCCCGGCCAAGACTCCAGCCCTCCACGCCATGACATCATTCACCTCTGCTGCCCACTGAGATTGCTTTCAGGTACTGCTATATATAGTCATAGAACAGGCCAGGAATACTTTTGAAAAGAAGATGATTCTCGGTGTCACCCAGGATCCACTGGATATTACAAAATTCAAAATGAGCTGACATGACAGTTGGTTTTATCTCTGTCTAATTCTATGTCAAAGTAATTACAGTAATTTACTTTATTACAAAAGATAATTAACTGTCACTGTAATATCTTATATAAAATATCATAAAATACATTGAAATGACTGAAAAAAAAAGAAAAAACAGACCAACAAAAAGATTAGCATGCTCTCTCAACATTTATGAAGCATCATTTTATATAGCCCAGCATGCAACGGGAGAATATCTTCACCGTTATTATTGTCTTGTCAAATCTGCGCTTCAAGGAGCTAGTGATAAAGCTATTAGTCACATAAAGACTGGGTAATACTGGGTGCAATAACTGTTTTTAGATGGATCAATAGTCTTATCTGTCTGTCGATTTCTCATACCAAAAAAAAAAGAAGCTGCTCCTTCACAGCAAGCAGCACAACGCTAGACACTAATCAATACACCAGGCGATAACAGAATGCTTCCAAAGCCATTTAGCACAGTCTTATCACTCTGCCGAGCGCTCAACCTGTCAAAATAGTTTTTGGTGGGGTGGCACAAGGGAACATTTCATGCCTATCAAGGGGAACAAGCTTCTGCTTTTCAAGCCAAAGGATGGCAGTTTTAGGAGTTACTCTTTCAGCAGTGCCAGTCTGAAGATAATACAATTAAGCCAGTTATTATGAGTCTGACAATTAATGCTGAGAAGTCTAATTCATTTTAGTGTACTGGCTAATGATTTGTTTTAATTAAATTGATCAAATTTCATCCTGAGTCCTGAATCAATCTTTTATTATCTTTTCTTTTTTTTCTTTTTTTTTTCTCAGTGAAATAAATATTTCAATACAGTTTTTATCACTGTTTTCAAATAAAAATTGTAAGGAAACGTGGAGTCAAAATTGACTCTATTTTCATTCTTAATAATACAGATTCCTCATGTTACTCTGACCAGTTCTTCAATGCATGGCACTTCAACTGAAAAAAAAATAGTTTGCATTCATAAACTTTAAAACTGTTATTGACAATCAGCACTGAAAAGTCTGATGCAGTTTGGCAAATAGGCATGTTTAGATATAAAACATATCATATGTTGCGTTATTTTTCTTCCAATATGTCATTCTCTTCACAGTTTTGTTTTGCCTGAATCATCACAAAGAACCAGCTTAGAAAGATTTGTACATGAGTCGCACCATTACCACTGACAATATTTCCTATTTCAAAAAGAGATTTAAGCAGCCAAAGAGCATTCTGCCCATTTTTGAGCACAATAAAATACCATCCGCTCATGTGACAACAAAGAAAACCTGGGAGGATATACAATCAGGAAAGGCTTTCACACAATTCAACACCTCAGCCAGAGCGAACCTGGATAAATAAGCCTGAAGAGCTGCGGAATAATAAGTAGCAAGCACAACAGAGTACAGGTGAATCCCACGAGAGCCGCTTCTACAGAATCCACTGCTTTTAACAAACTAAAGCTACTCAAGGCAGGGAGGAAAAAAAATCCAATCAATGTCCTTGAAGATGTTTCCTTTTCTCCCGAGAACCATCTTGAAAGAGTGGCACTGCGCACACTCTCTTGCGTTCTATTTCAATCCTACTAGCCCTGTTTTCGTAACTCTCTGCTTTTTCTCCATTTATATATATATATATATATATATATATATATATATATATATATATATATATATATATATATATATATATATATATCCCCCTTTTGCATCTCTCTCTTTTCACTTTCAGGCAGTGACTCATCTGTCAGAAGGAAGGGTAGGGAAAAATGGCGTAGGCCCAGCTGGGGCCCACCCTACAGGGGGTCTTCTCTCTCTATGCCTGCCCCTCTTTGCAATAACAACATCCATCTCCATTGACCGGTATGAGGGCACTTTCAGAGCAATTAAAATTCCCTAGGTTTTCACTTTTGCCACATGCTTAACTGTACTACGTGAATGCACCATATGCTTCAAGATGGGCAATAGTGCAATTTGCAGCCCGATAGCCGTCGAGATCCCCATAGAACAAAGAGGAAGAACAGCTGGCTGCCTCGCCATGGTTGGATAGCAGCGAGTCAACCTGTTCAATCATATGCCACTCTTGTTTACCGCACCTTATCTTATTTGGTTTGTTTGCTTTATGTGGATTAAGCCCGCAGGAAAGAGCGATAGGAATTTCAACCTACTGCTCAAACAAGCTCAAGGCATCGATACAAGGCTATTTTTCAAACCCCGGTGCTGGAAATACAGGAAAATTACGTCTCACAAGATACCAACTCAAAGTGAAGGAATTCATTAGCTACTGCTGGGTTTTTATAGAGCCAAACTTGAGCCTGAAGCATGCTAACAGAACTATTAGCCCGCCACAATCTATTATCTTTAATCTAAGACCACCTATTGGCTAAATCCTAAATGATGGTATTCCCTGTCCTAAAGGGCCATGCTGGGTCTTCTACTGTAGTCATTTCTCTCTACAGAATGCCGAGGGATCAAATGCCCCCGCTGGCAGCCATTCAGAGGAAGTGACGGCACTGGATAGCCTGTAAATGGCTTCAGCGTGGCTCATGTATCATGACCCGGGAAAGGTCAACTGAACTCCACTCTAAGCGTCAACCTCACAGAAGGGAAGAAGTTAACATTGCCTGTGATAAAGCTCCCGTGTCTTAACCTCCGGAGGGTTAATTCAGAAAGTATGGGCCCCTGCATTTTCGAAGAAATACGTATGTGTCTACATGTTCAAGACATGGAGGGTCTTCCAAGTTGTTTTAGGAACATGACTCTTGAAATGCTACCCAGGGTAAAGGTGAAATAGTCAACATTCAGACTTCTTTTCTCTGTATAGAAATATTGTATTCTATAGAAAGATACATCTCACAACAGCATTATAAAAGACCACTCAACATTTCTAGAAACAGTATGCACTGAAGAGAAAAAAGTCTTGCAAAAGTTGCAAATGCAAATTTCAGCATTTTTCAACCCTTATACCATACAATCTGAGCATGTTTGGGAAAAAACCTACAATGACTGAAGAAAGAGATGCATTATTTCCCTCAAAAGTATTGTTCTGATTCTGAAATGTCAACATTTCAAAGCATTGGATGTAACTGGGAAATATAACCATAAAATTGCCCCTGTTGTTCTACTTCGTTCAATCACACAGATCTTCGGAACAGTTTTAACTCTAGAATTTCTTCTCCTCTCAAAGGAAAGCCAATATCAACTTACTTCAGCAACCTGAACTCGCTGAGGTCAGAATTTCCCTCCATTCAAGCTACAAAAAATGTGATCTTTAAACATGCCAACAAGTAGACTTCCTTGCAGAGTAGGTAGGTTAACAGGAAAGCCTGAGATTCATTAGCTGATTATTAATGAAGCACTCCATTATGTCAACCCCTCGTTCTGCCAGGTTTCAATGCAAAACAGACCTATCCAGGGGAAAGTCAACAGAGCCAAGCCTATCTGCCAACTGTTCCTGTCCAACTACCGCTGCATCCAAACGAGAGCAAATGATTACAACATCTGCAGGAAGCCTGCCCTTTGACTAGGATGAAAAAACAGTCACACTCACCTCTCCGGATTGTGGCAGTGTCAGCTTAGGAATTTTTCCCTTGGTCCCAGCCGTGGTGCTTTTGGTATCCAGCAGACCTCCGAATGGCACACTGTTGTACCCTTCCACCAGCTCCACAGGGGGTTTGAGCTCTGGGGAATCATTTGGGACCTGGTCTTGGCCGTCCATGGGCCTGACGTAGGCAGTGGGTTTCTGCTGCACAGCGCTGCTAGGCTTGCAGTGGAGGCCTTGGGGGAAAGTCGGTGTTGAGAGGCCGCTAGGGAGCAGGGACGTAGAGGCCACTGGCGAGTTTGAGCCATGGGAGCACAAGTCCTGCTCGGCAGGAGACTTTCCAAGGCCAAGCTCAGCTGTGGCTGGTCCTTTGCCAGACTGGGCCTGCTTCCTGTTGGAGTGTGACGAAGTTGTAGGTCCGCTAGGATTGGGACTCGAGTCCTCTTGGTCCTGATCATGTCTACTAGAGGTCTGATCATGACTGGAGTGCTTCCCCCGGCTGACCCCTTGAGCGGTCTGGGCACCACTTGAACCGTGACCCCCTCGGGACCAGTCTGAAGAGCGAGACTTTTTGCCTTGATGTCCATGTACAACACTAGAGCCCGGCATGGTGTTGGCAGGGGGTGGGGGCATGGAGGTGCTGTGAGTTCCAGGTTGGGAGGGTGCAGTTCGGCTCCGCTGAGCTTCAGGGAAAAAGCCCGGCTGGTCGGGTTTCTCCACTGGAGTCTGGGGAACAGAGTTCTTAGGAATGCCCACAAGGTGACTCTGGTTGGAATGGCTAGTCAGGAGCTCCTTCATTTCATCGTAATTTCCAAGAGTGTTTTGGACCCGGTTGGCCAGGGCATCTCCTTTGTTAGTCTGAAAGAAAATATATATAATTATATATACATATATATTCAAAACCTCTTTATAAAAAATAATAATAAAAAAAAAATAAATAAACAGATAAAAATAAATATATAAATGCAGCCATTTTCCTAACAAAGGTGTTTTACTTTACTTTTAACAGTTTGCCCCAAAATTAACATTCAAAAAGCTGGTTTATATGATTTGAGCACTATATCTGCAGTCTCCTCAAGTCAATACAATAGTTTTTGTGTGAGAAACAAGACATTTACTAATATTATTCAAAAATATTCAGTAACACTTTATTTCAGGGAAAAATTCTTACTATTAACTACTATTAACTATTAACTTACTATTAACTGCATAGTACTAGCATATTGTCTGTTTATTAGTCCTTATTAAACACATGTTAATTCCTTATTTTGCATGACTATATTTTAGATCCCTTAATTCTACCTCATACCTAAACTTAACAACTACCTTCCTAACTATTAATAAGCAGCAAATGATGAGTTTATTGAAGCAAAAGTCATAGTTAATAGTTACTTAACAGTTATATTGGTCCCCAAACTAAAGTGTGACCTAATATTTACCTCAGCCAGAATCTAAATTAAATACGGCACATATGGAGCAATCTGGACTGAAACAATTTCAAACATCAGTATGCTTATATTGTCTTTTTTTAAGCTTAACACTATGCAGTCACTATGAGCTATTGAATGGAAAAGACATGGAGGTTTTCTACATTTCATGGAAATGACATGAAAGTGAGTAAATAATTATTGAAGTTTAATTTTTAGAACAATAATCTATTTAATTCGAAGAACATTCAGCTGTATTGCAAATGTCAGTGGACTGGAGTGTGTTTAGTGTGTTCACAGAAGCTTTCTCGGTATGGACAGATCTAAAGACTGCATTTGTCAGTATAAAGAAACTGAGAATTTATCACAAGCTTTAGCTGACTAGACCATCAACATAATTTTGAGATGCACGCTAGCTCTCCATATTATGTTAGTCAATATTTATGAAACCAAGCAACGTGTGATCACAGAAATGGCGAGACGCTGTATTTAGGATCTATTCAGTATTTTCTGTTTGTGTGCCATTCCTATCCGTGCCTGTGTGCTGATCTGCATAAAATAATGTTTGCAAACATCTCCTAAATTTAGGGTGGGCAAAAATATACAGTATTCTCCTCTCTAGAAATGTAGGTCCAATACTATTCAGCTTTTGCTCACAACAAGAGTCCATTTTATAATAATCGTTATCTTTTAGGCACACCATTAGTTGCACAGCGTTCTACAGAAGAGAAAGATGCTATCCCACTCCCCACTGGTTATTTGCATAATAAGCAACATTCTTTTTAAAGCTCATGCCTTTACTTCTGTTTTCATTGCTATATTTACATTTTCCTTTATTCAAAGGCTCATACCAGCACCTTCATTTTAAAATGTCTGAATGCAGAGGTACTCAATAAATAACTAAATATGTGCTTCTTTTGTACACTGATACAATTAAAGGCTACATTAATCCCAGGAAGCAAAGGTAGAGTGATAAATCTATTAGCATTCTCCATTCATTTCAAATGTATTTGCTACATTTATAACAGTGCAGCTCTTCTAAAATGCAAATGCATTTAACAGTCAATAAACAAATAATGTTAAATGATGCACGACCAGCATAGCGCACGCAAGGCTATTAAAGCAGTGATGGAATTATGCATTGGATGGTTAACAAGTGACCTTACACACATCTTCTCAGTCTAACATCAAGACTGACCTCTAACCTAATAAAGCCTGAGCACTAATGTCAGCAATAAAACCTGATTAACTATGGTTGTTATTCAGAGATTTATTAAATTGACATTTCTGAATGACAAAAATGGTATTATATGATATTGTTTACAAGCACATATGTTTTTTATTCTTTAAAAAGTTTAATGAATGCAAATTTCATCCATCTATTCATTCATTCATCCATCCATCCATCCATCCATCCATTCATTTATTCATTCATCCATCCATCCATCCATCCATCCATCCATTCATTTATTCATTCATTCATTCATCCATCCATCCATCCATCCATCCATCCATTCATCCATCCATCCATCCATTCATCCATCCATCCATCGACACATTCATTAATTCATTACTAGCCAGTAGCTTTAATTTATATTATATCCCAGCAAAGCTGTAATATTTTGTTATTATTATTATTATTATTATTTTATTTTATTTTTTTAATTGGGTTTAAAGTTTGTACACATGCTTGTGAACAAAATTAGTTTTTTTTTTTTTTTTTTTGATGGCATCAAGATTAAAATCAACACAATTTCCATTTCCATTTTTATATCAATTTTCAGGGAAAAACTATTACACACAAATTATAATGTAATTATACACAATTTTGTATAGTTGGATAGAAAAAGTATAAACACAATTATATATATAAAAAAAATAAAAAATAAAAAATAAATAATAATAAAACCTTTTTAAAGGGAGGATTAACACTACTTCTGTCCAATTCAAAAGGGTGATTATTATTTTATTTTATTTTATTTTATTTTATTTTATTTTATTTTATTTTATTTTATTTTATTTTTTAGTAATATTATCACATTTTCAAATATTAATCCTTGTCATTTTATGGGCTTTTTTTTTTTTTCGCAGTAAACATACAGTAATTTTTGTTATCACTTTACTTAAAGCCTTGACATACAAAGGTGTTCATAACATACATTATAATGCATTAAATCTTTTTAGAAACATTTGTAATGTTAAAATGAATTATAGTGTTCCTTGTTGCATCCGAAACATTGTTATGTTATTTACTAAAATACACTTTCTAAAGGTGTAACAATGAATAGATATGAAATGAATAATAAATGTGGTTACAGTTATTCATGAGGTCATGCAATGCATTATAAAGTGCACTACAAGAATTCCATGCTTTAATAATGCATTATACTGTATAAATGCATTACGTAAAGTGTCACCAAAATTTCAGACAATAATTAAAATCTGTGTCCACTGTCATTTCTCTATACAGACGACGTGAGTGGTGTTCTTGGGCAGAACTTGGATGGGAATGTGGGCCAGTGTGGCTCTGCTCTGGTGTTTTTAGAGTGAAAGATCTGAAAGGGACACTCTTGAGTGAGAGGAGTGCGTAAACCTCCCAGACGAGGTGCTTCGGTCAATGTGAGGGAAAATCCATCGGTGGCGCACACAAAGAGCTGTTGTGTGAGCTCGACTGCTTGAGTGAAGCATGAGAATCCTGGACCGCAGCCAGACACGCATTCTACACGGCAGTTCCAGCTCAGGGGAAGGTGAGAAAGAGAGAAATGCTCTCATTTAAAGCGTTAATTGCTGACATTTATGTCCAAAGTTTCTTAAAGTTATGAATAAGCCATTTATGAATGATTAATTGTGTACTTTCATTGACGGTTAAAGCTTTTACTAGCTAATTAAAGTGTTCATTGGAATATATAAACACTTTCAAATGGCTAGGTTTAGGAGAGGTTTTAGGATTTAATACATAAAAATAAATAATTAAATTAAAAGACAGACCTATTTT
The DNA here is from genome assembly GCA_024542945.1 of allo-octoploid hybrid of Carassius auratus x Cyprinus carpio. Classification (NCBI taxonomy): domain Eukaryota; kingdom Metazoa; phylum Chordata; class Actinopteri; order Cypriniformes; species allo-octoploid hybrid of Carassius auratus x Cyprinus carpio. The sequence goes on from CM045042.1 coordinate 21,018,300, forward strand.
ACGTGTTTTCTGCCAAGTGCATCATTCTCTTCTCGAAAATAAATTAAAACATATGAATGAATGAATGAATGAATGAATGAATGAATGAATGAATGAATGAATGAATGAACGAACGAACGAATGAACGAATGAATGGTCATCCAAATCAACTTGTAAGAAGAAAAAAAAACATTATAAGAGCTTCAGTTTTTAATTTTTCATACTAAATTATTAACACAACTTCAAATATCTCCTTTTGAATTTCAATACATACCTTTAGAATTTTTCACTTAGCTAAAAATTCTGATTATCACCTCCGACCCAGCAAAAAAAAAAAAAAAAAAAAAAAAAAATTCTAAGAACATTCTGCTAGGATTCCAAAATAAGCTACAAAAACATAATGTTTTCTGAACTTTCAAAACATCCATTTTTTTATTTTTTTATTATTATTATTATTATTATTATTATTATTATTATTATTATTATTATTATTATGTGGATAATAAGGGAACATTCCATTTTATAATTTTGCAGTCATAATTGGACCATTAATTTTTCAATGTTCTCTAAAAAATCTTGAAAAATGAATATCCAAATTAAAACATTTCAGTAAAAAAGTTCCATTAATGAAGTATGAATAATGTGTTATTCTGATGTTTTGAGAACCTTAAAAACCAGATGACTCTGAATGAACAACATTACTGGAAGAATGTTCATAGCTTTGAGAGAGAATGTTCTGTGAGATGGAAACATTTCTCATCCAATTCAACCAAAATAATATGAGCTGCTTCAACACGTTCATGTTATATCTCTATATTCTTATGTTATATCAACAATGGCCTCATCGCAGAGAAAATCTTGATACACAAGAGCAACAGCCATCATACAAAAAAACACTGCTGACTTTGATGTACACTAAAAAATGTTGAGAATAAAACATAACATGCATTATCAAAAATGCTATCATTGCTTGATTAAAGTATTTTAGTATGCAATTAGGGGGTTCAGTAACATTATTCACATTTCAAATGTGATTTTCAGTACTCAGAAGTTTTAAGGGATACAAGAGACTTTGTAATGGCCATTACTTAATTGCCCGGAAGGAGCATCTTGGGAAAAAAGGAAAGCATTCTTCTTCCCCTCGTGGCCTTCTTTACTTCAAGACAAGGACAGATTACCTACTTAAACATACTTAAGTGCTCCAGTGTCAGCTGCCTCTTTAAAACACTCCACAAAGTCTTGGTAAATGCTTGTAATGACTCGTACTGACTTCATTCTTTGAATTGTACAATACAGCCCTGTGGCAGAGTGAAATCAGGCCAAAATGAACACATGAACAGTTTCATAGAGGCAAAACAGAGGACAGAATCATCAAGAGAAAAGTACTGTAGCTAGGCTTCTTGATAGATATACATCCATGTCTATGTGAATGTTTGTGTCCTAACTGTGTGTTGGTTGGTTTGTTTGTTTAGGTGGGACCAGCAGTGTAAAGGCAGTTTAATGGGGTCATATTAAAAAGACACTGTGTGTTCTAGAGATTTGGGTACTTGGGCGCTACCACTCTGCGCAGGCTATTCACACGCACAATGAGAGTCTTTGTTTTCTCTCTCAATTGCTGACCCTTTCCAGCTTCACCAGAGAATTCTCAGTATTTCAAAGAATTTCCCATTATGGATGTTAACAAGAACCTCAGTATAAACAATCCGTTCACTCGTGAAAACGAATCAGATGTGTTTAGGAGCTATAAATCGTCTTTTAGGCTGACATGCTGGATAGGAACATTAAATGACTGATGAGTAGGGCAGCCCTCAACTAAGGTTTTTTCTGGTTGACTAGTTTTCGTTCATTTTAAGCAATAGTCGACTAATCGCACGTTTATTAATAAACAATTTAAAATCATTATAATGAGCCTTTAATTGCATGCAAAGCCTAATAAGCACTCAAGCACACTTATAAACTTGCCACAGCGCACCGCAGAAGCTATGATTCTGAATTTGTCAGGGAAAAATCTATTTCAAATTTTCAAACTATGTTTTCATTAACATTTTAGAATTTTTAATCCCTCTTTTGTAAATCAACACAGGATTTTTATATGACATCCTAATTATTCTAACACTTGCATTAAAATATTTTGAAGGAATTTCCGCTATTGACTCAACAAATGATGTGAGTTTGGGGTGAATCACTGGCAGACCAGATGAGGGTGTGTATGGAAAACCAGTTTGAAAACCATCTACAAAGTCAATAGTAGTAGTATTATTAATGCTGATCAAATAACATAATCTCAATATAATCTGAAAGAAGCATTTTATTCATGAATGATTCAGTGCCTTTGAACAAAACAGCTGAGTAATGATTCAGTGCATGAATCATAAAGACAGTCGCTGAATGTGGAACCACATACTAGCATAGATATATTTCAAATTTAGAGTATTATGCTAGCATGAAGTTCCAAATTTAATATATCAATGTTTTGAGGATGTTTCACTTTTTTCACAGATGATTCACTTTTATAGAGACAATATAAAATAAGAACTATTTAATTAAAACACATTTAGTCATTAAAAATTTCCTTGCATTTATCAAAAAACAAAACAAACAAAAAAACTAGACTATACATACAGTATATGCTTTTTCTGCTTATTGTACTTCTTCATAAAATGAAGAAGGACCAGATCTAGTCTGTACAGTTACTTATAGCTGACTCTGCATATTACACTAATATAGAAAAAAGTACAACATGTAACACACTGTAGTTTAACTACTTTAAATTAGAAATAGACTGCATTATGTTGTTTGACATGATGCACGAGTGTGTGTGTGTGTGTGTGTGCTGTCTATCCTTGACAAGACATTGGCAGTGTTTATAAAAAGGGCCTTGTGCTCATCTGCTGCAAGCACTCAGGGCTTTTGCCCCATGGCCAGAAAACCAACAACTGCGATGGTAATCAAGGTGGCAATACCTCATGATCTCAGTCAAACAGCAACGAGACCTCAGCAGCACTCAAAAACTAAACCCATACAGCACACAAGCGTGTTCAAAATGCAATATTTATGGAAATGCTAATGGTTTGGCCACATTATTATTATTATTATTATTATTATTATTATTATTATTATTATCTAAAGATTCCCTCATTTAGAATAATTTGAATCTATGAATTCTATGACCTGCTAATGTGATTGTATTTTTAACCCCCCTCCAGCCATAAGATACATTGCAACCACTTTTCATGATCCAGCTAATTCCTTCACCCTACATTTTTATTTATTTATTTTTTGGGGTTGAATTTCCATTTTCATTCAGAAATGCCTCACATTATAGAACTAAAATTGGTTGCAAGTTCTGTTTCACGTTGACTTTAACATCTTTAAAGGCTGTTGCATCTCTTAATATGAATCATCCACAAGAACACAAGCATTAAAGGCAGACTTAATTGATGATGGCGAAGTTCAACGTGTTTTTGTACTGCATTCACTCCTTAATTAGGAACAGAAAAAACACAGTCGCCAAGTGAACCTGGTGGCAAAAACAAGGCAGCCATAACAACAATTCCCACTGAGTCGAGCTAAATACACACTCGAGCACAACAACTTCAAATCACTCCTGAGACTGAGCATTAGACTGATTTTATTCAATTCAGACATACTAATCTTTCTATGCAATGCAGATCTAACCACAAAACAACCCGGTAGGTAAAATGTACACAGAAACAAGGCATTGTGCGAACATGCGAAGGTAGATGTCCATTTGCTCATTTAGTGCATTTTGGGAATATTTACCTTGGGGCAAAAAAAAAAAAATACAACAGAAAGAAGAGAAAAGTCTCTCTGTGACTGGGGTGGTAGAAAACTCTTGGAGTCGCTCCAGATTTCTGACCTTGGCTGGCTGTAAGCTTTTAAAAACAGCCTTGCACAGAGAAAGCATGTCCAACAGGAGCGAAAGGCCACGAATGGACACTTGGGGGGGGCTGTTGGTGGGGGGGTAGATGTGGGAAACAAGCACCGGGGGCATCGGGGGCACTTGAGCTACGGCGCTAGTACCACTGGAACTGCTTTGAAGGTGCCAAGCGATCTGGGAACCAGTAAATTAGTCCCAAATAGCTGTTAACGGCACAGTTCCATTAAACAGGATTTAGGGGGATTAGCTAATAGCAGCCTTAGATGAGTGGTCGGGGGGTGGGGGGCGGCAAAGGGAATAAAAAACGAAGCACTCATGTCCTAGCTCTCAAGAAGAGGAAGGTTCATATTGACTTGCGACACGGTAAGGTTGTTAAATATTTAGCGCAATTACAGTTACCATTTTGGAGGGAAATGTTTACAGGTGCGGTATGTAATTTTGACAGCTACTGGTTGAAATTGGTGTTGGTATTTTAATCACATGAGTTGCCAGATTGAGAATATGCAACAGGAATGGGCACAATTGACAATGGAAGACGACGAGCCTTATACTGTAAATTGACGAGTTAATTTATCCGTGTTTTATTATGCCTTTGCTCACAGAGATTATTACATCAACACCGAGGCTTTTTAGGTTGGGTAGAATTCGCAGTCTCTATCCCAGATCATTTGTTCACTTCCATGGCTGCAATACACTGTGTTAACTGGCAATCCGGCGAGTCTAAATACTATTGGGTAAATTCAATGCTATCTAACAATCAATTTGTACATATTTTAAGAGGTGGCTAATTTGTATGAATATACATACAACTTTACTCATATGATTTTGTTCGATTTATCTAGACAGCAGTGATGACTAGATTTAGGGGCGGGGTTAGGTGTAGGTTGTACGAAATCATATGAATTGTGCAACTTTTATTATACTGTACATACGATTTAGCAAAAAAAATAAATAAATAAATATGAATTTGTATGAGTGAGGTTGTACAGATTCATATGAATTAGCCACCTTGTAAAATATGCACATATTTGCTTGAGATCGGGTTGGTAAATTGGCAATGGGCGGAGTCAAACAGACCAAAATAAAACAGTTCAAAGCAGAATTAATGCTGTAGCATTATTTTTTAAAGATACAAATATGCTAACTTAGCAGATTTCCTAAATATCTGCAAATATATTACTGTATTTTTATGCCTTATTACATATGGCACCTTTAACTTTCGTTCACATTTTGAGGGCATACTCATATTCACGAAGAGCTTTTCTTGTTAATCTTTCAAACACTGCAGCGTCTTCAGCGGCAAGATGCTCTCACAGAGCTCCTGTCTGGATCCTTCATTGTGCTCCGCTTCTGCCGCCGCTTTGAGCTCCAAATCCCTCTCACATTTGACAGGACACAGTGTGGCTCACTGAATGGAGTCAGGTTCAAAGCACAGCACATCATTCAGGAGAGTGATGCAACCGCACAGCTGCAGCGAGGAATGCTGGGGCAGCACATTCCTGTGGGCCAGGAACAATTACATTCTCTATGCAAACTCACTCAGAAATGGTTTGAGCCTCCATTTATCAAGAGTGCATTTTTATTCCTGTACTGTGCTCATGTACAGTGCCTCCAAAATTTAGAATAAATGTGCCTTAATTAAATGTCTATGAGTTGTTATTGAATTAAATAATAATATCACACCAAATGACATATTCGAATGAGTACCCCCTTTATTTCTCTTTTCAATCTCTCTCTTTAAATTTATTTTTTTATTTTATTTTATTTTATTTTTTTGCAAAAGACTATTAACTACCTGGAATCAATGCAATTTAAAATAATAATAATAATAATAATAATAATAATAATAATAATAATAATAATAATTTGGTGTTTGTTCCAGTTTATTTACAATTAAATGTTTTTTGTACATGTTCTCATACCACGCATACAAATATAAATATTAAATTAATAAATGGCAATGTTGTTTTTATTAAAACACTAAAATCATTTAAAAAATTTTTTTTTTCATTAATTGAAATAAAGAAAAAAAATTAAATTTACAATTAAAAAAAAATAACTATTACATTAAAAATCATTTATAAATGTATAAATTTACAAATAAACCTTAAATTTAATTTAAACTCAATATTAAAGGAAATTATAATAATAATAATAATAATAATAATTTCAATTGAATTCCTAATTAACTAAAACTGAAATAAAAGTTGAAATAGAAATAATAAAAGAAAAACTAATAAAAAAATAGCAGCACATAACAAAATTACTCAGTTAAACTAAAATTAAAATCAAACCAGAAAATATGAATAAAAACAAAATTAGTATAGAAATAATACTAAATAAGTAAATGCATAAATAATACATGCAATCTGTATGATTGCATGTACATATACAAAACACACTATAAACTTAGCTATCATCAACTGATCTATCTACATTTTTTTATGTAAAATAAACATTATTATGTAAATAAAAAAAAAAAAAAAAAAAAAAAAACAACAACAACAACAAAACACACTTATTCATATAGACATGACAACACTTAAGGTAAGTTAACATAGAAAGCAACTGACGCTCATTGTTTTTTTTTTTTTTTTTTTTTAAGGGACATTCTGGGAATTTCTAGGGAATGAGCATTTCATTGCACTGGACAGCTCTAGAAATGGCTCACTCCTTGTCCAGGGCACTAGTGAACTGAGACAATAGGGGAATTCAGTAGGAATGAATTGTGCCCATTGATTGTGCTGTTAATTTGCATGTGCTTTCTGTGTTGTTTTTGTGCGCGATTCACTAAAGGAATTACACAAATCAGGTAACGGCGCACACTCGCCCACAAAATTAGTGCCGAATGCAATTTTCACGGCACAATTCCCCGTCTTTCAGTGCTAGATTACGAAGGATGCAGCAGAGAACACAATCCAGCACCACTGTGATCACCCGAATCAGCTCTTTAAAATGCTGTGTGCACACTACACCTCACATCTGGACATATGCCTGTTTATAAAGCTTTCCTCCATAATTTGATGAATAACTGCCATGATCAATAGAAACATTTAAACAAACATTTTTTTATTTTTATTTTTTTCAATGGAAGTCATTTTACCCAGTGCTTTCCTAATAATGCGACGTTAATTGCACCAATCAAATAGCACTGTGTTTTGTGAATAAATCTATAATAAGCCTAATTTACACAAAAAGGAGGCATGTTTGTGCTGACAAGAATTACAATTACTTATTTAAGACTCCTGGTGTGTTCTCAAGGCTCAATCACGAGGTTTTTGCACTGCAGTGCCGCAAACAAGTGGTATTGGTTTACTTTTTGTTCTCTAAAGCAATATATTCATACTTTTCTTATATTATTATTATTATTATTATTATTTAATAAGGTTACATTTAAAATGCAATACAAATACAAGTGGTAATAATGTAAAATATCATTAAAATTAAAATAACTGTTTTGTATTTTAATGTATTTTAAAGTGTTCTTCATTCCTGTGATGCAAAGCTGAATTTTCAGCATCATTACTCCAGTCCCTTGGATTTAAGTTTTTCTTCTTGAGCGACCATAGACTGACACGTTCACCTTGTAGCCAATCTCCGTCCTTACTTAGAAAGTTTTTCATTATCACAAACACCTTGTGCTTGCTCACTGGGGATTTAGTCTTGGCACCTTGTAAAGCTGCTTTGGGACCATTTTCATTATTACACACACTATATAAATAAAGCAAAAGAAGCAACAAATGTACCCTTCACCTGATGTCACCCTGTAAGTATTTCAGAGACCAATGATTCTCACATTAAAACTCTGAGCAAAAGCTCTGCTCGCAGCTCCGGCTCGACGTCAGCAGTGACCCATTTTTAGCTTTATATACGTGAGGCTAAAGTTGTTTTTTAGCAGAGAGCTCTGATGTTGAGGCAACTAATTTGAGAGGCTAAGAGGAAGAGGTCTGGACCAGATGAAAATAAATGGCATGTGTAGAGCTGATTAGAGAAAGAGAGAGAGAGAGGGAATGCAGATATGAAGTTAAGGAGGAAAAAAAAATAAACGCAAACCAAAATGAGGGGGAGAGAGCGTGTCTTGTCTTAGGAGAACTGTAATTACCCCTCAAAAAAAAAAAAAAGAAGGCAGCACTACATCTTTCTCCTGCTGCTCTGTGGGAAGCAACAGACAAATTTCAGGCCCTTCTTCTACAAAAAAGGCATTCCTTGCTTCAAAGCTCCAGTTTACATGTTTGAACACCATTTATAAGGGAATTAGCTTTTCTAGTAAACTCAACTCAGATGTAAATCGAGCTCATAAATCATTGTACATATCTACATCAATTATCACAGATCCTCTGACAGGACTAAAATATACAAGCTGACATAAGCTTTATTCCACAGTATATTCAACTTGATCGAGCTAAACTAACCCTCAATCACAGCTTTCGCAGAGAAACTATCGCGGCCGTTTTACTGCCAAACTCTAAGCGACATTGTCACTCAAACCAGAAGAAGTCTTCAAGCCACGTTCAAGTGAAATCTTGCTATTATAAAATACAGAAAATCCCTGTTCTGGATCAAAACCAAAGCTGTAAAATGTTGTCATAACCTGTCACGACTCATCCCTTCATAACTGTTTACATGACAGTATCGCGGAAATGACACAGATGGAACAATTAAGGCATGAGTAAGTGCTGAGTGACGGTAAGATCATCCTCATCCAGGCTTTGACTGAACACAGAGGTCCAGGGAAAGATTGATCCTGCTCTCTGGCCCCTGAGGACCTCGGGACGGCCGTAATGACAGTGCTTCACTCTCAGAGATGGTCTGTCTCGGCCCTTGCTAACAGCTGGCTAAGGAAACACATAAGCTACCTGAGGCTGGAAGGGCGACCTTGACGCTTATTGACGCAATGAAAGTGAGGTTCATTGAGTGGTGACATGTACCAACGTGTTTTATTCTGCTTGCCATTCAATTGTTCTGAATCCCTGTTTACTTCTTTAATACACTTTCCAGGTCGTTCTGTCCACCATTCAACTGTGTACAATATTCCTGTTTGTGTAATAACTACAGTACTTTCCTTTTCAACGGATGTCACCTTGGCCATCCGTGGAGGGAAATCAGTGTTAGCCAAATAGCTATTTAAGCACTGTAATTTAGGTATGGCCTTTCTTGTTAACAGTTGCCATACTGCAGTTATGTTAATGTAATACATGTTATGGCAATACGAGTATATAAAGATAAATTTGACAAAGCAGATTTACGATTTGGGTATGCTCTTGCGCATGGATTTGACATTTCCGGGTAACTGTTTTGAATCACAGCGGGCACAAGCTTAAATAAACACAGCCTGATTGCCTGGAAGAAATGATCACGCCTTTCTTAATTAACCGCAAATTCACATTCAGTTCAGGCTCCATTTTGGGTATGTAATGGCAACTTTTCACAATCCAAGAACCACTGGACAAAATTGTTGAATACTCTGTTTTACTTGTAATATGTTTCACTAGTTTTTACATAGTTTCTATTTATTTATTTATTTGAATTTTTCTGTATTTTGGTAGAAGTACCCCTTTAATGTAGCCAATGCTTTACAGTAAAAAAATAGAAAAAAAGAAGATCAGTTATATATATAAACTTTCCACCGATGTATGGTTTGTAAGGATAGGACAATATTTGGCCGAGATACCACTATTTCAAAATCTGGAATCTGAGGGTGCAAAAAAATCTAAATATTGAGAAATTCGCCTTTAAAGTTGTCGAAATGAAGTTCTTAGCAATGCATATTACTGAACAAAAAAGTACCTTTTAATATACAGGATTTACAGTAGGAAATTTACAAAATATCTTCAGGGAACATGATCTTTACTTAATATCCTAATGATTTTTTGGCATAAAATAAAAATCAATCATTTTGATCCATACAATGTATTTTTGGCTATTGCTACAAATATACCCCAGCGACTTAAGACTGGTTTTGTGGTCCAGGGTCCACACACACACACACATACACACACACACACACACACACACACACACACACACACACACACACACACACACACACACATACGCACTTGATTGCTCTAAATAATGCCTTGTTTTTGATTGATTGGTTAAACCCTTAATGGATGTCAAATGGATAGATACATTTCATATTTTAATGGAATCCGGAATTATATAAATAATTGTCTTTAATCTTTCAAGCTGTTTAATGCCACTCAGTGGGTGTTGCATGCATCCATCCAAAAGAAGCAAAATAAAAAGCACTCATCCATAAAAAAAAGTGTCTCACACAGCTCCAGGGGGTGAACAAAGGCTCCCTGTAGCGAATCGATGCGTTTTTGTAAGAAAGATATCAATATTCAAAACGTAATAATCACTTGAATCTAGCTTGCGCTCACTGTTGTACACAGAAGCAGCTCTGGGTGGATGACGTATGGAGGTTGGCTTTGCGCATGCGCCACTCAAAAGTGACGCACACGGAAGAACAGTGGAGAGAAAAAAAAAAAAAAAAAAAACCAACGGTCAAGAATTAAAAGTACAAAACGACGATTTGTAAATAAGAGTTTCGGAGGATTTCAATATAAGCCAAGAGTGACTGGTTTACCTTTGCCAAAGTAAGGAAACTTTGCTTCCTTGGCTTCTGTTACAAACATTGGTTTTCACAAGACTCACTGGCGCATGCGCAACGCAGACCTCATACGTCATCAGCCCAGAGCTACTTAGTGTTCAACTGTTGGCGCAAGCTACATTAAATTGATTATTATGTTTTGAATATGGATATTTTTCTTACAAAAACGCATCAATTCGCTACAGAAGGCCTTTGTTCATCCCACAGAGCCGTGTGAGACACTTTTTATTTATAGACTGGCACTTTTTATTTAACTTATTACTGATGCATCCAACACCCGCTGAGTGCCATGAAACAGCTTCAAAGCAGATCAAAGACCATTTTTAATATAACTCCGACTGGATTCGTCTGAAAGAAGAAAGTCATATATACCTAGGATGACTTGAGGGTGAGTCATTTATGGGCTAATTTTCATTTTTGGGTGAACTAACCCTTTAAATTAAGTTTAATAAAGTCATTAAAAAAAAGTATTCTCATAGCTTCATAAAAATAAGGTTGATGTCACTGATGTCACATGGACTATTTTAATGCTGTACAGTAAGTACTACCTTTCTGGGCACTGAACATGGTAGTTGCTCTCAGACTTAAAAATATCTTAATTTGTGTTCGGAAGATGAACAAAGGTCTAACGAGTTTGGAACGACATGCCGGGTGAGTAATTAATGAAACAATTATCATGTTTGGGTGAACTATCCCTTTAAAATGTAGCACAGTCATTTTTCAAATGCCTACTGTATATCCAGCTTTAGATAAAGTGATGTGACATACAGCCAAGTATGGTGACCCATACTCAGAATTCGTGCTCTGCATTTTACCCATCCAAAGTGCACACACACATCAGTGAACACACACACACACTGTGAACACACACCCGGAGCAGTGGGCAGCCATTTATGCTGCGGCGCTCGGGGAGCAGTTAGGGGTTCGGTGCCTTGATCAAAGGCTCAATATAACTTGACCCTTTACGTCCTAGCTTAAATCCTAAAAGTGATATTTTACTCAGGCATCTAAAGGAAAAAAACTAAACAAATGACATAACCCTGATCATAAGCATTCCCTCAAACCAATTCCAGTTGAACCCGGGGGAGGGCAGGAGTTGAGTAAATATTGGATGTAAAGAGAGCAACTCAGCATCCTTTAGCTGGTGTGATGCCCTGTGTCAGATGATGAGTGTGTGTTTGTGGGTGTGTGTGTGTGTGTGTGTGTGTGTGTGCGTGCTCTGATTGGGCCTTCTGGCAAAACCTTACCTTATACGGCTCACCAAACAGATTAAATCCAGTAGAGAACAAGTCTTCATCCTGCTGCACTTCCTGTGTCCTTCGCTCCCACTCTTTCTTCTTCAGTGCAGAGCGGTCCTGCTCGTAATGACTGCGGGAAACGAGAGAGAAAGAACGATAGAGAGTAAGAGCGTGATTCGAGTTGGCATGCGAGAAATCGACGGCAAAAAACCCTGCCTGTAAGAGATTCAAGGGAAGCCCTTATCTGTCTAATAGGCCCGAGCTGACACTAAGCAGATGAGGAGAGCGTGGCGGAGGAGATAAAGTAACTGGATTGGTGCACAGATGCTTTGCAGGAACAGACAGGAGACTGCCAGGAAGAGGCAGCTCTGTTTGAAACGCTGTAAGAAAGGCTGGAGCCTCGGGGAGCATTTATTTAGATTTGAAGGACCTCATATGGCAATCAGTGTGGGGGATTGTTACAGGAAATTCAAGCTTATTTTAAACAAAGGCAGATGTCATACTGCAGTAGTTGACAATCCCGAATTCAGTGTGTGGAATAAATGATTTCACAAATGAAAACCCAAGCGTCGCCCTCCGAGGGACTCGTATTTTTCTTTATGTTCATTATAATGACGACTTCATCCGAGCGGCTCCTCAGCGCCTCTCCCAGGCCTCTTCTGAGTTATTTAACATCCTTAAAAGACTTACTGTTTAACAAACGTCATCTATTAGCGAGGAAACAAACACGCGGGGTGCTATGCTGAGTGTGTGCTATGCTAGCTGTGGCTGGTTGGCCCCGGGGCCAGTGTTATAGACTGACAGTGGCTGATTAGGACCCGTAGACTCGGTTCTATCATTATCATAATGCAGAATGGCCTCAGGTTAATGCAGACCTCCCTCAGGAACAGACACACTCCACAGCCGCTAGCTGTAGCATTAGCATCGGTCCCTGAGGAGGAACAACGGCGTGATAGAAATGGTGAATTTTTATTTGGCTGTTTTATTATATACATGTACAAGGAAGTCATAGTGCTTTGATCGGTCGTTCACTCGCTTACTCAGTGAAGGATACATGACATGCTTCAAAAGATATGCTGTCCCTTAAAAACAAATTAGCTTGCTAACGACACTTTTCACTATCAAAGTTAGGGTAAGGGATTTGAAAGGTTGGAAGCCTGATTATCCCATATAATGGTGGAATATAATATTATATATATATATATATATATATATATATATATATATATATATATATATATATATATATATATATATAGTGTTGCAATTTCTCAGATTAAGAAAAAAAGCGATTTTAATTTAAAATGTGATATATATATATATATATAAAAAAAGCTCAAGGTTTGCTGTGCTTTTTTGCAAGGCTGTGATTATATGTCATTAGGACTTTAATCATCATCATCATCATCACCATCATCATCACCATCATAATAATGTTATTATTATTATTAATAAAAATATTCTTGTTTTAGTTTACAGTTAAATATTGTAAATAATAGTAATAAAATAGTTTTGTTTAAAATAAATAAATAAATAAATAAATAAAGGGAAAATATCCAAAAAATTAGTGATTATATATCAATATACCAATAATAATAATAATAATAATAATAATAAGTATTACTATTGTAATATTGTTTTACACAATATATATATATATATATATATATATATATATATATATATATATATATATATATAAATGCAGTAACTTAGTATCAGATACAAATGTCATTAAAACATAAAATAAGTCGAAAGCAAAATGACAAAGATTTCCATTACGATTAAATGTGAGCATTAACAACAATCGTAGCATCTATGGTATTTTGGTCGTGGTTAACATTTTAAATGTGTGCCTCGATTTTATACAACACGCTCCAAAAATATTTGCTATTCTAACTCATGACTTATCCCTTCAATTTTATAATTTAAATACAAACATTATTTTGTCTTTCCGCTGATAGAATCATCTCTTTCATCTAATGTCAACATTGCTAAAACCTAAGATACTTCAAACACATATTTCATCAAGCCCTGCTAATAGGACACTTTCCCAGAGCAACAGAGAGTCATCCAGCTCTTGGAGGTGATGGATAACACAGCGAGCTTGAGAGCTGGAATCAGTCCGTCTTCAATCGGCCTTTGTGCACCTCGGAGTCCCGCGGCTTCAGCCACGGTGTTTAATCCATCACCAAATTATTCCAGAAGGCGGGAGATGAAACGGTGCGAGAAAAACGAGGCCTGGTCTGAGGGTGACAGGTGCTTCTTCTGAGGGGTCGAGGAAGAAATAAGTGACAAAGAAAAGTGGGAATAAACACAGCGACGAGAGATTGACGGTGCTTCCCAGGCCTTAACGACAGCAAGATGTCAGTTATCTTTATGTCAGCACGCTGGGCACACCTGACATAGCCACCTGACAGGACGATAAATCATATTTACAGCTGTCAGAGGCAGAGCCTTCCAGGCACTTGGGTCCCCTGACACTGCATTACCCTCCAAATGCAGAGTGCTGCGCTGGGCAGTGAGAGGGTGCTACAGACGATTAAGAAACTAAAGGAAGAACGCTGAGGTGCAAATAACCCCTAGTTATGACTGCAGCAGTGTGAGACTGCTTAACAGTGTGAAGACAATGGACTCTATGTGTGAGTGTGATTTCTCCTCATAGTGGGGAAAAACAGTCTGTTTATTATACACTAGTATGGTAAAGGTAATGCCTCAAATCAGGGGCGGCGCTAGGGCAGGGCTTGACGGGGCTATAGACCCATCAGAAACTTGCTTAGCCCCAGCACATTTTTATATACACTTATAGACGTTCATTACTTTCACTCAGTTTGATTTGTTTTTTTATCACCCCCTCTGAATTGTTAAGACCCCCCTTAGCACCCCCAACAAAAAATCCCGGAGCCGCATCTGCCTCAAATTATAAAATGTACGGTAACACTTTATTTTAAGGTTTCCTTGTTAAACACATTATATTTGCTTACTATTATAATAACAATAAATTATGCATAATTACATGCAAGTAACCTTAAGCCAAACCCTAATCTTAACCCTAACCATATAGTAAGTACATGTAGTTAATTAATATTACTCAGTACTTAAATGTATAATTACACTGTAACAATGACACCTTTAAATAAAGTGTGACCAAATGTACTTTCAGGGCTGTCAAAACTTAACGTCTGAATTTAAGATATTAATTAAATGAAATGAAGTATGAATAAGACTGAGTTTTTACATTTAAATTCTCCAAACAAGTTACTGATATTATTACAATTTTGTAATATGACTACTATTACTGTTGAAAGTGTTATTATTACTGCTGGTCACGCTACTTTATAATATCTATCTTGGCTGTCAAAGGTAACAAATATATTTATTTATTTATTTATTTATTTATTTATTTATTTATTTATTTATTTATTTATTTATTTTCCATCCTCCAAATAAAATTAGTGATAACAATGCAATTTCATAATATGACACAGTATTACTGATAAAATTTCCATTTAAATATTCTATATTGTTTAACTTTTTTTAAAAAAACAGAATGTACAGAATGTTTTACAATTTTCTATAGTACAATGGCAATGTATCAAACATATTTTTCTTGCATGTGGGTCAGGGTGTCACGTGTATATTCAGTTTAGTTTGGTTTTGTTCTAGTTTTTTTCTTGTTTGATCTAGTCTCTATTTCCCCGCCACTACAGTAGTTTGTTCCCTTGGTTAGTAATCGATTAGATTAGTGTCTGCACCTGTTTGAATGGTTTGTTTCACTGTATTTAAGCTCTGTGTTTTCTTCTGTTCCTGTGTCCAGTTTTGAGTTTGGGTAAATAAATCTAAATTGCTGCACTTAGATACAAATAAAAACTAATTCAAAGTATGTTTCAAACTATAACAACAACTCAATAATACTAAAATAACACTGGCCAGATTATCATAGAGCAAATCGGCCAATCTCTGAAAACACCCCAAAGACATGATTTAATCTCCTCTTTCGTAATGTTTGTTTTGCTTGATTTTTGTACAAGTCAATAATTTTCAGAGGAGGCACTGCCCACCTTCCTTCCTCTGAGAACACACCAGTGGTATATTCAGACTTCACATAAACACATTAACAAAATTTCTCTGGACCATATATTCAGTCTTATGCATGCGTTGACAACACGTTGTATGTTAAACAATGGCGGCCAGTCGCTTTATTACGCTGATGTTGTTGGTGGAATGATTACGTTCTGGAATATGTGGCATTGGCAGTTTTCTCCCTCCATTCTTTCATACTCCACCTCTCCTCTGCCTCCTCCGCCAATGAAGGGGGGAAATGAACAGCGATATCCATGGAAAAGCGAATGAATTTAATCTTAGCTGAGCTTTGCTGCATTTGAAAGATAACTAAATAGAGCGCCTGCATCTCTCTCCCCCTGCGCAGCCCCCGGTGAAAGCCTCCCATAGAGAAATAATGTAATAAACAGCCGACGAGTGCCACTGTTATTAGAACGAAGCAGCCGCCACAACAGTGGGCCTGATTTCTGATTTAAGCGGCAATTATTAATTTGAAGCATGGGCTAATTAAAACTACCGCTAAGCATTTAGCCTCTTTTGTTACAATTATTTTGGAGGATTGTAATTATAAGGAGCTGCTTATCTCACACATTAAGGCAGTGACAGAAGAGGTGGAGATCTCCTCTCATTTATTTCCTGATATATCAGCGCTCGGATGAGATTGATGCGAGGAAGATAGCAGGCATTTGTCAGGAGGAAGCTGGGGGTCATCTGGTGGGACAGTCTAGCCTGAGGGAAAACCAAGCTCTGTCGGGAACACTCGTTTTCTTTTTTTTCCCTTTTTTTTATTTCTGTTTCCTCCGCTGCCTTTTTTGTTACTTTACAGACCTCTTGTGAATATGCTTTCCTTGACTAAAAAAAAGCATGCAGTATATGAACCAAAATTACAATATTGACAAAACTATATTGTGATTCTTTTCTTTAATTAAAATATTTATAAATCTATCAGCACGTACACAATTGTTCAAAAGTTTGGGGTCAGTGAGTTTTTTTGAATCTTCTTTTTTTTGTCTCTTATGCCCGCCAAGGCTGTATTTATTTAGTTAAAATACAGTAAAAACAGTAATAATGTGAATTATCTGTACAATTTTACTTAACTTTTTTTTATTATTTGAATATATTTAAAAATGTAATTTATTGCTGTGATGGTAAAGCTGAATTTTCAGCAGCATTACATCAGTCTTGAGTGTCACATGATCCTTCAGAAATCATATGCTTATTTTCTCACATGAGAAACATTTCTAATAATCATAAATATTTTTGTGAAAAGCACGTTTTTTTTTTTTTTTATTTATTTTTTTTTTTTTTTTTGTATTTATTTATTTTTATTTTATTTTTTTATTTTTTTTGCAGGGTTCAAAATTTAAAAGTAAAAAAACAAACATTTTTTTTAAGAGATCTTTATAACGTTATACATGTCTTTACTGATACTTTTGATCAATTTAACGCATCCTTGCTAAATATAAGAGTTTTATAACTTCAATTCTGACCAAAAACCACAAGTGGTTTGTTTGTTTATTATTATTATTATTATTAGTATTATTATTATTACTCCTAATATTATTATTATTATTATTATTATTATTATTATTACTACTACTACTAAGGATTCTTTGATAAATAGAAAGTTCAAAGGAACAGCATTTATTTGAAAAATATTATTATTATTTTTTGTTACATTTGAAATGTTATTAATGTCTTTTTGTAACAATTTAATGTGTTGTCGCTCATTAAAAGCATTCATATATTAAATAAATAAATATATGAATAAATAAATAAATAAATAAATAAATAAATCAATCAATCAATCAATCAATCAATCTTATTACTGACCCCAATTTTTTGAATGGTACTGTTCTTATATTTTTCTTCAAAATCTTTTTTGTTCACTATTGTAACCACACAGCCAATGTTGCTAAATAAATAATAAATAGTAAATAGCAACAGTAACAGAAACATGTCCACCCTCAGAAACACCGGAGAGACTAAATCAAAAATGGTCTAAATTTAGCATTCCTTCAGTCAATCCCCCTTGAGCTACAGAGCGAGCACAAATGAGCAGCGGGGCCAGAGCCGCGTCTTCAGGACGGTGAGGCAGCGGTGGCAGCTGCTTGTAGGCGAGTAAAGGACTCTCGCAGATTAATGAGCAGCGCTGACAGTAATTGCTAGGTGCCAGGTTATCACACTGACCACTGACACCACTTCCCCTCAGGACTCTCTCCATTTCCTCAAGAAGACCATTGTTTGCACTCACATTAGCAGTGGCTCAGCAGGATTCCACACAATGGAGGCTAGAACACACTTCACATATAGAAGACACTAAAAACATTTTCTGCAATTCACAGACACACAGGAACTAGTTTGATACGATTTATCCAGAAATGTGCGCATCTGATTTAAACTTAAACTTAAATTATAATAAAAAATCATTTGGACATACAATGATGTTATGTTATGTTATGTTATGTTATGTTATGTTATGTTATGTTATGTTATGTTATGTTATGTTATGTTATGTTATGTTATGTGTCATAATAAAGTAATTTATTTATTAATTTTAAAGTTTATCATTATCATTATTTCAATTATATTTTACTATATAATAAAAATGATAATAATGGTGTTGTTATTGTTGTTAAATAATAATAATAATAATAATAATAATAATAATAATAATAATAATAATAATAATAATAATACTGACATTTACTTATGAAACTTTTGGAGGTTGCATCATTCTTATCACTGTAACATCATCATCATCATCATCATCATCATTATTATTATTATTATTATTAAATGTATTCTATATTTTGTGTTATTGAAACTTTTTTGTGTAATACAGTATTTTTACAGTAATAAGAGCAGTTACACTTGCAAAAACCTCAAAAGTAAAACATCAATTAATTATTATAATTATTATTACATAATCATCATTAATTAGTTCCATTTTCCACATGTTTTTCCATGGGTCATTTAGCACCTCCTTAAATTTTAAAACCCATGAACATCATTGCATACATCAAAATATCACATGCGACTGCATAAAACGCCCTGCTTCAGACTCCCTCCAGTGATTGATGAAAGAATCTAAACGTCTAGTGATCTATAATAAATATAACGTTTCATTTTTTTTTTTTTTTTTAATTGCCTCATTTGTTTAATTGCTTTTGTCAGACACCCTGGTGCTGTTTCTAATTCACTCCATCTTCTTCTTTTTTTTTTCCTGGGCGCTTTCAAATTGCAATACAAGGGATCAGTGATTAACTGTGTCCACCAATTAGAAAGCATGTCTGGAGTCTGAAATGTCATGTCATGAATATTGCAGGAGGAGCTCCGGCACATTTCCAGAATTTGACCCAATTTAGCAAACAGACGTGGGCGGGCACTGGAACATCAGAGTAGTGTCCATGAACAGCCACGGCGGGGATTTACACCCGAGTCAAACAGCCAGCACCTGCGCCACCAAACCCGCCAAACAAATGTCAATTTTCCATATCATCAAACTGTAAAAACTGATCTGAGCGCAGTAATAGTCAGAGACGCTGAGCGCATTCAGGAGACTGCATAATCGAAAGAGGAAATTATGGCAGCTGCACGTCGATTATCCCTTAATGGGCACCGACTTCAAATTAATGTCTTCTTCATGTTCCATATTTCACATTCATATTGAGGGGAATTTACCACAATTACGGTGTAATTGCAGATCTGCGGCTGAAGTTAACAGCATACAGGGTGCGTTTAAGAATGAGAGAGAGTCACTCTCGAGTTGAAACCTGAATGCTGGGATTGGCCTTCCACGTGGTTTGGTGACAAATGCATCAGTGAGTTGAATGTGAGGTAGAAACAGCAACAAAATAATGCATGAACAAACAACTACAACAGGCTATGGGATCTCTCCTCTATTATCTCTGGCTTTGAAGCTCAGCTGTCAGACGGAACGTGGCTT